>CAJHNH020006323.1:372500-437911 GCA_905116865.2 Candidula unifasciata | reverse complement strand
TGGTTCTGTCTGACTGATTGTCATTTTGAGTCTGTACGAGAGCTTGGCACCTGACGTAGAAGACTGACTATCATTACAGGCGACCTTCCGATCTGCATGCGGCGAGCGTCCAGCCATTATATATCACATTGCATATCAGTTAGCTAATATTAAAGCTTGATCACCTTAGGTAACGACTGTAGGGCATGCAAGTACAGCGAAAAATCACACTCGCAATGAAAGCAGTATAACTGCATATACGTCTTGTGTAGACAATCAGTATAGAATGTAAAGTCATTTAGCCAGAAACGTAAGAATATAATAATAAATGTATATATATAATAAATGTATATATATATATATAATGCGAGAGGGTATGACACAAGACATCATCATCGCATACTCTATTCCCAACAGACCATTTAACTATAGGTACTTTGGTAACCGTTCTGTGACAACCCAGGGTTGTATTCCGACACGGTTGAACGGGCTTCTCTAAAGTCTGAATATTTTATTCTCACCCTTGAAATGATAATCCTAGGTTCTGCAAGGAAAAATTAATTTTACAAAATAGCTTTTAAATCACCTGAAATGATAGAGTGAAGCGTGTAGGTCTATGTGTGTTGAAGACAAACGAGTCAGTAAAGTGTATAGGACTATTTGTGCTCAAGACAAAAACAAGTCAGTGAAAGAATGAATAATAATGATGAACGACATAACGTCAGTCAGTTGTGACAGAAAGATCACTAAGCCAGGCTGTGAACAGGAACGATCACCAGGCCAAGCTGTGAACAGGAACGATCACGAGGCAAGGCTGTGAACAGGAACGATCACCAGGCCAAGCTGTGAACAGGAACAATCACCAGGCCAGGCTGTGAACAGGAACGATCACCAGGCCAGGCTGTGAACAGGAACGATCACCAGGCCCGGCTGTGAACAGGAACGATCACCAGGCCAGGCTGTGAACAGGAACGATCACTAGGCCAGGCTGTGAACAGGAACGATCACCAGGCCAGGCTGTGAACAGGAACGATCACTAGGCCAGGCTGTGAACAATAGAGATCACTAGGCCAAGCTGTGAACAGGAACGATCACTAGGCCAAGCTGTGAACAGGAACGATCACCAGACCAGGCTGTGAACAATAGAGATCACCAGGCCAGGCTGTGAACAGGAACGATCACTAGGCCAAGCTGTGAACAGGAGCGATCACCAGGCCAGGCTGTGAACAGGAACGATCACCTGGCCAGGCTGTGAACAGGAACGATCACCAGACCAGGCTGTGAACAGGAACGATCACCACGCCAAGCTGTGAACAGGAACGATCACCACGCCAAGCTGTGAACAGGAGCGATCACCAGACCAGGCTGTGAACAGGAACGATCACCAGACCAGGCTGTGAACAATAGAGATCACTAGGCCAAGCTGTGAACAGGAACGATCACCAGACCAGGCTGTGAACAGGAGCGATCACTAGGCCAAGCTGTGAACAGGAACGATCACCAGACCAGGCTGTGAACAGGAACGATCACCAGACCAAGCTGTGAACAGGAACGATCATCAGGCCAAAGTGTCTAGTGATGAAAACATCTAACCTCTGACCTTGGCTGTGAAGGTTGGAAGAGGTCCGGTAAAGTGAAAACTCAAAATACCACGAAAACCAAACGATGAACCTGTGAGGTCAGGTAACATACAACTGTGTGACATCCTTAAAATTGGGGGCCGAGATCCACTGTAGGTTCCTATCATTCATTCATTCATTCATTCATTCATTCATTCATTCATTCATTCATTCATTCATTCATTCATTCATTCATTCATTCATTCATTCATTCATTTTTTCATTCATTCATTCATTCATTCATTCATTCATTCATTCACCAATTCATTTTCCTTTTTTCCCCTTATGCAGCAATCGTAACAGAAAACAGAACATATAAATTGTTGAAATATGACATTGGCCGGCCGGAAGTGTATGTTTGAACGTACTTGAGTTGTTACATTATTAACTATGTTGGGGGATTGTTTTGTGGAATGGTGTTGTGGGATGGTGTTGAGGGATGGTGTTGGCGGTGGAGTTTGCATGTGATAATAGTGAGTCTCCAAACATCTCGCAATAATATACTTCCATGTAATGATATATTGCACAGACAAGAGTCTATTTACGATAAAAACCACTGCTTGTCGCAAAATGTAAATTGAGTAAATAAATTAGTCGGAGCATGTCAGTAGAAATGCATATACCCTAACTGGGAAAATTGGATCATTACTCGGGTGGGCCGATGCGCTATGAACATAATTGGCTTTTAATTAGTCTCACGAGCGCTGATTATCTGGAAAGTTCATATATCAAAAGTGTTCCGTCGGCGTCTGGTGCCAGGTGGCGCTGAAGGAGCTGGCGCGGTAAGTAATACAAATATCAATGGGGAGACGTGGCATTGTCAACATGCGATCCCGGGGTAATTGTCACGTGTCTCGGGTGGAGGAGGGGTTCCATTCTGGGGGTGGTGACGTTACGCGTGTGTTTGATGATTGCAAGGGTAGATCTTGCTGTGACTGACACGGGATGTCAGCAAGGGTGGGTCTTGATGTGGCTGTCATGCTGTGTCAGCAAGGGTGGGTCTTGATGTGGCTGTCATGCTGTGTCAGCAAGGGTGGGTCTTGATGTGGCTGACACGTGGGGTCAGCAATAACAAATGCTTCTGTTTAATCCAGTATACAATGTCCGTCAATTAAGTAATGAGACTAACTCCAAAAAATTAAAATCATCAACAGTTGAAGATGTATCCTCTATTTTATTCCCTCCCCCCCCCCCCCCCCCCACCCACCCCGAAAGCCTGTTGTGTGTTGATACAGCCATTGGACTATCTAAGAAACACAGGAAAGATCTCTGTAGTTCTGTTGTTGTTAGGGTAGGCAGGGAAGGGGAGACACGCACAACGTCTGGTGGTGAAGGAAGGAGTGAAGCATATGGTAATTGACTTAAGCCAGTTGAGCCACAGTCGAAAAGAGGTTCAGGGGATACAGTTGGAGGTTGGTGGCTTAAGCTGGAATCTCAAAAACATATGCCACGGTAGACTGTTTTGTCAGAGGAAAACAACGGGGCTGGCTCAAGGAATCGGAGGAGTTACCAGGTGAAAGGTTACTCAAATGTGGGGATTTTAAAGAGAGGAACAGAGAGTGGGACAGCAGTGGAGAAAACTGACAGAGAATGGCTCTTGCAGAGGCCATGATTTGCTCCTACATGGTCTGCATCAATGATGGGAGGCCGGCTAGAATGTTAATGAGGTCTGGAGATGCAGACACAGCCATTGACTTGACATTTGTCTCCTAGTCATCGGTTTTTGATGTTAAATGGACTGTTCTAAATTACCATGTGAGTGATCACCTACCATGTTCAGTCCTGATTTCTAAACTCAGTAAAGTTAAGGCTGGAAGAGCATGTAAGACCTTCCGGTATAAGTGGACCAACAACCTAGTCGGACGCCTCATATAGGGAGCATACAACAGAACTGCTAGAACTGATTATCTACAGCCCCCATGGTGGACTCCAGAAGTGGAACAGGCGTGGAAGGCAAAGAGAGCTGCACGGAAGCAGCTAAAGAAAGTACGACTGACACCCTCAAGCTCACGAGAGGAAGTGGAAATGTCGGGAAATGTCAGCAAAAATAAGGTAGAGGTTTTCAAGCGCTGTGCTGCAGAGGCCAAAAGAGCAAAGTGAGAAACTTTTGTGAATGACATGGGAGGCGATAAAACATTGGGGAAATTCTGGAAACTGCAAAGGCAGATGCAAAGAAAAGATCGGCCTATGACAGTCGGAACAATTTGTAAAGACGATGGTGTGCGTGTGACAACAGACAAGGAGAAAGGGGAGGCTTTTCTCCATAGGTTTATAGCTCAGACAGATCATAATGATGTAGACATCAGGGATGCAGTTGGAGATGATTTAGCTGGCACCATAAAGAATAGGCATTATGAAGACATGATACAAACAAATGTAAATGCGGCAAAAGAACCTGTACCAGGGCTTGATGATGGCCACATGAAGGCTTTGAGCGATCTCGAAATGACCGACTGCTTTAACTAGAGCATTAGGACAGCATCAGTACCGCAGGACTGGGTGCACAGCTATCTAATCCCACTGCCAAAACCCTTTACGGATCATTCAATCAGTGGCTTTAAAAATCATCACCTTACAAAAACACATTTGGGAAGGTCTTGGAGAAGATAGTTGCTGTACAGCTGCAAGAATGTTTGGAAAGGGGAAAGCTTCTCTCAGGAAGTCTGGGAAGGTCTTGGAGAAGATAGTTGCTGTAAAGCTGCAAGAATGTTTGGAAAGGGGAAAGCTTCTCTCAAGAAGTCTGGCAAGCTGCAGGCCAGGAAAGGACACATTGGCAATGGCGGCCACTTTGGCTTTTGACCTCTATAAAGGTTTCCAGAATAGACAGGAATCTATGGCGATAGCACTAGATCTCGAGAACGCAGCTATGCGGGTCATTCTAGGTTGCACCAGAGAAACCCTAGGGGTGTGCATGCAATACATCCTTGGTTTGCCGACTGTTGCAGGAAGGCACAAGGTGCTGCATGCAAGGTCATATCTCAAGGTAGCTGCAGACACAGACCACCCTTTGTGGAGTTAAGGGACAGCGGCTGATAATATGGAGGTCATGGATGGCTCAGGCAGAAGACAGTCAGGCAGGTTTGCATCCTGCAGAACATTAGGCGAGGAGAGGAGTGGGTCAAAGTGACAGACTTGTGTAGGGTCATCATCACATTGAGCCGGGAATGTAGAAACTGGCCAGTAGGTGCCACGGACGTGGAAATTCAGCAATTAATTCAAGATAATGCTCGCTCAGAAGATTAGATCATTTACACAGTCGGTTCAGTGTCAAGAGGCAAAAGAAGTGCTTGGGGTTTCTTAGCAAAAGTTAACAGTCGACGTTTGATGCAGGAGAGCCTAGCATATGATACCACAACATCCAGCTTGAGAATGGAGGTGCAGGATTTCACTGCAGCCTTCCGCTGGCGAGAGAACACGACACACACACACACACACACACACACACACACACACACACACACACACACACACACACACACACGCACACACACACACACACACACACCCACACACAAACGCGCTCACATATCGTCATTGTAATTGACTCAGAAAATATGCTGAGGAAGGTCAGGACAGGTATGCATCGAGCAGATTTGTTTGCTTCACTGCGGAGGACACCGGTGAGGTGTTTTGTCTGGATTTTGTCATCGGAAAATGGCGGTGTGTTGGGAAATGAGTAGGCGGACAGACTGGCTCGCTCTGCAAAACTTGGTGAAATACTGATGCATGATAAGACAGACGTGGTTATGTCCTTATGGGAGAGCGTGTACAGTTCGGGGAAGCAGAAGGATCACCACAGTCGGGTGAGATTTATGCAGCGGGGACGTACAACGGGTTCTGATCGATGCTCGAGGCTCCTAGGAAAGGCAAGACGGAGGTTTGATCAAAATGCTACTGGCACCTTTAGTAATGGAACTCTGCACTGGCTGCTAAAGATGCGGACGGAGAGCTTGTGGGAATGCTACGACTGTTGTGATGTCGATTCTTGAATCAACTCTACTCATGCTGTTATTGACCTTAAAATCGATGTTACGGCACTTTGGATGTCATCAGTATCGTCAAAAAAGAGTTCCTGTCAATGGTAACTTTAATTTTGTGTACAGAAAATAATCGCAGGGAGACAAATGAGGGAAGTAAGGGTGAGTGGTTTAGAACGAACACTTGTTTTGGGGACAAATATTACTGTGCAACAACCGCCCGGTGAACCAGTGCAACTTCCAGGTTTGGAATACTCGGGCCGGCCTCAGAGAATCCTTTTCAGTAGACGTTTCAAAATACTGAATAAACTTTTTCAGTGACAGTCTGCCCCTCTGGAATAAATTCTTTGCGAATAACACCTTTGCTGCAAAGTGGCTTTTCAGTGATGATGATGATGATGACTTCCACCGAGCACTTTTGTGTTTTGTTTCGGGATCATAGTGGAAAATCAATAATCAGTCATCTGCAAAAATCACATTTAAGAAATATTTATTTCTCCGGCACGTTTTGACGCCGTCTTTTGTGTACTCAATACGCTTATATTTTTGGTCATCAGACAACAAATGTGGTACAAACTGGCAAGCAACTTTTTTTCCTTCTCAAATCATCCGATAAAATTTTACGAACTGTCTCTCTATTAACACCAGATCCATCTGCCATCATCCTCACAGTTGTGCAACAGTCTTCTTGTATCCGTTTTCTGACTATTGCAATGAGTTCCTCATTACGAACTGAAATTGGGCGTCCAGGTCTAGTCGCAATTTCCACACTACTTTTGTGTCGTGTATACTACCTGAAAATCTGTGCACGAGATAAATAATTATTGCAAAAACTTGACGCATCAATTCAGCTGTCTCAATGGCGCAAGTTTTCAACAAAATGTCATGGTAACCTTATGCTCCAGGCTCCATAACAACACACCTCTGACTAGGTCAACAAACTGGCGGTCTTTTTGTTGTCTGCTTATCGTGCGGCAAGGAAAAGTTGTCAAATTATAGATGAAGGTTGCCTCATTCTATTCCATGCTTTGCTTCACAGATGGGTTTCTTGTCATTGCCATAAGAAAATTAGTCTCATTACTAAATTGTAAGACCTTATATATATAACATTTACATATATACATACACATATATATATTATATAAATATTTGCACTGTCAACAAAAAGTTTGTAGATGTGAATCAAAAATATCAGGCACGCCACCGGTGTGCAACAACAATGCTGTACTGCAGGGAACAGCCAATCAGATGGTTCGGTCATACGTCAATTTCACTAGACGACATCAACCTGTTAGAGTAGGTAGAGACAATGGAACAAGTTCTGCACAGGTTGCGGAACAACTGAGACTGTGGAAGAGATGGGTCAAGATCATGACCTGTCCAGTCTTGCTGAAGAGCTGCTCGTGGACCGAGAGAAAGACAGAGGCAGTTCTCGTGATGACGCAATAAGTGTCTAATTTTTGTAAATCTATTCATGTGTTGCAAATATGTCGTTTTATTGTTTTAATGGGTGCTAAGAGCTGTTCAACAAATACTAACATGCAAATTTCAAATCTCAAATACCTAAGCTAGAAGGGCATGTTTGCAAGAAAATAACAAAGTCTCCAAACTTTGAAAGAGGAACGAGGAAGCTGTAGAGGCTGGTAAAACAAATTAGTGACAAGAGCACAGGGAGAAAGGCAACTGCTACAATAGATATAGAAGGAGCCATTCGAACATGAAATCATGATGCAGATTTTTTTTTTTTTTTTTTTGCTGGAGACAGAAACATTGATGTCATTCCACACAAACAGCGAGAGACTCAAGAGAAACTACAACACTCAAGATAAAACGATATGATCCTCGAGGTACTGGAGGCACCAAAAACGTCTAGCGATTTAGAGTTAGCAATATGGAAGCTGAAAATGGGAAAGTCACCTAGAATCGATGGTATAACCAAGGAAATAATCAAGAACTTAGGGACAACAGCCAAAACAAAAATGCTGCAGATTTTTAATAATTGTTGGGCCAGTGGCAAAGTTTCACAGATTTGGAGAGAAGCAATCATGATACCTCTCCTACAACCAGAAAGGATAGTTCTGAAGTCTTCAGCTACTGATCAGTCAGCCTGACCAGCTGTCTCTATAACACAATGGACCTCGTTGTCAACCTTAGACTTCAGTGGTACATGGAAAGTGAAAACATCTTCTCGCCGCAACAGGCAGCCTTTAGACAAGGCTACTCTACAGAAGAATAGACAGCTTAGAAAACTAATCTCCCTCAAGAAACTAAAGATGCCTTCCAGGAAGCGAAGCTAGTGCTTGTAGCATGGATAGATCTAAAGAGAGCTTTTGACAAGGTCTGGAAAAAAAGTCTTATGAAGACACTGAGGAACAACAAAGTCAATAGGAATATGTACAGATGGGTAAAAGCATAATTGTATAATAGAAAAAGCCCTAGTAGAGATAGATGGACTCACGAGCAAAAAAGTCTTATGAAGACACTGAGGAACAACAAAGTCAATAGGAATATGAACAGATGGGTAAAAGCATAGTTGTATAATAGAAAAGCCCTAGTAGAGATAGATGGACTCACGAGCAAAAAAGTCTTATGAAGACACTGAGGAACAACAAATTCAATAGGAATATGTACAGATGGGTAAAAGCATAATTGTATAATAGAAAAGCCCTAGTAGAGACAGACAGACTCACGAGTAAGAAATTCTTGCTGCACCATGGTGTTCCCAATCCTGTCCCCAAAAACTGTTGAAAGTCTTGCTGCACCATGGTGTTCCCAATCCTGTCCCCAACACTGTTTCTGGTCTATATCAACGTCCTAACTCCTGAACTACCTCATGGTATAAAATCTGCGATGTATGCTGAAGACCTGGTACTCTGGTGCACAAATAAATGTGCAACAGTGGCCACTCGACTGCAACAATGATCCATAGATGCAATTGCTGCATGGACTGATAAATGGTATGTCAGATTCAACATAGACAAGTGTGGCACTACCCTCTTCCCTCTCTGTCCATAACTAAAATCAGGTGTCATTCAAATAAATGGAACACCACTAAGAGAGGATAAGGAGCCCTCATACCTCGGAGTAACGTTTGCTAGTAGGTTAGCATGGAGAAAACACATCAACAAGGCAGCAACCAAAGCCAGAAGGACGATAGCTATCCTAAGAAAACTAGTGGAACAACATAGGGAGCAACTGGGAAAATACTGAGCAAAATGTATCAACAAAGTGTACGACCACACCTTGAACACGGGTCTACTGCATGGAATGCAGCATCAAAAATGAGACTACAAAAGTTTGACAAGGTGCAACATCGAGCGCTCAGAGTCATAACAGGCGGAACGAAATCAACACCTAAAGCTGTGATGGCGAAGATGGCGATGACTCAAACACTGACAAAACGAAGAGACACTAAGATACTAATACAATCAGAGAAGATTCTTAGCATGCCTGAACATCCTTTATAAGAATGATTCCAAAATCTAGCAATAAAGCGACTAAAAAGAAGCAGTTTCATTCACCAGGCCCAATCTCTCTGCAGGCAAACCAATGATGTGCCTGCAACTAATAGCCTCTTAAATGCTATTCCATTTGAGAACCCTTGGAAAGAGGATAATAAGTTGCCAATACATATCCAGACAGAAGTTAAAGGAGTATTTGACAAGCAAGAACAAAACAGTGTGCAACGTAAAACAGTACCATTACTCTACTTGGTGATTAATAACACAGAATCTTTGGGAACGTGTCAGCATTAAACGGAAGCAGAAATGGGGAGGGGGGAGGGTGCTGAGGGCATGAGTGTACATTGAGCATTCACATAATACCAGATAAACAGCCAAAATACCTACAGGAAAGCACTTCCAGAACTATGATTCAGAAGTTCAAGCGGTCAAAACAGCAGCAGAGACTATATCCCCGTGTGGGTTCCGGGGCCCTATTCTAGGGAAACAAGAATAGACCCACTGCCTACCCAAAAGCATGTCGTAAGAGTCGACTAATTGGGAGCTTTCTTCGAAGTCGGAGTGCATCTGTCTAAAAGGCAAAGAACCAACAGTCTGCATACAAATGAGTCAAATCTGTCAAATAGATACACACGCAACACTCAGGTTCTGGAACAGGACTGCAGTCCAAAAGTGGACGAACAACCAGAACTTTCCGCCAGAGTTTACAACTGATGAACGCGAAGAAGAAGAAGAAGATATACACTCGAATCTGGGAAATTATCTTGTACACGGAAACTACTCTCTGAAATCGGCAGCCGGTGTAAGGTCTAAATGCAATAGATACCATTTAACCGTGGAGTTCATGGAAATCAAAAAGTTGATAAGCTAGCTAAGGAAAGTGCAACTGAAGAATAACCCGGCGTACCAGGCTCTTATCAACAGAAATCCAAACCGGCACAAGACGATTGCGATGTTATGGAGAGGCCATAGCAAGTTATTATTCTACGCTTTAGAACAAGACACCTCGCAGCCACGCGAACACACAGTTGATTTGCGATCAGCCATGTGAACATGTGGATTGTCATCTGAGACAACAGATCACGTGCTCCAAGACTGTCCCAAATACAACATATCAAGGCACAATATTTGACCAAGAGAAAAACCCGTGCAAGCCAAACTTTACGGGTTAGCTGAGTGAATTACAAAATACATCGAAGTTCAAACTACAGACAATACTGCAGATATAAATAATTTATTTCAATGGAACAAAAGACAAAGAAGACACCTACAAAACAGGACAGAGAACTAATACTAAACAGGACACCTACAGTAACACGGGGAAGAACTAATACTAAACATTACACCTACAGTAACACGGGGAAGAACTAATACTAAACAATACACCTACAGTAACACGGGGAAGAACTAATACTAAACAGGACACCTACAGTAACACGTAGAAGAACTAATACTAAACACTACACCTACAGTAACACGTAGAAGAACTAATACTAAACAGGACACCTACAGTAACAGGTAGAAGAACTAATACTAAACACTACACCTACAGTAACACGTAGAAGAACTAATACTAAACACTACACCTACAGTAACACGTAGAAGAACTAATACTAAACACTACACCTACAGTAACACGTAGAAGAACTAGAAGAACTAATACTAAACACTACACCTACAGTAACACGGGGAAGAACTAATACTAAACACTACACCTACAGTAACACGTAGAAGAACTAATACTAAACACTACACCTACAGTAACACGTAGAAGAACTAATACTAAACACTACACCTACAGTAACACGTAGAAGAACTAATACTAAACACTACACCTACAGTAACACGTAGAAGAACTAATACTAAACACTACACCTACAGTAACACGTAGAAGAACTAATACTAAACACTACACCTACAGTAACACGTAGAAGAACTAATACTAAACACTTCACCTACAGTAACACGTAGAAGAACTAATACTAAACACTACACCTACAGTAACACGGGGAAGAACTAATACTAAACACTACACCTACAGTAACACGGGGAAGAACTAATACTAAACGCTACACCTACAGTAACACGTAGAAGAACTAATACTAAACGCTACACCTACAGTAACACGTAGAAGAACTAATACTAAACACTACACCTACAGTAACACGTAGAAGAACTAATACTAAACACTACACCTACAGTAACACGGGGAAGAACTAATACTAAACGCTACACCTACAGTAACACGTGGAAGAACTAATACTAAACACTACACCTACAGTAACACGGGGAAGAACTAATACTAAACACTACACCTACAGTAACACGGGGAAGAACTAATACTAAACACTACACCTACAGTAACACGTAGAAGAACTAATACTAAACACTACACCTACAGTAACACGGGGAAGAACTAATACTAAACGCTACACCTACAGTAACACGTGGAAGAACTAATACTAAACACTACACCTACAGTAACACGGGGAAGAACTAATACTAAACGCTACACCTACAGTAACACGTGGAAGAACTAATACTAAACACTACACCTACAGTAACACGTGGAAGAACTAATACTAAACACTACACCAACAGTAACACGGGGAAGAACTAATACTAAACACTACACCTACAGTAACACGGGGAAGAACTAATACTAAACACTACACCTACAGTAACACGTGGAAGAACTAATACTAAACACTACACCTACAGTAACACGGGGAAGAACTAATACTAAACACTACACCTACAGTAACACGTAGAAGAACTAATTCTAAACACTACACCTACAGTAACACGGGGAAGAACTAATACTAAACACTACACCTACAGTAACACGTGGAAGAACTAATACTAAACACTACACCTACAGTAACACGCGGAAAAACTAATGCTAAACACTACACTCACAGTAACACGGGGAAGAACTAATACTAAACGCCTCACCTACAGTAACACGGGGAAGTACTAATACTAAACACTTCACCTACAGTAACACGCGGAAAAACTAATGCTAAACACTACACTCACAGTAACACGGGGAAGAACTAATACTAAACGCCTCACCTACAGTAACACGGGGAAGAACTAATACTAAACACTTCACCTACAGTAACACGCGGAAAAACTAATGCTAAACACTACACTAACAGTAACACGGGGAAGAACTAATACTAAACGCCTCACCTACAGTAACACGTGGAAGAACTAATACTAAACACTACACCTACAGTAACACGGGGAAGAACTAATACTAAACACTACACCTACAGTAACACGGGGAAGAACTAATACTAAACACTACACCTACAGTAACACGTGGAAGAACTAATACTAAACACTACACCTACAGTAACACGCGGAAAAACTAATGCTAAACACTACACTCACAGTAACACGGGGAAGAACTAATACTAAACGCCTCACCTACAGTAACACGGGGAAGAACTAATACTAAACACTACACCTACAGTAACACGGGGAAGAACTAATACTAAACACTACACCTACAGTAACACGGGGAAGAACTAATACTAAACGCTTCACCTACAATAACACGGGAAAGAACTAATGCTAAACGCTACACCTACAGTAACACGGGGAAGAACTAATACTAAACACTACATCTACAGTAACACGGGGAAGAACTAATACTAAACACTTCACCTACAGTAACACGGGGAAGAACTAATACTAAACACTTCACCTACAGTAACACGGGGAAGAACTAATACTAAACACTTCACCTACAGTAACACGGGGAAGAACTAATACTAAACACTACACCTACAGTAACACGGGGAAGAACTAATACTAAACACTTGACCTACAGTAACACGGGGAAGAACTAATACTAAACGCTACACCTACAGTAACACGTGGAAGAACTAATACTAAACACTTCACCTACAGTAACACGGGGAAGAACTAATACTAAACACTACACCTACAGTAACACGGGGAAGAACTAATACTAAACACTTCACGTACAGTAACACGGGGAAGAACTAATACTAAACACTTCACCTACAGTAACACGGGGAAGAACTAATACTAAACACTTCACCTACAGTAACACGGGGAAGAACTAATACTAAACACTACACCTACAGTAACACGGGGAAGAACTAATACTAAACACTACACCTACAGTAACACGTGGAAGAACTAAAACTAATCACTACACCTACAGTAACACGTGGAGGACTTATACTAAAAAAAAAAAAAAAACTACAGTAGCGCTGTACCGAATATTCGCTTCGTATTCGCTTCGGGGCCAAATAGTGGACCTATTGACTATTCGGTATTCGGCCGAATAGTTGCGGATACGAATAGTAGTTACCTGACACCCCAATCTGCATACACGGCCCTAATACTGACAACATGGAACAATTGGTTTTGTTGACAGCTGATGCAGCTTTCATGCATTAACTAAGCTGTCAGTGACAATTTCCAAGTTTAGTTACTTGTTATAACTTAGGATTTTTTCGTTCCTAATTATTAGTTACCACAGACTGACTGAAGGATGCAAAACAAAAAATGTTTTTAAATGTTTATTATTCTGTACGAATGCTAACTAGACATGGGAAGAATATAAACTCCGGCCACATCCAAGTTGATAATATGACAATCAAACGAACGGAAACATATAAGTACTTGGGTGCAAACTTTAACTGCTTCAACATGCTGAGAGGAGAAATACAATCTAGAATACAATCTAGAAATAAACTTTACATTGCCCTTCAACATCTGCTAAAGTCAAAGTGCTGTCATCGCAACACCAAAATCAAAACGTTGATAAGACCAGTCGTGTTATATGGCTCTGAAACTTGAAGCAGAAAAAAAGAGATGAGGCCTTATTACAGTTTTCCGAAAACAATCTTACGATGAATCTTTGGACACATCAGAGATGCAATGGAGAGTGAGAAGCAATAACGTAACACATAATCTGTTTAAATCACAGTTGATCACTGGCATCATGAGAGCTAACAGACTAAAATAGTTGGGGTATATTGAAAGAATGTCAGATGACAGAGAAGTACAAACTGTATACACCTGAGAGAGGAATGCGCGTAGACCACGAGGCAGACAGAAAAGAAGATCGAGAGATAATGTCCAGCCAGACCTGCAAACAACTGGTGTCACAAACTGTGAAGATAAGGCCAGCCAGGGAGATGAATGGAAACGAGTCTTCTTCTTCTTCTTCGATCCTTCTGTCAGAAAACTTATATCAGGAGGCCGGTAGTCTTTATGAAAGCTATTGTTCAATCCAAATCCTCTTGTGTACCTTACAGTTTTGTCTTCATTGTGGTTGGAACAAGCCAGATTGCGTCTCTGTTGTCAGCATACAGTTGACAGTGCTGGAGCACATGCTCAGTATTTTCGGGTGCCACGCTGCAGGGACACGTCTCCGTGTTTCCTACACCGAAAAATTTGAACATCTGTTGACGAAATCTGTTGTGCCCTGTCCTTAGTCTGAATATAATAGACTGTCCCTCTCTAGAGAGGCGATGAAGTGAGTCTTGGGGAGAAAATCTGGTGTGGGTATCCAGCCACCTTTCTTGGATACTAGATAGTATTACTGTTTTAATCTCTTGGTGGGTTAAGTCGCTATTTGGTTGTACCATGTCACTGCTGCTTCTGGCCGATCTGTCCGCTATTTCATTGCCTTCCAAGCCACAGTGACCTGGAATCCACTGCAGTACAGATTGTTCTACTGAAGAGCCTAAGTAAATCAGTAAAGTAAACCCACTATAAAAGATAGATAAACAAACATTATACATTACATCCACAGCACTATGTGGAAGAACAAACAGGAAGCCTTACACCCACGACATCTGGTGGATAAACAAACACTTAACATCACGCTCACAATAGCAGATGGATTGGCAAACACTAAACTTTACACTGAATATGGCCGGTAGAATGGCAAACACTACACTTTACACCGAATATGGCCGGTACAATGGCAAACACTACACTTTACACCGAATATGGCCGGTAGAATGGCAAACACTACACTTTACACCGAATATGGCCGGTACAATGGCAAACACTACACTTTACACCGAATATGGCCGGTAGAATGGCAAACACTACACTTTACACCGAATATGGCCGGTACAATGGCAAACACTACACTTTATACCGAATATGGCCGGTACAATGGCAAACACTAAACTTTACACCGAATATGGTCGGTAGAATGGCAAAAACAAAACTTTACACCGAATATGGTCGGTAGAATGGCAAACACTAAACTTCACACCGAATATGGCCGGTAGAATGGCAAACACTAAACTTTACACCAAATATGGCCGGTAGAATGGCAAATACTAAACTTTACACCGAATATGGCCGGTAGAATGGCAAACACTAAACTTTACACCGAATGTGGCCGGTAGAGTGGCAAACACTAAACTTTACATCGAATATGGTCGGTAGAATGGCAAACACTAAACTTTACACCGAATATGGCCAGTAGAATGGCAAACACTAAACTTTACACCGAATATGGCCGGTAGAATGGCAAACACTAAACTTTACACCGAATATGGCCGGTAGAATGGCAAACACTAAACTTTACACCGAATATGGCCGGTAGAATGGCAAACACTAAACTTTACACCGAATATGGCCGGTAGAATGGCAAACACTAAACTTTACACCGAATGTGGCCGGTACAATGGCAAACACTAAACTTTACACCGAATATGGTCGGTAGAATGGCAAACACTAAACTTTACACCGAATGTGGCCGGTAGAGTGGCAAACACTAAACTTTACACCGAATATGGCCGGTAGAATGGCAAACACTAAACTTTACACCGTATATGGCCGGTAGAATGGCAAACACTAAAATTTACACCGAATATGGCCGGTAGAATGGCAAACACTAAATTTTACACCGAATGTGGCCGGTAGAATGGCAAACACTAAACTTTTCACCAAATGTGGCCGGTGGAATGGCAAACACTAAACTTTACACCGAATGTGGCCGGTAGAAAGCCAAGCACTAAATTTTACACCGAATATGGTCGTTAGAATGGCAAACATTTCACTTTACACCGAATATGGTAGGTATAATGGCAAATACTTCACTTTACACCGAATATGGTCGGTAGAATGGCAAACACTTCACTTTACACATAATATTGTAGGCAGAATGGCAAACACTTCTTTTTACACATAATATTGTAGGTAGAATGGCAAACACTTCACTTTTCACCGAATATGGTCGGTAGAATGGCGAATACTTCACTTTACACATAATATGGTCGGTAGAATGGCGAATACTTCACTTTACACATAATATGGTCGGTAGAATGGCGAATACTTCACTTTACACATAATATGGTCGGTAGAATGGCAAACACTTCACTTTACATCGAATATGGTCGGTAGAATGGCGAATACTTCACTTTACACATAATATGGTCGGTAGAATGGCGAATACTTCACTTTACACATAATATGGTCGGTAGAATGGCAAACACTTCACTTTACACATAATATGGTAGGTAGAATGGCAAACACTTCACTTTACATCGAATATGGTCGGTAGAATGGTGAATACTTCACTTTACACATAATATGGTCGGTAGAATGGCGAATACTTCACTTTACACCGAATATGGTAGGTAGAATGGCAAACACTTCTCTTTACACCGAATATGGTCGGTAGAATGGCAAACACTTCACTTTACACCGAATATGGTCGGTAGAATGGCAAATACTTCACTTTACACCGAATATGGCCGGTACAATGGCAAACACTTCACTTTTTACCGAATATGGTCGGTAGAATAGTAAATACTTCACTTCAAATGCACATTAGCACAGGGAAGAGCACAAGCTAATTAGAATGAAACGACATTCAAACACCACCAACTATTCATGGACTTTACCTTCTCGACCCGGAAATCATTATCAAGTTCTTTTTCTTCTTCCGTTTGCTTAAAATAGATTATCTATATTTGCAATGTTGTCTCTTGTATACAAAGTAATAGCTTATCATTGTTACAAGAAATCATGTAATCGTATGTATGTGTCTGCACAGATAAATAAAAAAAAAAAAAATAAACATTTCAATTCTCAAGTTCCAGACTGCGCGCCCTGCTGATCAAATAAATTTATTTTACGGCGAGTTGAGTTACATACAAGTAGCACGGTTGTGTCTCGTCTTCTGGTACATACAAGTAGCACGGTTGTGTCTCGTCTTCTGGTACATACAAGTAGCACGATTGTGTCTCGTCTTCTGGTACATACAAATAGCACGGTTGTGTCTCGTCTTCTGGTACATACAAACAGCACGGTTGTGTCTCGTCTTCTGGTACATACAAGTAGCACGGTTGTGTCTCGTCTTCTGGTACATACAAGTAGCACGGTTGTGTCTCGTCTTCTGGTACATACAAGTAGCACGGTTGTGTCTCGTCTTCTGGTACATACAAGTAGCACGGTTGTGTCTCGTCTTCTGGTACATACAAGTAGCACGGTTGTGTCTCGTCTTTTGGCTCCTAATTCATGAGCGGTCCGAGAAGAGAGAGCCTCAGATCAGCTGCCGTCAACATAGACCGTTCATCATCATCATCATAAACCACTTATACCGTTAAGCGGCGTGGGGAGGAATAATTTGCGATCCAGTGCACGTTGGCTGCCACTGACTATTGTCATGCTGTGAAGGCGTAGAGTGTCTTTAATGTTGTCGATCCATATTTTTCGCGGCCGTCCTCTTGCTCTTGTAGCTAATCTTCTGAGATGTAGTGCTTGTGATGGTATTTGATCTTGCTGCATTCTGACGAGATAGCTAAACCACTTGAACTGCTGTTTCTCGATGAAACTAGTACAAGGTGTAACATAGACCGCTCCTGGAGCTTATACGTGACTTGATCACACCATGTGTGCTGCACATCCGATGGGTTAGAGTCAGTGGTAAAATCACTTATTGATTGCATAATTGCATGATCAAAGTCGTAGTGCTAACCTGAAAGGACCTAAACCCACGAGCTTCCGATAAGCAGGCCAGCGTCCAACGGCTACACCCACAGCGGCTTCCGGCAATGAAATTGGTAGGGATGAAAATGTTGTAACAGCAGCTATGATGAAAGTGCGCAGATTGTCATGGTGGTACTAATGCTGCTGCTGCTCATGATGATGATGATGATGATGATGATGATGATGATGATGATGATGATGATGATGATGGTGGTGGTGGTGGTGGTGGTAATAAGAAAAAAGAGGAGGCTTGTTAAGATGGTGATGACTCTGGAGTGTTCCAATAACAACATTTAGAAACGAATTGAAATGAGAATCATCCTTGAGACTGCTACAGTGTAACCAATCAGGCACCAACAACATCTGCCGATGAGAAATACAACGACGGCAGCAAAAGAAAAAAGTGCTTCTTCAAGTTTTCAAAAGTAAACATCGCTGAGAGATCCGGAGCGTGAGGAATCATGGGTGAAAGGGTCCCTGATGAACTGGTTGCAAGTAGCTCAGCCTGCACACAACCCTGCTTTCGGGTGCTGGGGTAATAAGGGGTAATATAGCTCGAACAAGGCCGTTGAAATCGGCCATTAAGGCTGGCGCATACACAGCGACCACTAGTGTAAACACAGAGCGCGTGCCCGTCCATAGAGAGAAGATGTTGGATGTCTGTACTCACACTAGCATGCAGCTAATTGGCTGCGTGGAGGGGGCCCGGAAGTTGGGGAAGTTTGTTCGCAGAGGGCTTGAAACATGGCCCTGTCTCTTTGATGCCGGCACATATTGGGGGCTTTTGGGCGATGGGGTGGGAGAGGGGATGAGGGAAAGAGAGAGAGGGACTAGAAGACATACACTAGATGGAACACGCCCTGATATCGCTTTAGCGAACAGGTCAACCAACAGATACTTATCACGTCAGTGCCGTATAAGACCCAAAGCTTTATAGGCCACTAGATACAACAAGTGTGAGGTGGTCTATATCCCCTTTACTTTCAAGGTATTTCCTCGGATCTTTGTGGGTGAGGTCGGCCTGGCAGCGAAGATCAGTTACAACCAAATATGATGTTGGCTGGAACATCCGACTTTTGCCCTGCTGGTTAGCGTAGAGCCAAATGAGTGGATGAGGCGTTGCCAACACACTTCTCAATGAGGTGGCTGGTTGCCTCAAACACATACATAGGTGAAGCATAGATGCATACAGAAACACATATGTACACACACACACACACACACACACAGACAAACACACACAAACACACACATGCAGACACACACGCAGACACAAACACATATATGCAAACATACATACATGTATACAGTCATACACATGTACAAGGACACACGCACGTACACACGCATACAGACAGACAGACGGACGGACGGACGGACGGACGGACGGACGGATGGATGGATGGATGGATGGATGGATGGATGGATGGATGGATGGATGGATGGATGGATGGATGGATGGATGGATGGATCGATCGATCGATAGATAGATAGATAGATAGATAGATAGATAGATAGATAGATAGATAGATAGATAGATAGATAGATAGATAGATAGATAGATAGATAGATAGATAGATAGATAGATTAGATAGATAGATAGATAGATAGATAGATAGATAGATAGATAGATAGATAGATAGATAGATAGATAGATAGATAGATAGATAGATAGATAGATAGATAGATAGATAGATAGATAGATAGATAGATAGATAGATAGATAGATAGATAGATAGATAGATAGATAGATAGATAGATAGATAGATAGATAGATAGATAGATAGATAGATAGATAGATAGATAGATTAGACAGAATAAACACAAGTGTAACAAACAGAAAGCAGAAATAAATAAGTGTTGCACAGACATCGCCAGAGACGTAAGCAAATGAGTTAAACCAATAGGACATCGATGACCGTGTTTTCCTCACCATAAGTACACTCCATGTTTGACCAAATCAATCAGCGTTTGTATTGCAGTCTTTACACTTCCAGAATGACACACAAATTAGGGTGGAGACATTTTACAATTACGATAATATTTGACATCTACAGGCGTGTGTGTCTGCAGAGAACACCAGTGAAACCCTGTACGTGGAAAGTAAGTGCACTAGAGACATGTTCGCACGTCAGCCACTTGATCCACAAACCTTCACCCTCAACCGTGAACAAACTCGGGCAAACCTCGGGCTTTTCTCGCTCTAAATTTCATCTCTTAGCGAATAATGAGCCGTAATTCGGTATCAAATTTCCTCTTTGAAGCTAATCCGCGTATGAACCTGGTTTTAAATTACCTTTTAATTCGGCTCTAACATCAAGATGCAAAACACTTGTATACCGTTCCTTTTGGCGGCCATGTTGACACTGCGCGCTAAATAGACACGCCGTTTTCGTGCAGCGGAAACCGACTCTTGTTTGTTCAACTATTAGTAGTCTTGGGCCAAAGACATGTAAACTTCCTTTCTGGGAACATTTCTTTTGGAAATAATGCACATAACATTATTTTATTGGCGAATAAAATTTAACGTCGAAGGAAGGATTAAATAATGTATATTTGAATTTGAAGTGTGTGCTCATGACTATATGTTGCCGTGTTTGCTCAGGTGCGGCAAGGTTTCATTCGGGAACCAAGAAGAACATGTTGGCTGTGAGAATGTCACATTCGGGGACGAAGAATAAAGTGTTGGCTGTGAGAATGTCACATTCGGGGACGAAGAATAAAATGTTGGCTGTGAGAATGTCACATTCGGGAACCAAGAAGAACATGTTGGCTGTGAGAATGTCACATTCGGGGACGAAGAATAAAATGTTGGCTGTGAGAATGTCACATTCGGGGACGAAGAATAAAATGTTGGCTGTGAGAATGTCACATTCGGGAACCAAGAAGAACATGTTGGCTGTGAGAATGTCACATTCGGGGACGAAGAATAAAGTGTTGGCTGTGAGAATGTCACATTCGGGGACGAAGAATAAATGTTGGCTGTGAGAATGTCACATTCGGGAACCAAGAAGAACATGTTGGCTGTGAGAATGTCACATTCGGGGACGAAGAATAAAGTGTTGGCTGTGAGAATGTCACATTCGGGGACGAAGAATAAAATGTTGGCTGTGAGAATGTCACATTCGGGAACCAAGAAGAACATGTTGGCTGTGAGAATGTCACATTCGGGGACGAAGAATAAAATGTTGGCTGTGAGAATGTCACATTCGGGGACGAAGAATAAAATGTTGGCTGTGAGAATGTCACATTCGGGAACCAAGAAGAACATGTTGGCTGTGAGAATGTCACATTCGGGGACCGAGGAGAAAATGTCGGTTTTGACAATGTCACATTCAGTGAAAAAAGGAAATGTTGGTTTTGATAATGTCACATTTAGGAAATAAAAGGAAATGATGGTTTTGATAATGTCCCATTCGGGTTAGCCATGATAGAACACATAGAATTGCTGGGGTTAGCCATAAAAAACACAGACAATTGCTAGGGTTAGCCATAATAAAAAACAGACATTTGCTGGGGTTAGCCATAATAAAACACAGACAAATGCTGGGGTTAGCCATAATAAAACACAGACAATTGCTGGGGTTAGCAATAATAAAACACAGACAATGGCTGGGGTTAGCCACGAGAAAACAGAGACATTGGGTTGTGTTAGCCACGATGGAACTTTCTTGCACAGACTATTAGTGTTTGTGTTTTTACCACGCAACCGGGTTGCAGTTTTCCCCGCTACGACAGATTTAGGCAACGCTACTGTTGTGTTAAAGAAGGCATGAAGAAACTTGAAAGTGTATCTGTGTGTGTGTGTGTGTGTAAGAGAGAGAGAGAGAGAGAGAGAGAGAGAGAGAGAGAGAGAGAGAGAGAGAGAGAGAGAGAGAGAAAGCACGCATTTTTTCGTGTCTTTGCCAAAATCAAATTGAAGATATTGCGGACGAGAATATGAAGGTGCATTTAAATTACATCGAACGAACGCCTTAACGAACGATGATTTAAATGCGAATTTGGCACATGGATAAAATCAGATGAAAGATGCATTTATAAAATAAAAATAAAAATAAAAATAGGACAGGCAAAAACTGCATTTTAAATTAAAAAAAAAAAAAAAAGAACATCTTATGCAATATATCTTCGTTTTGCTTGCTACATACATCCAGTTTTAACATATGGCTATGAGTCCTGGACAATCGGTAGCCAGGTCAAACAATTTTTTGAGGCTTCAGAGATGTGGTTTAACAGAACAATGCTTAAAATACCTTGGACAGCCTAAAAAAAGTACCCACTAGGTTTTGAAAGAGGCGGGAGCCCGAAGACAACTAATCACAGACATCAGAAAGAGACAGTCATCATTTTTCGACCATCTTATAAGAAGAGTGAAAATGGAACATGTGGTGACCACTGGAAAGATCTGTGGAAGGAGAGATAGAAAAAGACAACGAGAGAAGATTCTTGACAGTCTTGTTGCATGGCATGGAGGTGTGTCAGCACACGAACTGATACGTGCTGCAGGAGATCGCACATTGTGGCGAGGTAAAATCGCCAACACCAGTCGGCAAGGCACCTGATGATGATGATACACTATTCGTATTTGTATTCGGCCGAATAGTTGGTCCCACTATTCGTATTCCGTACAGCCCTAGTAATAACAGTAGGTTCTGAGAGATGAAGTGGCCAACCAATTTGATTTGAGGAATGAACATGCTTTTAACTGCGTTAACTTTAATGTATAAACATAGTGAAAAAGAAGGAAACAGGACAGAATGACAGACAGGAGACGGATTAGACAAGAAAGACTAGGAATACAATTAGGATTATATCAAGGGCAGCACTGTTGCGGTGAAAACCTTAGGATGAGAGCGGGGGGTGTGGAGGAGGTGAAAATAGATCTGAACCAATTTCTAAATGCGGTAAATGCGTTAAATTCCAGGTGTTGTGTCGCCATTGAGCGGATTGATAATGTGGTTTGTGATAAAACTATCACAAGTTGTTGTGAAGTGTCAGTCGACCAGACTTAGGCCTTGTAATGCAAACGGGAGGCCTGGTACCGTGGGCCCAGCCGGCACACACAAGGACGTGTTAAGTCACACACGGGGACACGTAACTGTAGACTCATTTGTGGCCAGATTGCGTTCAATTAGTTGCCAGCGTTAAATATGCAGTAATTCTCTTCAGAGATTTCAAAGAGGAAACTCGAGCAGTCTCAAAAACGTTAAATCTCGTTGAAGTTGGCAATAAAGTTTTTACTGTAACGCTGAGACATGTGGCTATTCAATTGCAAGCGGGGAATTTAGCACAGAGATTGCGAACTACATTGTGTGGAAATCGCCATGTTGACATTTAGAGACCTTCGTTCATTGACTAATTGGGAACTACAGAGGGTGTTAATGAACATTTTCGCTGTTACAGACCTTAGTTCATTGACTAAGTGGGAACTACTGAGTGTTTGAATTATTATATTTACTGTGGAAGATCTTCTATCATAGTGAGGGTTGTAAATTATGTGGCCAGGTATTCCAGGTGCTGAGATTGTTAGCTGTGTCCCTGTGCCGTGTCCCTAGGCTGTGTCTCTGGGCTGTGTCTCTGGGCCGTGTCCCTAGGCTGTGTCCCTAGGCTGTGTCCCTAGGCTGTGTCTCTGGGCTGTGTCCCTAGGCTGTGTCCCTAGGCTGTGTCTCTGGGCTGTGTCTCTGGGCTGTGTCTCTGTGCCGTGTACCTAGGCTGTGTCCCTAGGCTGTGTCTCTGGGCTGTGTCTCTGTGCCGTGTTCCTAGGCTGTGTCTCCAGGCTGTGTCTCTGGGCTGTGTCTCTGGGCTGTGTCTCTGGGCCGTGTCCCTAGGCTGTGTCCCTAGGCTGTGTCCCTAGGCTGTGTCTCTGGGCTGTGTCCCTAGGCTGTGTCCCTAGGCTGTGTCTCTGGGCTGTGTCTCTGGGCTGTGTCTCTGTGCCGTGTCCCTAGGCTGTGTCCCTAGGCTGTGTCTCTGGGCTGTGTCTCTGTGCCGTGTCCCTAGGCTGTGTCCCTAGGCTGTGTCTCTAGGCTGTGTCTCTGGGCTGTGTCTCTGGGCTGTGTCCCTAGGCTGTGTTTTTGGGCTGTGTCTCTGGGCTGTGTCCCTAGGCTGTGTCTCTGGGCTGTGTCTCTGGGCTGTGTCCCTAGGCTGTGTCTCTGGGCTGTGTCTCTGGGCTGTGTCTCTGGGCTGTGTCTCTGTGCCGTGTCCCTAGGCTGTGTCCCTAGGCTGTGTCTCTGGGCTGTCTCTGTTCCGTGTCCCTAGGCTGTGTCTTTGGGCTGTGTCTCTGGGCTGTGTCCCTAGGCTGTGTCCCTAGGCTGTGTCTCTGGGCTGTGTCTCTGGGCTGTGTCCCTAGGCTGTGTCCCTAGGCTGTGTCTCTGGGCTGTGTCCCTAGGCTGTGTCCCTAGGCTGTGTCCCTAGGCTGTGTCCCTAGGCTGTGTCCCTAGGCTGTGTCCCTAGGCTGTGTCTCTGGGCTGTGTCCCTAGGCTGTGTCCCTAGGCTGTGTCCCTAGGCTGTGTCTCTGGGCTGTGTCTCTGGGCTGTGTCTCTGTGCCGTGTCCCTAGGCTGTGTCCCTAGGCTGTGTCTCTGGGCTCTGTCTCTGTGCCGTGTCCCTAGGCTGTGTCCCTAGGCTGTGTCTCTGGGCTGTGTCTCTGTGCCGTGTCCCTAGGCTGTGTCTTTGTGCTGTGTCTCTGGGCTGTGTCCCTAGGCTGTGTCCCTAGGCTGTGTCTCTGGGCTGTGTCTCTGGGCTGTGTCCCTAGGCTGTGTCCCTAGGCTGTGTCTCTGGGCTGTGTCCCTAGGCTGTGTCCCTAAGCTGTGTCCCTAGGCTGTGTCCCTAGGCTGTGTCCCTAGGCTGTGTCCCTAGGCTGTGTCCCTAGGCTGTGTCTCTGGGCTGTGTCCCTAGGCTGTGTCCCTGGGCTGTGTCCCTAGGCTGTGTCTCTGGGCTGTGTCTCTGGGCTGTGTCCCTAGGCTGTGTCCCTAGGCTGTGTCTCTGGGCTGTGTCTCTGGGCTGTGTCTCTGGGCTGTGTCTCTGGGCTGTGTCCCTAGGCTGTGTCTCTGTGCCGTGTCCCTAGGCTGTGTCTCTAGGCTGTGTCTCTGGGCTGTGTCTCTGGGCTGTGTCTCTGTGCCGTGTCCCTAGGCTGTGTCTCTGGGCTGTGTCTCTGGGTGTGTCTCTGGGCTGTGTCTCTGGGCTGTGTCTCTGGGCTGTGTCTCTGTGCCGTGTCCCTAGGCTGTGTCTCTGGGTTGTGTCTCTGGGTGTGTCTCTGGGCTGTGTCTCTGGGCTGTGTCCCTAGGCTGTGTCCCTAGGCTGTGTCTCTGTGCCGTGTCCCTAGGCCGTGTCCCTAGGCTGTGTCCCTAGGCCGTGTCCCTAGGCCGTGTCCCTAGGCTGTGTCTCTGTGCCGTGTCCCTAGGCTGTGTCTCTTGGCTGTGTCTCTGGGCTGTGTCTCTGGGCTGTGTCTCTGGGCTGTGTCTCTGGGCTGTGTCTCTGTGCCGTGTCCCTAGGCTGTGTCTCTGGGCTGTGTCTCTGTGCCGTGTCCCTAGGCTGTGTCTCTGGGCTGTGTCTCTGGGTGTGTCTCTGGGCTGTGTCTCTGGGCTGTGTCCCTAGGCTGTGTCCCTAGGCTGTGTCTCTGGGCTGTGTCTCTGGGCTGTGTCTCTGTGCCGTGTCCCTAGGCTGTGTCTCTGAGCTGTGTCTCTGTGCCGTGTCCCTAGGCTGTGTCTCTGAGCTGTGTCTCTGTGCCGTGTCCCTAGGCTGTGTCTCTGGGCTGTCTCTCGGCTGTGTCTCTGTGCCGTGTCCCTAGGCTGTGTCTCTGGGCTGTGTCTCTGGGCTGTGTCTCTGTGCCGTGTCCCTAGGCTGTGTCTCTAGGCTGTGTCTCTGGGCTGTGTCTCTGTGCCGTGTCCCTAGGCTGTGTCTCTGGGCTGTGTCTCTGGGCTGTGTCTCTGGGCTGTGTCTCTGGGCTGTGTCTCTGAGCTGTGTCTCTAGGCTTTGTCTCTGTGCCGTGTCCCTAGGCTGTGTCTCTGGGCTGTGTCTCTGGGCTGTGTCTCTGGAATGTGTCTCTGTGCCGTGTCCCTAGGCTGTGTCTCTGGGCTGTGTCTCTGGGTGTGTCTCTGGGCTGTGTCTCTGGGCTGTGTCTCTGTGCCGTGTCCCTAGGCCGTGTATCTAGGCTGTGTCCCTAGGCTGTGTCTCTGTGCCGTGTCCCTAGGCCGTGTCCCTAGGCTGTGTCCCTAGGCCGTGTCCCTAGGCCGTGTCCCTAGGCTGTGTCTCTGTGCCGTGTCCCTAGGCTGTGTCTCTGGGCTGTGTCTCTGGGCTGTGTCTCTGGGCTGTGTCTCTGTGCCGTGTCCCTAGGCTGTGTCTCTGGGCTGTGTCTCTGGGTGTGTCTCTGGGCTGTGCCTCTGGGCTGTGTCCCTAGGCTGTGTCCCTAGGCTGTGTCTCTTGGCTGTGTCTCTGGGCTGTGTCTCTGTGCTGTGTCTCTGTGCCGTGTCCCTAGGCTGTGTCTCTGGGCTGTGTCTCTGTGCTGTGTCACTGCCGTGTCCCTAGGCTGTGTCTCTGTGCTGTGTCTCTGTGCTGTGTCTCTGTGCCGTGTCCCTAGGCTGTGTCTCTTAGCTGTGTCTCTGTGCCGTGTCCCTAGGCTATGTCTCTGGGTGTGTCTCTGGGCTGTGTCTCTGGGCTGTGTCTCTGTGCCGTGTCCCTAGGCTGTGTCTCTGGGCTGTGTCTCTGGGCTGTGTCCCTAGGCTGTGTCCCTAGGCTGTGTCCATAGGCTGTGTCTCTGGCCTGTGTCTCTGGGCTGTGTCTCTGTGCCGTGCCCCTAGGCTGTGTCTCTGGGTGTGTCTCTGTGCCGTCTCCCTAGGCTGTGTCTCTGGGCTGTCTCTGGGCCGTGTCCGTAGGCTGTGTCCATGGGCTGTGTCTGTGTGCCGTGTCAATAAGCTGTGTCTCTGGGCCATGTCTCTAGTCTGTGTCTTTGTGCCGTGTCTCTGGGCCGTGTCCCTAGGCTGTGTCTCTGTGCCGTGTCTCTGTGCCGCGTCTCTGGGCCGTGTACGTAGGCTGTGTCCCTGTGCCGTGTCTCTAGGCCGTGTCGCTAGGCTGTGTCTCTGTACAGTGTCTCTGTGCCGTGTCTCTGTGCCGTGTCTCTGTGCCGTGTCTCTGTTCTGTGTTTCTGTGCCGTTTCTCTCTGCCGTGTCACTAGACTGTGTCCCTGTGCCGTGTCCCTGTGCTGTTTCTCTGTGCCGTGTCTCAGTGCCGTGTCTCTGTGCCGTGTCTCTGGGCCGTGTCACTAGGTTGTGTCCCTGTGCCGTGTCTCTGTGCTGTGTCTGTGTGCCGTGTCTCTGTGCCGTGTCTCTGTGCCGTGTCACTAGGCTGTGTCCCTGTGTCGTGTCTCTGTGCCGTGTCTCTGTGCCGTGTCCCTAGGCTGTGTCCATGTGCCGTGTCATTGTGCCGTGTCCCTAGGCTGCGTCTCTGTGCCGTGTCTCTGAGACGTGTCTCTGTGCCGTGTCTCTGTGCCGTTGCTCTGGGCCGTGTCTATGGGCCGTGTCTCTGTGCTGTGTCTCTAAGCCGTGTCTCTGTACCGTGTCTCTGTTCTGTGTTTCTGTGCCGTGCTTCTGTGTCTTGTCTCTGGGTCGTGTCTCTAGGCCGTGTCCCTAGGCTGTGTCTCTGGGTGTGTCTTTGGGCTGTGTCTCTGGGCTGTGTCTCTGTGCCGTGTCCCTAGGCTGTGTCCCTAGGCTGTGTCTCTGGGTGTGTCTCTGTGCTGTGTCCCTAGGCTGTGTCCCTAGGCTGTGTCTCTGGGCTGTGTCTCTGGGCTGTGTCCCTAGGCTGTGTCTCTGGGTGTGTCTCTGTGCCGTGTCCTTAGGCTGTGTCTCTGGGCTGTGTATCTGGGCTGTGTCTCTGGGCTGTGTTCCTGTGCCGTGTCTCTGGGCCGTGTCCCTAGGCTGTGTCCATGGGCCGTGTCTCTGGGCTGTGTCTCTGGGCTGTCTCTGGGCCGTGTCCGTAGGCTGTGTCCATGGGCTGTGTCTCTGTGCCGTGTCAATAAGCTGTGTCTTTGGGCCGTGTCCCTAGGCTGTGTCTCTGTGCCGTGTCTCTGTGCCGTGTCTCTGGGCCGTGTCTCTAGGCCGTGTCGCTAGGCCGTGTCTCTAGGCCGTGTCCCTAGGCTGTGTCCCTGTGCCGTGTCTCTAGGCCGTGTCGCTATGCTGTGTCTCTGTACAGTGTCTCTGTGCCGTGTCTCTGTGCCGTGTCTCTGTGCCGTGTCTCTGTTCCGTGTTTCTGTGCCGTGTCTATATGCCGTGTCACTAGACTGTGTCCCTGTGCCGTGTCTCTGTGCCATGTCCCTAGGCTGTGTCCCTGTGCCGTGTCCCTGTGCTGTGTCTCTGTGTCGTGTCTCTGTGTCGTGTCCCTGTGCCGTGTCTCAGTGCCGTGTCTCTGTGCCGTGTTTCTGGGCCGTGTCACTAGGTTGTGTCCCTGTGCCGTGTCACTAGGCTGTGTCCCTGTGTCGTGTCTCTGTGCCGTTTCTCTGTGCCGTGTCCCTAGGCTGTGTCTCTGTGCCGTGTCTCTGAGCCGTTGCTCTGGGCCGTGTCTATTGGCTGTGTCTCTGTGTCGTGTCTCTAAGCCGTGTCTCTGTGTCGTGTCTCTAAGCCGTGTCTCTGTACCGTGTCTCTGTTCTGTGTTTCTGTGCCGTGCTTCTGTGTCGTGTCTCTGGGCCGCGTCTCTAGGCCGTGTATCTGGGCCGTGTCTCTTGGCCGTGTCTCTGTGCCGTGTCTCTGTGCCGTGTCTCTAGGCCGTGTATCCTGGCTGTGACTCTTTGCTGTGTTTCTGTGCCGTTTTCTGTGCCATGTCTCTGTGCTGTGTTTCTGTGCGGTGTTTATGTGCCGTGTCTCTGTAACGTGTCTCTGTGCCGTGTCTCTGTGCCGTGTCTCAGTGCCGTGTCTCTAGGCCGTGTCTCTGAGCCGTGTACCTAGTCTGTGTCTCTGGGCCGTGTTTCTGTGCCGTGTCTCTGGGCCGTGTCTCTGGGCCGTGTCTCTAGGCCGTGTCTCTGGGCCTTGTCTCTGGGCTGTCTTTGTGCCGTGTCTCTAGGCCGTGTATCTGGGCCGTGTCTCTAGGCCGTGTCTCTGGGCTGTGTCTCTGGGCCGTGTCTCTGGGCTGTGTCTCTGGGCTGTGTCTCTGGGTCGCGTCTCTGGGTCGTTTGTCTGGGCCGTGTCTCTGTACTCTGGTGTCTCTGGGCCGTTTCTCTGAGCCGTGTCTCTGGGCTGTTTCTTTGAGCCGTGTCTCTGGGCTGTTTCTCTGAGCCGTGTCTCTGGGCTGTGTCTCTGGGTCGTGTCTCTGGGCTGTGTCTCTGGGCCGTGTCTCTGGGCCGTGTCTCTGGGCTGTGTCTCTGGGTCGTGTCTCTGGGCTGTGTCTCTGGGCCGTGTCTCCAGGCCGTGTCTCTGGGCTGTGTCTCTGGACTGTGTCTCTGGGCTGTGTCTCTGGGCTGTGTCTCTGGGCTGTGTCTCTGGGCTGTGTCTCTGGGCCGTGTCTCTGGGCTGTGTCTCTGGGCCGTGTCTCTGGGCTGTGTCTCTGGGCTGTGTCTCTGGGCTGTGTCTCTGGGCTGTGTCTCTGGGCTGTGTCTCTGGGCTGTGTCTCTGGGCTGTGTCTCTGGGCTGTGTCTCTGGGCTGTGTCTCTGGGCTGTGTCTCTGGGCCGTGTCTCTGGGCTGTGTCTCTGGGCTGTGTCTCTGGGTCGCGTCTCTGGGTCACGTCTCTGGGTCGCGTCTCTGGGTCGCGTCTTTGGGTGGTTACTCTGGGCTGTGTCTCTGGGCCGGGTTTCTGGGCCGTGTCTCTGGGCCGTGTCTCTGGTCCGTTTCTCTGGGCCGTGTCTCGGGGTCGTGTCTCTGGGCCGTGTCTCTGGTCCGTGTCTCTGGGCCGTGTCTCTGGGTCGTGTCTCTGGGCCGTGTCTCTGGGCCGTGTCTCTAGGCTGTGTCTCTGGTCCGTGTCTCTGGGCCGTGTCTCTGGGCCGTGTCTCTGGGCCGTGTCTCTGGGTCGTGTCTCTGGGCCGTGTCTCTAGGCTGTGTCTCTGGTCCGTGTCTCTGGGCCGTGTCTCTAGGCTGTGTCTCTGGTCCGTGTCTCTGGGCCGTGTCTCTAGGCTGTGTCTCTGGGTCGTGTTTCTGATCAGTCGTTATGTGTTTCCGCGATTTAGGAAGTGTTGGCTGCGTAAAGTCAAGCATTCTGTCTCTATTTCTCTCTCTCTCTCTTTCTCTCTCTCTCTGTCTCTTTCTCTTTCTCTCTCTCTCTCTCTCTCTCTCTCTCTCTCTCTCTCTCTCTATCACTCTCTCTCTCTGTCTCTCTGTCTCTTTGTCTGTCTCTCTCTTTTTCTCTTTCTCTCTTTACACACACACGCAAACCCACAGTCACCCACACACCCACACACCCACACATCTTTTCTACTTACATTTTTCTGTGGAGTTGGATGATTGCCAACAGGTCACTCTTGTTTTCTTCTTCTGTCTAGATTGTATGAAGTTATCAAGTATGTTGAATCACGCTTTTGCTATCTTTGAGGCCAGATATGTTACTTAACTAGGATTCCATGTCAACAGTCAGTATATTGTCTGCCTTCTAGTGGTTCCTGTGTCGCAACGGCAAATGACCTGTGTAACATGGGAATGACCTGTGTACCATGGGAATGACCTGTGTACCATGGGAATGACCCGTGTACCATGGGAATGACCTTTGTACCATGGTATTGACCCGTGTACCATGAGAATGACATGTGTAACATGGGAATAACCTGAGTACCATGGGAATAACCCGAGTAGCATGGAAAGGACCTGTGTACCATGGGAATGACCTGTGTACCATGGTATTGACCCGTTTACCATGGGAATGACCTGTGTACCATGGGAATAACATGTGTACCATGGGAATGACCTGTGTACCATAGAAATGACTCGTGTACCATGGGAATGACCTGTGTACCATTTGAATGACCTGTGTACCATGGGAATGACCTGTGTACCATGGGAATGACCTGTGTACCATGGGAATGACCAGTGTACCATGGAAATGACCTGTGTACCATAGGAATGACCTGTGTACCATGGAAATGACCTGTGTACCATAGAAATGACTCGTGTACCATGATGCATTGTGTTCTTTTAACTTTCTGGGGTACAAGGAAGGTCAAGGCCAAATACTACTGAACCATCCTCCATACAGCGATACTAAAACATTTGGGGTCAAAAATCAAACCATATTATTTCCGTGAACAAATATTGATCCGTCGTTTGAACAAAAACAAATTAATTAATTGTTGACAGAGTAGAACACTAAAACATTGTTGACAGAGTTGAACACTAAAACATTGTTGACAGAGTTGAACACTAAAACATTGTTGACAGAGTTGAAAACTAAAACATTGTTGACAGAGTAGAACACTAAAACATTGTTGACAGAGTTGAAAACTAAAACATTGTTGACAGAGTTGAAAACTAAAACATTGTTGACAGAGTAGAACACTAAAACATTGTTGACAGAGTAGAACACTAAAACATTGTTGACAGAGTTGAAAACTAAAACATTGTTGGCAGAGTTGAAAACTAAAACATTGTTGGCAGAGTTGAAAACTAAAACATTGTTGACAGAGTTGAAAACTAAAACATTGTTGGCAGAGTTGAAAACTAAAACATTGTTGACAGAGTTGAAAACTAAAACATTGTTGACAGAGTTGAAAACTAAAACATTGTTGACAGAGTTGAAAACTAAAACATTGTTGACAGAGTTGAAAACTAAAACATTGTTGACAGAGTTGAAAACTAAAACATTGTTGACAGAGTTGAAAACTAAAACATTGTTGACAGAGTTGAAAACTAAAACATTGTTGGCAGAGTTGAAAACTAAAACATTGTTGACAGAGTTGAAAACTAAAACATTGTTGGCAGAGTTAAACACTAAAACATTGTTGACAGAGTAGAACACTAAAACATTGTTGGCAGAGTTTAACACTAAAACATTGTTGACAGAGTTGAACACTAAATCATTGTTGACAGAGTTGAACACTAAAACATTGTTGACAGAGTAGAACACTAAAACATTGTTGACAGAGTTGAACACTAAATCATTGTTGACAGAGTTGAACACTAAAACATTGTTGACAGAGTTGAACACTAAAACATTGTTGACAGAGTTGAACACTAAAACATTGTTGACAGAGTTGAACACTAAAACATTGTTGACAGAGTTGAACACTAAAACATTGTTGACAGAGTTGAACACTAAAACATTGTTGACAGAGTTGAACACTAAAACATTGTTGACAGAGTTGAACACTAAAACATTGTTGACAGAGTTGAACACTAAAACATTGTTGACAGAGTTGAACACTAAAACATTGTTGACAGAGTAGAACACTAAAACATTGTTGACAGAGTAGAACACTAAAACATTGTTGACAGAGTAGAACACTAAAACATTGTTGACAGAGTTGAAAACTAAAACATTGTTGACAGAGTTGAACACTAAAACATTGTTGACAGAGTTGAACACTAAAACATTGTTGACAGAGTAGAACACTAAAACATTGTTGACAGAGTTGAAAACTAAAACATTGTTGACAGAGTTGAACACTAAAACACTGTTGACAGAGTTGAACACTAAAACATTGTAATAGTAAACTCTCAGCGCCTTTCACGACACGCATTGAAATCATCCAAAGATCTGAGTTCATTTGGGTCAAGATTCGACTTCACAACACCCAGGACACGCCCCTAATAGCTCACCCACCCCACCCCCTCTAAACCCCACCCCCTCTCACCCCACCCCCTTTCACTCCACCTCCCCTTTCCCCTCATCTCCCCCCCCCCTCAAAAGCCAGCGAAGAGTTGTGATACACATGGTGCCGGTTGTCATGGTGTTAACTACTGGTCTTGCCTCGTCTCCGAGTCTTGAATGGCGCACACAACCCAAAGCCATTGATCGCTGTACGAATGTTCAGTATCTTGCATGTCACCTGTTAGTCCGTCCCACAGGTTTGAGAGCACCACTGCCTTGTGCAGCTGCAGTCAGTACACCCCCAAATGGGGCCATTCCAGCCAGCCTATCTGCCTGCTCGTTCCCAAACACATCTGAATGACCCGAGCCAAATATCCACATGACTCTGACCACCGCTGACCTCTGGGTGGATGTACTGCAGTCCATAGGACAACAACTCGGCTCCGTCTTCCTGAACAAGCTTTGCGAATCCGCCACTATGACAACATGTGTCGCTGATCAATATTATTAGTTGAGTACTAACTTTAATTTCCTTCGACTTGCAGATATTTCCTGATGCTATGACGGGCCATATTGCTTATTATATGAGATGATATTTTTGTTTCCTTACAACTCTTCGCCCTGGAACTATACTGTAACATGTATTTAGCGGAGGCGTTACCTCGTGCAACATCCAACAGCTAATAGAGTTGGTAATACGGCTGCAACTTCAGTTCTTCTCAAACGAAAGTTGTGCCTAAAGTTGGCTTGACGCAGGTGGGACGTGTTTGCGCAAGACCGCTGCTGAAGCCAGCTGACAACTCAGACAAATAGAGCGGTAATGGCAGCCAATCAGTCACGGATGGAAATTTGGGCACAATTACGCTCCATTAGAGACACTTTCTGCAGGAAAGACATTCATTTTTTAATGAGGAAATTATCAACTTCATATCTGTCAGATCGCCGAGAACAGTTGAGCTGTTCACCCTTACACAAATAACATATTGTCGCAGCCCATTCAATCTCCGAGTGAGCCCTGGAGTTGGCGGCTGCAGTGCATATAATTCTGACATAAATTCGCGTAGATTCTGGATATGACACAATTCGTTACCATCAAATGGTTGATCAGAAGAGATAGAGGCTTAGGCCGTGGGTACTGGGCACTGTGACTGATACTTAGACAGTGAGTGCTGGGTACTGTGACAGATACTTAGACAGTGGGTGCTGGGTACTGTGACTGATACTTAGACAGTGAGTGCTGGGTACTGTGACTGATACTTAGACAGTGGGTGCTGGGTACTGTGACAGATACTTAGACAGTGGGTACTGGGCACTGTGACAGATACTTAGACAGTGAGTGCTGGGTACTGTGACAGATACTTAGACAGTGGGTGCTGGGTACTGTGACAGATACTTAGACAGTGGGTACTGGGCACTGTGACAGATACTTAGACAGTGGGTGCTGGGTACTGTGACAGATACTTAGACAGTGGGTGCTGGGTACTGTGACTGATACTTATACAGTGGATGCTGGGTACTGTGACTGATACTTAGACAGTGGGTGATGGGTACTGTGACAGATACTTAGACAGTGGGTGCTGGGTACTATGACAGATACTTAGACAGTGGGTGCTGGGTACTGTGACAGATACTTAGGCCGTGGGTGCTGGGTACTGTGACAGATACTTAGGCCGTGGGTGCTGGGTACTGTGACGGAAACATGGCCAGTGAATCAAAAGTTTGCTAGTGAATGCGTTCCACATCTTCATGTTGATCGAGTATCAGTGTTGGGTTCTTGCTGTTTTAAAACGAAATCAGCCCTGCTTGTGACATTGGGGCAATGGGTTGAGAATCGCACCGTGGAAGACACTGGGCCTTACCACATGCTATTCTTAAAGCTATCAGTGGGTGGACTATAGCTAATCGTCATAGTAAAGACGGCACAGAATTGATTTATGTTGTTCGAATGTGCCCCCTGACACTTGTGAAGTCCTAGCACTGTCTGCGCATACTGCAATAGTTTTTGCTCTTGGGGGGGGGGGGTGAAGAATAAAACAACAATGAACAGGTGGGGGGAGGAGGGTGTGATTAGGGATGAGAATATTGGGTAGAAGAGCTTTGCAACACGGTCTCCTCTAGACTGTCTTTTCTTACGGGGCTTGGAGGAAAGTGCGGATTATCAAACTCTGGTCAACAGGTTTAATTGTAGCCGAAAACAAAATGAAAACATTGATGGCGAGACATGTGAAGAAGAAAACAAAATGAAAACATTGATGGCGAGACATGTGAAGAAGAAAACAAAATGAAAACATTGATGGCGAGACATGTGAAGAAGAAAACAAAATGAAAACATTGATGGCGAGACATGTGAAGAAGAAAACAAAATGAAAACATTGATGGCGAGACATGTGAAGAAGAAAACAAAATGAAAACATTGATGGCGAGACATGTGAAGAAGAAAACAAAATGAAAACATTGATGGCGAGACATGTGAAGAAGAAAACAAAATGAAAACATTGATGGCGAGACATGTGAAGAAGAAAACAAAATGAAAACATTGATGGCGAGACATGTGAAGAAGCAAAGAAACAGCCCCCTGCGTCCGTATCTCCAGCATCACATAATGTTGCCTCCCTGGTGGAAGTAACGGCTGACAGACAAGGAATAGGAGGAGACTGAGGCATATTCTAGTCCATACTGTACTAGGGTGAAGTGATCAGTTCTCTTGCTCGCCACTTTCTCGAGTACACAATGCAAAAATCTCGACAAGTACGCGTTAGATTAATCTAGGTTGAAGCTCGGAAGTTGCGAACACAACATGCAAGTTCTGGGGATTCAAACACGTTACCTTGTCTTAGCAAGTTAGGGTACTTACCAGCCATGACGCTACTTAATCTTCTGTTTAACCAACTCCCAGCATAACAACTCTAGAGTTATATTGTTGTATGTCGCACTTACAAATGTAGCAGGTTTATTGGTGTATGTCGCACTTACAAATGTAGCAGGTTTATTGGTGTATGTCGCACTTACAAATGTAGCAGGTTTATTGTTGTATGTCGCACTTACAAATGTTGCAGGTGTATTGCTGTATGTTACACTTAAAAATGTAGCAGGTATATTGCTGTTACACTTCAAACGTAGCAAGTATATTGTTGTTTGTCGCACTTGCAAGTGTATAAGATATTTTATTGTAGTCTCACAAATGTATGAGATATATCGTTGTACGTCGCCCTTAAACATGTAAGAGGTCTATTGTTGTATGAGAGCCCCATAGGCGATTCCAATGTTTTGTTGATACACAAACTTTATGTGCAAGCTTGTGTGTGTAAAGTAGAACTATACATGCCTATAGTTTTGCATAACAATGTATCTCTATTTGCATACATCAAACTATACTGTCTATAGACATGTCTATTATTGTAGTTGAAAATGGTGTGTGTGTGATGTGTGTCTGTGTGATGTGTGTGTGTGTGTTTTCGCGCGCCGGCGTGTGTGTCTAATGTGTGTGTATGTGTGTGTGTGTGTGTGTGTGTGTGTGTGTGTGTGTGTGTGTGATCTGTCAGGAAGCAGGAACAGAATAAAAGAACAAAATGCGGGTAGCACCCAAGTATCTAGAATGTCTTCAATGGGCCGGGCAATCAGCCGTCTGAGGTCTTGTTTGAAGACGGAGCTGTGAAGCCAAGATCCCCTCTCGCCCCGCCAAACTTTTGATACTTCTACCCTATAAGAGGGCCAGCCCTTGGTTATCTGAGCCCAGTCAAACACTGGTAACTAAGTGAAGTTTGTTACACAACTAGTTAGTTGTATCGCACTCCTCTTCAGCAACCTCTTCGTGGCCTCACGGTTACCCCAGCCACTTATACCCCAATACGATATTTAATTAGATACCCTTTTCTGGCCACGTCTGGCTGTTCCCCTGCCACCCGCAGCGGGAATTCCCCATCCAGTCACGTGGCTTCTTGCAGAAGCTCCAAGCATGCCCTGCTGATTGTTTCCTTTTCAATATGGCTGCTTTGTTATGCTCTTGCCAGCTCCCCGACTTTTTTCTGAGCCGAATTAGGCAGAAATTCCCCACTAAAACTTTCTAATAGGGCCAGGAAACAGCCGAGTAGTTTGCCGGAGGCTGTAGTCAGATTAACGAATTAGACGTCTCGGCGTACCTGCGTCAGATTTCAAATTAGCATGACAAGAATTGGTCCACAATGGAGGAAGACTGGCTCAAGGAGCGTTGCACATTGCCTGAGCCAAGCATAAACAAGTTTTGGCTGAGCTATATGCTTTACAAAAACACGAATTTGATGAAAGGAAAACACGGGGTGTCAAAAGGCGATTTCTGGCGAATGGTTCGTGTGGTCTAAGTCAGAATAAACCGCAGATGGCGTAGAGGTAATTCAACTTCTCCACTAGAATATGGGAGAATCTAGTCGGGTAATCACTTTACGCTTGACCAGTTGATAAACAAGGGGCTGTATAAGGACCTAGGGCCCAATTCTTGGAGCAAACAATGCCTCGCTAGGGCTCTTGCCTCTAGAGACGCACGCTAGCAAAGGATGACACATGAGTTGATATCTTGTGGATGATTTTGTCATGATCGGTGCGAATTAGCGTGTTTATTCTCCACACTTGATTTAGCGTGCCTACTGTGTTTCGCCGAGACCATATCTTAGCCTAGTTGATGCCGTTGTTGTCTCTTCCGTGACACATCTTGGAGCGACTGCGGCGCAATCAAAACACTTCATGCTTCGCTTCAGCATTCAGTGTAAGCATTAGGGCGCAGTGACTGGAAGGCTGCCAGCGGACCATGGGTCTTAGGTTTGTATCCCCGTCAAGGGGAATTGTTTTTTTTTTCCTTAGCGTTTATCGGCTGTAAACTCCGGCGGAAAGTTATGGGTGTTTGTCCACCTCTGGAATTCAGTCTTGCTCCAGAACTTGAATTCTGCGTGTACACACGTTTTTAAAAGATCCGGATTACGTACGCAGACTGCACGTCCTACTCGGGCAAATACAGGCCAATTTCAGAGGGAACATCCCCAGTTAGTCGCCTTTTATGACATGCTTGTTATGGGGGCAGTGGGTCTATTTTCCCTTGGTCCCCTTCAAATGGGGCCCGAAACCATCACGGGAAAAGGGGAACGCAGAAGCCGATTGAAGCTGCCAGCTCGACCTAATCCAGCTTGCAACTGGACACGGATATTGCTGTATATAGTCGTGTCGAACATAGCCAGTTTCATGTACTTGGATTCATACTGAGATTAGGATGTCCTGAACTCTGTTGGTGAATGTAAGAGCTGCCCAGTTGTACTGTTGGTCAGATCAAAGACCGTTATCAGGCATCGGCCGCACAGGGCATATAATGCTAAACTTATCTGTATAGATCTATCAGCACAGGATGGCCAATGTAGTCAGAATTGTGCCGGTCGCTTTTGCTTTCCATGAAATTACTTATTATCCATTCTTGGCTGGGTCCACCTTGGAACCGAGGTGATAACCCACTCTCCATCCAACCCTGTTTCAGCACTCTTGTCGATGATAACCCACCCACCACCCAACCAGGTTACATTTCTCTTGTCGCTGATAATCCACCCTCCACCCAACCAGGTTACATCTCTCTTGTCGATGATAATCCACCCTCCACCCAACCAGGTTACATTTCTCTTGTCGCTGATAATCCACCCACCACCCAACCAGGTTACATTTCTCTTGTCGCTGATAATCCACCCACCACCCAACCAGGTTACATTTCTCTTGTCGCTGATAATCCACCCACCACCCAACCAGGTTACATTTCTCTTGTCGCTGATAATCCACCCTCCACCCAACCAGGTTACATTTCTCTTGTCGCTGATAATCCACCCTCCACCCAACCAGGTTACATCTCTCTTGTCGATGATAACCAACCCTCCACCCAACCAGGTTACATTTCTCTTGTCGATGATAACCGACCCTCCACCCAATATGCAATATATCCTTGTCATTGAAGGTTAGAAAAAGAATTCTTGCTTGCTACATACATCCAGATTTAAGATATGGCTGTAAGTCCTGGACAATCGGTAGGCAGGTCAAACAATTTCTTGAGGTCTCAGAGATGTGGTTTTATAGAACAATGCTTAAAATACATTGGACAGCCCCCAAAAAAAATAAAAAAAATAAGCAACCAAGAGTTTTGATAGAGGCAGGAGCCCGAAGACAACTACTCACAGACATCAGAAGGAGACAGTCATGTCATCATTTTTCGGCCATGTTATAAGATGAGGGAAAATGAAACATGTGGTGACCACTGGAAAGATCTGTGGAAGGAGGGATAGAGGAAGACAACGAGAGAAGATTCTTGACAGTCTTGTTGCATGGCATGGAGGCGTGTCAGCACACGAACTAATACATGCTGCAGGAGATCGCAGATTGTGGCGAGGCATAATCGCCCATGCCAGTCGGTAAAGCACCTGATGATGATGATTCACTATTCGTATTCGTATTCGTATTCGGCCGAATAGTTGGTCCAGCTATTCGTATTCGGCTGAATAGTGAAAATTAATCTTCGGTACAGCCCTAATCATAACACAGCTAATGAATAGATTATAAGAAGACGTAGACTATGAGTAATGAATGAAAACGGAGAATTATTCATGAATGTTGGTTCAGGAAACCAGTGCGCTTTTGTGCAAGCATTTTCACTCATAACAGAATGCACACAGCAACATGGGAATCAAATCAGAAATTTAAGGCGGTCAAAGGAAATTAAAACTATTACAAAACTTAATTTTTTTTTTTTAAATTCTGATGTCAAATCAGTATTGTTGCAAGGAGCGGAAACATGGAGAACAGCAAAGGCATTAACTAATAAACTACAGACCATCATTAACTGGTGCCTGCGCAGAACAGAGGCATGGTAATATAAAAACACTAATGTAGAGGTTTGGGAGAGAACTAAAAAAGTGTAAGTGGAACAAGAGGTGAAGAAATGACGCTGACGTTGGATAGGACACGTTGAGAAAAGTTGAGAACGATATAACTTGAATGTCTTTGTGCTGGAGCCCACAGGGGCATAGACATATAGCACATTAAACAAACAAAAAACACGGAGAAGGCGCTAGAGATTGAAGTTAAAAACAGAGGAAGGACATGGGACGAGCTGTGTGCGAAAGCCAATGATAGAACGACTTAACGTAAGCTGGCTGAGAGACTATGCTCCACTGGGGCTTACAAAGAAGAAGAAGAAGAAAAAGAAGAAGAAGAAGAAGAAGAAGAAGAAGAAGAAGAAGAAGAAGAAGAAGAAGAAGAAGAAGAGAAGAAGAAGAAGAAGAACAACAACAACAACAACAACAACAATCCGTATATCTGTGGCCCACCAGTCTCCTTGGGATTGGGTGGGGAGGGAGTGGGTGAAGTAGAAATCTACTACCATTTTAAAGGTATATCGAAAATTCTGACTGACCGAGATGTGTTTGGACATAAAGCTATAGATATAGCAGATTATACAATAGCAACAGACTTTATGACAACAATATTAGCACAACAGTTACATCAACGTGGATAAGAAACAAAATCATTGGTAGGACAACTGGCTAGAAATCTGGCTTGCACTTTCTATGAATGTCAGCGATAGAAACGATTTCTGCAATATTGAGGAAGTGTTGCTGCGGAACCAAACATTGTCTGCAGACACAAGAGTGGAGATAATCGTAGATAATGAAGAGTAATTACTGAGAAACAGCCAGAAAGTGGCGAATTACTGAATCAATACCACACGACGTTGTCAATCTTCTACAGGAAAGAGATATGAAATGAAGTAGAGACAAGAAAATATAACAAATCAATTATGTGATCACCGACAGTTAGCTAATAAAGCAAGCATTACCACCCCCCCCCCACACATGTGTATGCATGTGTGTGTGTGTATGTGTGTGTTTGTACGTGTGTTTATGTGTCTGTGTGTTTCCCCGTGTCCTTCATTCTCTCAGTGTCTCAGATTTTAAGTCTCTCTTCATCATTGCTTTTACTGTCTGTCTCTCCACCATTGTCACACACGCACACACACACACTGACGCCCATACACGTTGGCGTACACATACTGATGCCCCTACACGTTCGCTTACACACACTAACGCGCCCACACGTTCGCGCAACACATTGACGCACCCATCCGTTTGCGTACACACACTGACGCGCCTTCACGCTCGCGTACACGCACTGACGCGCCTACACTTTCGCGTTCACACACTGACGCGCCTACACGCTCGCGTTCACACACTGATGCCCCTACACGTTCACTTACAAACACTGCAGTATGTACAGTTGGACTTGGCGCCGTTACTTTTGTTGCTGCCGTCGTGTCTATTGTAGGGCCTTGCGCCGTTACTATTGTTGCAGCTTTCGTATCTATTTTAGGTTTGGCGCCGTTACTATTGTTGCAGCTTTCGTATCTATTTTAGGTTTGGCGCCGTTACTATTGTTGCAGCTTTCGTATCTATTTTAGGTTTGGCGCCGTTACTATTGTTTCAGCTTTCGTATCTATTTTAGGTTTGGCGCCGTTACTATTGTTTCTGCTTTTGGATCTGTTGTTGGTCTCGGCACGTTACTATTTTTAATGCTGTTGTATCTATTCTTGATGCTGGCACGTTATTACCGCTGTGCTTCTCTTGGATCTGTTGTAAGTCTTTGTGCAGTTGCTGTTGCTAAAGTTACTGCTGCTATTTATGATGATACGGCTGTGCCAAATACTCATGGCAACAATGGTGACATTTCTGATTTTGCGATTATAATGCTTCTCTCAAGGATAATGCTTCTCTCAAGGATAATGCTTCTCTCATTGATAATGCTTCTCTCAATGATAATGTTTCTCTCAATGATAATGCTTCTCTCAAGGATAATGCTTCTCTCAATGATAATGCTTCTCTCATTGATAATGCTTCTCTCAATTATAATGCTTCTCTCAATGATAATGCTTCTCTCAAGGATAATGCTTCTCTCAATGATAATGCTTCTCTCAATGATAATGCTTCTCTCAAGGATAATGCTTCTCTCAATGATAATGCTTCACACAATGATAATGCTTCTCTCAATTATAATGCTTCTCTCAAACATAATGCTTCTCTCAAGGATAATGCTTCTCTCAATGATAATGCTTCTCTCAAGAATAATGCTTCTCTCAATGATAATGCTTCTCTCAAACATAATGCTTCTCTGAAGGATAATGCTTCTCTCAATGATAATGCTTCTCTCAAGAATAATGCTTCTCTCAATGATAATGCTTCTCTCAAACATAAAGCTTCTCTGAAGGATAATGCTTCTCTCAAGTATAATGCTTCTTTCAAGGATAATGCTTCTCTCAATGATAATGCTTCTCTCAAGGATAATGCTTCTCTCAATGATAATGCTTCTCTCAAGAATAATGCTTCTTTCAATGATAATGCTTCTCTCAAGAATAATGCTTCTCTCAAACATAATGCTTCTCTGAAGGATAATGCTTCTCTCAAGGATAATGCTTCTGTCAAGGATAATGCTTCTCTCAATGATAATGCTTCTCTCAAACATAATGCTTCTCTGAAGGATAATGCTTCTCTCAATGATAATGCATCTCTCAAGAATAATGCTTCTCTCAATGCTAATGCTTTTCTGAAGGATAATGCTTCTCTCAAGGATAATGCTTCTTTCAAGGATAATGCTTCTCTCAATGATAATGCTTCTCTCAAGGATAATGCTTCTCTCAATGATAATGCTTCTCTCAAGGATAATGTTTCTTTCAATGATAATGCTTCTCTCAAGAATAATGCTTCTCTCAAACATAATGCTTTTCTGAAGGATAATGCTTCTCTCAAGGATAATGCTTCTTTCAAGGATAATGCTTCTCTCAATGATAATGCTTCTCTCAAACATAATGCTTCTCTGAAGGATAATGCTTCTCTCAATGATAATGCCTCTCTCAAGAATAATGCTTCTCTCAATGATAATGCTTCTCTCAAACATAATGCTTCTCTCAAGGATAATGCTTCTTTCAATGTTTATGCTTCTCTCAGAGATAATGCTTCTCTCAAGGATAATGCTTCTCTCATAGATAATGCTAATGAATATGACGAAGATGACAATGATGATGTTGATGATATTGATACTATTACAGCTGAGAAGCTGTAAAAAGTTTTAAGTTTAAAAGAACAAAGATAACAAGGAAAGATCCGGAATAATTAACAATGACGTTCCCGTCCTACGGTGCACGGGATATCGAAGAAACCCTATTCATTAAGGGAGAAAAGTCAATAGATAAATATACGATAATTAGTTTTAATTGCTTCCTTGCATCTGCTTTGTCTTCCCCAAGAAAATCATAGGTCCGTTTCCAAAGCTGTGATTACTGGAGTTGTAGACGTCACAGTGTCAGGTATTCGTCACAGGTAACTACAGAGTAGAACCAGGGCCGTTTTCAAATGTCACAGATGCTGAACATGCTCTCATTAAAACATACTGCTTCCTTGTTGTCAATGAGTGCCAGAAGTCTCGTCAAGTCGTACACCGGTCTGTAGCGTACATTTTAATAAAGTACTTGTTGGCTCCGGGGAGCCGCCGGGGTCTTGAGGCTAGACGCTGGCTAGTGGATCGAAAGGTCGTGGGTTCGGCCCTGGCGGTACCGGCCTTTCATCAAAAATGATGGCTCCCAGGTTGACCCAGCCTTGAATAGGTACCAGGGAAAGTCCTGGGGAGCAAAGGCAACCGGAGTGAAGCCTGACCACATCATCCACGGAGTTCCAGTTGGCCTATAAAGTACGAGTCTAGCCCTACATGCCCCATACGCCTGAAAGAGTGGACAGAGGTCACGTTTGTATTCTGTGTTTAGTCTGGTCAACTTTTGCGTGCCGTCGCTACCCAGAAGTGATGTAATATATGAACACTGCTCCCGCGAGTTCGGGACAGTGCAGAAGGCACAGCCGGGTGCCAAGCAGAATACTAGCAGGAGGCAGAGGGACATTCTGAAGTGTCGGGCAGACAAGAATGCCCTCAGAAAACGGTTCAAAGCCGCTACAGGCAGCGAACGGGAGGGGCTGTACGAAGTTTGGTTGCATTTAAAGAACAAACACAGTGCCCTCTGTCGTGCCGAGCGTTTCTGTAACAACAGACGTAGAACCAAAAGGGAGCGAGAGAAATTCTTTAGGGACCCGTATCAGTTTGCCCGAGGTCTATTCGAGCAACCGAAGTCTGGGACTCTGGTTGTCGGTCAGGAAGAACTTGAATTACATCTACGCAAGATGTACTCTGACAAAAAGAGGAGAGAGCCTCTCGATGACAATCCAGAGATTCTTAGCGGCCTCAAACAGCCTTCGGTGCTGAAGTTACCATTTAAAATGATACCTCCCCTTTGGTCTGAGGTTGAGGAAGTTGTGAAAAAGGCCAGCGGCAAGTCTGCCCCAGGTCCGAACGGTGTTCCGTACGTTCTTTACAAGCGTTGCCCGAAAATCCTAAAAATGCTTCACGTCTTGTTGAAACAAGCGTGGATCCGTAAACACATATGTCCAGAGTGGTCAAAGGCAAATGGGGTCTACATTCCCAAAGAGCAGGACTCGAAGAGTCTTTCCCAATTCAGGCCCATCTCGCTGTTGAATGTCGAGGGTAAGATATTCTTCTCGGTCATGGCTCGCCGGCTCACACAGTATCTGATGGCTAACAAGTACATAGATACGAGTGTTCAGAAGGGTGGTATTCCGGGCGTTCCTGGGTGCCTTGAACACGCGACCATGATTTGGGAGGCTAGCCAGAGAGCCAAGCATGAGAGAACTCAATTGCACGTGATTTGGTTGGACTTAGCCAACGCCTACGGGGCAGTCCCCCATAGGCTACTGTGGCGAGCCCTTCGCATGTTTCACGTACCGACACAGATCAATCAAATGATCGAGCAATATTTCTCTAAGTTCGCTTTGCGCTTCTCTACCTCGACGTTTATCACGAGGTGGACTGAGTTGCAGATTGGGATAGCTATGGGCTGTACGATCTCACCCATACTGTTTGTCATGGCTATGCAGATCATGTTAGACGGGGCGGCCGGCTACGGACTGGGCCTTCAAATAGGGGATCACTGGTTGCCGCCATTACGCGCATTTATGGATGACACGACTATAATAACGGGCAGCGAGGAGTCTGCCCGCACGATCCTGAAAAGTTTGGACGCGGTGGTCCAATGGAGCGGTATGCAGTTTAAACCGCAGAAGTCGAGGAGTCTGTCAATCCATAAGGGCAAGGTGTCGGCAACCAGTTTTACGGTGGCAAGGAACAAGATCCCCACGGTTCTGGAGGAACCGGTGAAGAGTCTCGGTCGCGTTTACGATTCGAAGTTATCTGATAGAGCGGAGGTCCGGCGAATACACGAGTCACTGGCTACAGGCCTGCTCGCGATCGAGCGATGCAGGCTGATCGAAAAATTCAAGTAATGGTGTCTCCAATTCATGTTGATTCCAAAGCTCCTATGGCCACTGTTAGTCTACGAGGTGACGATGACTGCAGTGGAAACCATGGAGAGGAAAATCAACACAGCCTTATAAAAAGGGGATTGGTGCACCGCCTTGTCTGACTGACGTGGCTCTGTATTGTAAGCAGGCTAAGCTGATACTTCCGGTCAAATCGATAACCGAAGAGTTTAAAGTTGGCAAAGTAAGACTCGCCATGCTCTTGCGCGAATCTTCAGACCCAAATGACATCGCTGCCCAGCCCGCTCTAAAGACTGGCCAGAAGTGGAGGGTCCTCGATGCGATAGAATCTGCCCAGAATGCACTAAAATTGAAGGAGGTAATGGGTTACACACAAACCGACCGTCGAGGCCTAGGGCACGGGAAGGTCAATTGGTCGTCAAAGGCCTCAGCCAAAGAACGCCGAGACATGGTAATACAAACGGTGAGGGACAACGAAAACGAAGTTCGGGTCCAGAAAGCAGCCAAGCAGTCGCAGCAGGGCCATTGGGTCAGCCTGGAGAGCGCATTGCCAAGAGTACTCACATGGGGTGAGATCTGGCGGATGACCCCGCTGCGACTGAGCTTTATCGTTCGTTCGGCGTACGATGTATTACCGTCCGATGTTAACATGGTTAAATGGTCTGCGACCAACGATCCGACTTGCCCGTTGTGTAAATCGAAGCAGACTCTAGAACACGTCCTGTCCGCGTGCAGGAAAGCCCTAGGTCAAGGCCGATATACCTGGCGACACAACAAGGTGCTAAAAGAGTTAGCAGCCGTTGTTGACCAGGCTAGAATGAGGGCCAACGCAAGGGCCAGTTCTAGCATCGTCCCCATTCGTTTCCTCAAGGCTGGGCAGGTTCCAAAAGGTAAGGACAACCAAAACGCATTCGCTCCATCTGTGCTAGACTCTGCGAGGGACTGGTTACTGGCGGTTGATCTGCCGGGCCATGAAAGGTACCCCGAGTTGATCCGTAAGACCGGCCTGCGACCGGACATAGTTCTCCACTCTGCGCAAAAACGGCAGCTCATCCTGATTGAGTTGACCGTCCCGTTTGAGTCGCGTATGGAGGAGAATCACTTGTATAAGCTCGAGAAATACAGTGATTTAGCAGCCGGTCTGAGGAGAAACGAGGCGTACACTGTATGGGTATTTGCCGTCGAAGTGGTAGCGAGAGGCCTCGTTTCCACTTCGCTCTACAATGTGGTTAAAGAACTAGGATTGCGCGGTAATGAACGGAAACGAACACTCAAAAAACTGGAAGAGGTAGCCGAAAGGGCCTCTAGCTGGCTTTGGACGCAACGCAACAACGTAATGGACGGGCCTCGGTGAGCTGGTCCGGGTGTCTAGTGGAAAAGGGTTTCTCACCCCTTGAAAGTCCATCGTAACCGAATTGTCTGCCAGTGATCCTCTGCCACCTGCTAATAAAAGTCCAACATGTGTCCGGTAAACCAATCGTAAGCTTGTCGCTCGGTCGTCCAGGCACGCTGACTGTTTTAATTAGGCTGCCGCAGCGATTTCTTATCTCACAGTACCTTCTGCAAACCACCAATTCGTCTTGTCTCTGGCCGAAAGTAAAACACCATCCGGTAATCCCGTGCAGCAGGGAACCAGCCCTGAGCTTCATGAACTCAGGAGGGCCCACCTCCGAATACGTCTAGGAATCGTGGGCCGAAACGCGTGTCGACGAGGATAATTTCTACTGATGACTGGTAGATCCCTGCTGTACTTGCTCCCTGTGAGTTTATTCCTATAGCATACCATCCTCAACTGCTTTCCCGACGGGTGTGGGCGATAATGCTTTCCCACAATCTTCAATCTTTGAGAGCATGTATAATTTCCTGTGACGACAGATGTATGTATCCGCGTTGTCTTTCCTTGTCTCTTCCTCTACATATTTTTCCAGAGGTCATAAAATGATCCAGTTTTCTTATTTCATAATCTGTCTGAAAACTGATGACCGTCTCCTCCTAATTGTTTTGATAAGTTGTCTACTAGCCGTCGCCTCTTTCAAAACATATGGGTTGCTTTTTTTTTTTCTGTCCAAGCAATTCTAAGGATTCTTGTGTAAAACCACATCTCCAAAGCCTAGGGCGTGTTTATTAACAGCATACAACCATACCGAAAGTCAACACTGGAGACACCCATGCAGAAAGTCAACACTGGAGACACCCATGCAGAAAGTCAACACTAGAGACAACCATACAGAAAGTCAACGCTAGAGACAACCATACAGAAAGTCAACACTAGAGACAACCATGCAGAGAGTAAACACTAGAGACAACAATACAGAAAGTAAACATTCGAGCATGTTTACATTTCACGAATAACATTAGGTTGTGTTAACTGACGCTTATAATTATTAGCTTGTATTCATCCTGCAATCCCATCTTCCAACTTTACTATCGTTTTTTTTTTTCTGTTCTTTTTTTTCTGCGGTTGGTGCTGCGTGTGTGGCTGCTGCTTGTGTGCCTGCTGCTTGTATGGCTGCTGCTTGTGTGCCTGCTGCTTGTGTGGCTGCTGCTTGTGTGGCTGCTGCTACTGTTGGTGCTACTTGTGTGCCTGCTACTTGTGTGACTGCTACTTGTGTGGCTGCTGCTTGTGTGACTGCTACTTGTGTGGCTGCTGCTTGTGTGCCTGCTGCTTGTGTGGCTGCTGCTTGTATGGCTGCTGCTTGTGTGGCTGCTGCTTGTGTGACTGCTGCTTGTATGGCTGCTGCTTGTGTGACTGCTGCTTGTATGTCTGCTACTTGTGTGCCTGCTGCTTGTATGGCTGCTACTTGTGTGCCTGCTGCTTGTGTGACTGCTGCTTGTGTGGCTGCTGCTTGTGTGGCTGCTGCTTGTGTGACTGCTGCTTGTGTGGCTGCTGCTTGTGTGGCTGCTGCTTGTGTGGCTGCTGCTTGTGTGCCTGCTGCTTGTGTGCCTGCTGCTTGTGTGGCTGCTGCTTGTGTGCCTGCTGCTTGTGTGGCTGCTGCTTGTGTGCCTGCTGCTTGTGTGGCTGCTGCTTGTGTGGCTGCTGCTTGTGTGCCTGCTGCTTGTGTGGCTGCTGCTTGTGTGACTGCTGCTTGTTTGGCTGCTGCTTGTGTGGCTGCTGCTACTGTTGGTGCTGCTTGTGTGCCTGCTGCTACTGTTGCTGCTGTGTGTTTTGCTGATGCTACAGTTGCTATTGATTCTTTCTCTACTTTACCTGAGAGAAACAGCCAAACAAATAAACACCCCCGCACCCCCCCCCCCTTCCCCCTATAGAACATGCCATCTATACAACCCCCAACTGTCAACAATACAGTAGGATCTAACACTTGTGTTTATCCCCACGTAGGACCCTAGCTCCCTGTGTGCACGGACAGTGGGATGTGTAGGTAGGATCCGTCAATAGGCTCGCCACAAAGGTAAACCCACATTGCAACCATCTCACGCTGTCACATCTTTCTCAATCTGTCAGCTGTATATTAGATCATGTTAATTTCAGCCACAAGCAGATTATCCTTCGTTTCCCAACACCCAATGCATTACACTGCAGGAGCCCGTTTCACTGGCACAAAAACATCAAGAGCAATCATTAACCTGAGCGCTCCTGGGCTCTGTTTGCATATCAATGTTCTTTGTCATTTTACAAACCTTGCAATCTCGCCAAAACATCATCTTGAACTCTTTCATGTTTCTTCTCTCCTCATCCCCCAGCCCCCCCCCCTTTTTCCCCCACATCAAGAAAAATAGAAATATTGTTATCCTAACAGATTTGAACATCAAGAAAAATAGAAATATTGTTATCCTAACAGATTTGAACATCAAGAAAAATAGAAATATTGTTATCCTAACAGATTTGAACATCAAGGTAAATTGGCTGGTAAAGAGCATCTTGTCTGTGAAACTGTAATTATGTGACTGTAGCAACCGGCTCGGTGGATTAGACACAACAGTTAACGATGCATCAGTACTGCGTAGGAGGGGCAGGGACAGATGAGCAGGAAGATGGGCGCATGAGATAAGTGACACCTTTGGCAGCAGATTGTGTGAGACAGAAGAGTTGATGAGGGGCATCGTTACTCTTAGCTTGGTTGTGTGAGACAGAAATGTTGATGAGGGGCCTCGTTACTCTTAGTCTGGTTGTGTGAGACAGAAGTGTTGATGAGGGGCCTCGTTACTCTTAGTCTGGTTGTGTGAGACAGAAGAGTTGATGAGAGGCCTCGTTACTCTTAGTCTGGTTGTGTGAGACAGAAGTGTTGGTGAGGGGCCTCGTTACTCTTAGTCTGGTTGTGTGAGACAGAAGTGTTGGTGAGGGGCCTCGTTACTCTTAGTCTGGTTGTGTGAGACAGAAGTGTTGGTGAGGGGCATCGTTACTCTTAGCCTGGTTGTGTGAGACAGAAGTGTTGGTGAGGGGCCTCGTTACTCTTAGTCTGGTTGTGTGAGACAGAAGTGTTGGTGAGGGGCATCGTTACTCTTAGTCTGGTTGTGTGAGACAGAAGTGTTGGTGAGGGGCCTCGTTACTCTTAGCCTGGTTGTGTGAGACAGAAGTGTTGGTGAGGGGCATCGTTACTCTTAGTCTGGTTGTGTGAGACAGAAGTGTTGGTGAGGGGCATCGTTACTCTTAGTCTGGTTGTGTGAGACAGAAGAGTTGAAGAGAGGCCTCGTTACTCTTAGTCTGGTTGTGTGAGACAGAAGTGTTGGTGAGGGGCATCGTTACTCTTAGTCTGGTTGTGTGAGACAGAAGTGTTGGTGAGGGGCATCGTTACTCTTAGCTTGGTTGTGTGAGACAGAAGTGTTGATGATGGGCCTCGTTACTTTTAGCCTGGTTGTGTGAGACAGAAGAGTTGATGAGAGGCCTCGTTACTCTTAGTCTGGTTGTGTGAGACAGAAGTGTTGGTGAGGGGCATCGTTACTCTTAGTCTGGTTGTGTGAGACAGAAGTGTTGGTGAGGGGCATCGTTACTCTTAGTCTGGTTGTGTGAGACAGAAGTGTTGATGATGGGCCTCGTTACTCTTAGCCTGGTTGTGTGAGACAGAAGAGCTGATGAGAGGCCTCGTTACTCTTAGTCTGGTTGTGTGAGACAGAAGTGTTGGTGAGGGGCATCGTTACTCTTAGTCTGGTTGTGTGAGACAGAAGTGTTGGTAAGGGGCATCGTTACTCTTAGTCTGGTTTTGTGAGACAGAAGTGTTGGTGAGGGGCATCGTTACTCTTAGTCTGGTTGTGTGAGACAGAAGTGCTCTTCTCAAGTGTCAGGCCTCATCCATTGAATTCCCGTTAGCATTTTGTTGCCTGTGGTTTCACGTTCTTTGTGAAGGACAGGCCTCTGTTGGAGGGGAAAAACGTTGGTACCTCAGTTGACATTCTCTGAAGATGCTTTTATCACTACTTGTGACGTTTGAGGCCGCACCACTAATCATAAATTAGTTCAGTTCAACTCTACATCATCAGTCTATGTCCTATTTGATACCGCAGCTCGTCTTGTCCGTTGCAGTTCTTCTTTGAGCTGTTTTTTACTCAAGATTCACAAGTTTAGAGACACAACTACTATTTGAAAATACATCAAGATTCACAAGTTTAGAGACACAACTACTATTTGAAAATACATCAAGATTCACAAGTTTAGAGACACAACTACTATTTGAAAATACATCAAGATTCACAAGTTTTAGAGAATACACAAGATTACTTTATTTGAAAATACATCAAGATTCACAAGTTTAGAGACACAACTACTATTTGAAAATACATCAAGATTCACAAGTTTTTAGAGACACAACTACTATTTGAAAATACATCAAGATTCACAAGTTTAGAGACACAACTACTATTTGAAAATACATCAAGATTCACAAGTTTAGAGACACAACTACTATTTGAAAATACATCAAGATTCACAAGTTTAGAGACAACAACTGATTCACAAGTTTAGAGACACAACTACTATTTGAAAAATACTTCACGATTCACAAGTTTAGAGACACAACTACTATTTGAAATACATCAACTAACTATTTGATTCACAAGTTTAGAGACACAACTACTATTTGAAAATACATCAAGATTCACAAGTTTAGAGACACAACTACTATTTGAAAATACATCAAGATTCACAAGTTTAGAGACACAACTACTATTTGAAAATACATCAAGATTCACAAGTTTAGAGACACAACTACTATTTGAAAATACATCAAGATTCACAAGTTTAGAGACACAACTACTATTTGAAAATACATCAAGATTCACAAGTTTAGAGACACAACTACTATTTGAAAATACATCAAGATTCACAAGTTTAGAGACACAACTACTATTTGAAAATACATCAAGATTCACAAGTTTAGAGACACAACTACTATTTGAAAATACTTCAAGATTCACAAGTTTAGAGACACAACTACTATTTGAAATACTTCAAGATTCACAAGTTTAGAGACACAACTACTATTTGAAAATACTTCAAGATTCACAAGTTTAGAGACACAACTACTATTTGAAAATACTTCAAGATTCACAAGTTTAGAGACACAACTACTATTTGAAAATACTTCAAGATTCACAAGTTTAGAGACACAACTACTATTTGAAAATACATCAAGATTCACAGTTTAGGAGACACAACTACTATTTGAAAATACATCAAGATTCACAAGTTTAGTGACACAACTACTATTTGAAAATACATCAAGATTCACAAGTTTAGAGACACAACTACTATTTGAAAATACATCAAGATTCACAAGTTTAGAGACACAACTACTATTTGAAAATACATCAAGATTCACAAGTTTAGAGACACAACTACTATTTGAAAATACATCAAGATCACAGATACTATTTGAAATACATCAAGATTCACAAGTTTAGAGACACAACTACTATTTGAAAATACATCAAGATTCACAAGTTTAGAGACACAACTACTATTTGAAAATACTTCAAGATTCACAAGTTTAGAGACACAACTACTATTTGAAAATACTTCAAGATTCACAAGTTTAGAGACACAACTACTATTTGAAAATACATCAAGATTCACAAGTTTAGAGACACAACTACTATTTGAAAATACATCAAGATTCACAAGTTTAGAGACACAACTACTATTTGAAAATACATCAAGATTCACAAGTTTAGAGACACAACTACTATTTGAAAATACATCAAGATTCACAAGTTTAGAGACACAACTACTATTTGAAAATACTTCAAGATTCACAAGTTTAGAGACACAACTACTATTTGAAAATACTTCAAGATTCACAAGTTTAGAGACACAACTACTATTTGAAAATACTTCAAGATTCACAAGTTTAGAGACACAACTACTATTTGAAAATACTTCAAGATTCACAAGTTTAGAGACACAACTACTATTTGAAAATACTTCAAGATTCACAAGTTTAGAGACACAACTACTATTAGAAAATACTTCAAGATTCACAAGTTTAGAGACACAACTACTATTTGAAAATACTTCAAGATTCACAAGTTTACAGACACAACTAATATTAGAAAATACTTCAAGATTCACAAGTTTAGAGACACAACTACTATTTGAAAATACTTCAAGATTTAAACACGTTCAGATATTATCAACATCACACTCATGAGGTCAACAAAAGGCAAATGAATGCAGTGTTTACCAGCTGCTGCCATCCCTCTTGGCAATGAGCTGTATTATGATATGGTGGACCTGGCGAAGGCCCACTGCGACTAGTAAATAGTCAAAGACAGAGCATTCATTTCTAGAGGGAACGATTCTGTTATGAGTCAACAGAGGATTTTGGCGACTTTCTACCCAGGAGGTAAATATCTGCAACGTTTCAAAGTCCGCGTCTCTCCATAGCTAACTGGCTGTGTGACTAACTGGCTCTGTGGCTAACTGGTTCTGTGGCTAACTGGTTCTGTGGCTAACTGGCTCTGTGGCTAACTGGCTCTATGGCTAGCTGACTCTGTAGCTAACTGGCTCCCTAATCAATTGGCTGCGTGGTTAACTGTGTCGGTGGCCAACTGGACTTGTAGTTAACTGGCTCCGTGGTCAAGTGGCTCTGTGCTAACTAGCTCCGTTGCCGACTGTGTCCGTTGCTCACTGACTGTTGCTAACTGACTGTTGCTCACTGACTGTTGCTCACTGACTGTTGCTAACTGACTGTTGCTCACTGACCGTTGCTCACTGACTGTTGCTCACTGACCGTTGCTCACTGACTGTTGCTCACTGACTGTTGCTCACTGACTGTTGCTCACTGACCGTTGCTCACTGACTGTTGCTCATTGACCGTTGCTCACTGACTGTTGCTCACTGACTGTTGCTCACTGACCGTTGCTCACTGACTGTTGCTCACTGACTGTTGCTCACTGACTGTTGCTCACTGACCGTTGCTCACTGACTGTTGCTAACTGACTGTTGCTCACTGACTGTTGCTCACTGACCGTTGCTCACTGACTGTTGCTCACTGACCGTTGCTCACTGACCGTTGCTCACTGACTGTTGCTCACTGACCGTTGCTCACTGACTGTTGCTCACTGACCGTTGCTCACTGACTGTTGCTCACTGACTGTTGCTCACTGACTGTTGCTCACTGACTGTTGCTCACTGACTGTTGCTCACTGACCGTTGCTCACTGACTGTTGCTCACTGACTGTTGCTCACTGACCGTTGCTCACTGACTGTTGCTCACTGACTGTTGCTCACTGACCGTTGCTCACTGACTGTTGCTCACTGACCGTTGCTCACTGACTGTTGCTCACTGACTGTTGCTCACTGACTGTTGCTCACTGACTGTTGCTCACTGACTGTTGCTCAATGACTGTTGCTAACTGACTGTTGCTCACTGACTGTTGCTCACTGACTGTTGCTCACTGACCGTTGCTCACTGACTGTTGCTCACTGACTGTTGCTAACTGGTTTCCTGGATAACTGGCTAGGTGGCTAAACGGCTATACTTCTTACTTCCCGCTGCGAAGATTATAGGTTCGTTGTCGGATATGTTGTTTAGTTCACGACTGAATCATTTGAAATCCTAGATCTTGGGCTACTAGAGACTGAGCTGTTGAATTGAGAGACTAAGCTGTTGAATGGAGAGAGACTGAGCTGTTGAATGGAGAGGCTGAGCTGTTGAATGGAGAGACTGAGCTGTTGAATGGAGAGACTGAGCTGTTGAATTGAGAGACTAAGCTGTTGAATGGAGAGACTAAGCTGTTGAATGGAGAGACTGAGCTGTTGAATGGAGAGAGACTGAGCTATTGAATGGAGAGAGACTGAGCAGCATGGGACAGTATACGCTGCAATCAAATGGATCATCTGCTTCTAACGTTTAAATTCTGTATGTGTGTGTGTGCGTGTGTGCGTGTGTGTGTGTGCGCGTATGTGTGTGTGTGCGCGTATGTGTGTGTGTGTGCGCGCGCGTGTGTGTGTGTGTGTGTGAGTGTGTGTGTGTGTGTGTGTATGTGTGCGTGCGCGTGCGTGTGCGTGCGTGTGCGTGCGCGCGCGCGCGCGTGTGTGTGTGTGTGTGTGTGTGTGTGTGTGTGTGTGTGTGTGTGTGTGTGTGTGTGTGTGTGTGTGTGTGTGTGTTTTTTTTTTAGAATCAATCGTGCAATGTAGAACAGAGTAAGTCACACGCTTCATAAAACTCTTGCAAAGCTTATTTAATATTCTGCCCAGTTTGAACGTCAGCCGCAGGATGTACAGCGGAGTACCATTACCAGACCAGATAATACTGATAAACAAAGGGAGACAGTAAAATATAGACCATCGGTAGAAAGACTACTCTAGTCAGCAGTAGTTGTTAAATAACACCCCATGGGCGACCTGGCCTTTCCCAGCGGCTAATCAAACAACTAAATTTACTCCAGTCGTGATACAATGAACACTCTAGGTGGCAATCTTTAATCTTATAGTGATGATTGTCCTTTGTTGTGTAGGTCGTGCTGTGCAATCATGAAAGATGTGATGACGCCAGTTTGACGGTGGTGTGGCGGTTAAATTACAGCTCACTAGCGGAGAGGATTGCACATACTCACTTCAACATGGCAGTCAATAGCTTGTGTAGATGTTCACAGTCTACAGCTTGTGTAGATGTTCACAGTCTACAGCTTGGTAATGTACTTCACCTGGAGCTCTTGCGTAATTTCTGCCGTGACGACGACATGGGAAAGTGTTGGCGCTTCCTCCGTTTTTTATCACATAATGTCACACACACCAGGGAGACTAAGAAGACGATAGAGAAGTAATATCCAGACAAACCTGCAAACACGTCACTGGGCACGCATGGGAATGCCCTATGTGCAGTGGCGTCCATTGTGACAACATAAAATAACATAACATCTTGTAAGGAGTCGGCAGTACGAAACCCAGGTTCAGGGTGTCTCCTTCGTGCCAAAGAACTGCATGGCTGTTGGGTGAACAGTCGTTAACGAAGGCAGGCAGGTCGTTGTATAGGCGACGCCTGCTGGTGGATGTAATGTCCATAGTACCTTCCCCAGCTAATAGTAGGATACTGCTGGGGTGACCGTTTATTAACCCTCACATAAGGCTACAAGTCAAATGGACAAAAAGGCACGGCCACTTTTTTTTTTTATCCGTGGCAAATTTTTCTTGCTTTTGCCAGACGGTGGCCGTTGCATTTTTGCTCCATCTGTAGATGGGAAGGATATAGTTTCTTTGCCCTGCTTCTGAGCTGAGTGCATGGCGTGACACTGTGAGCTGCAGATTTCATTTTAACTGTAATAAATATTTTGTGAGTTTTTCGTAGCCACGGGAGCGGAGCAACTATAAGGTGACCCGTTTTCTATGAAGCAGAAAAAAAGACTACCAGATTACCAGATTTACACGTTCACACGTACCCATGTTTGAGCTATTATGCATACAAACTGATGTACACCTATACTCGTTCATATCACATATTATATTCATACAAATGCACTCATACATATACTTACGTTCATATATACACATATAATAGAAACTTTCATAATACATACCAGGTGCGCGTACACACACACACACACACACACATTTATACTCTACTCAAACACACTTAGCGTTACACGTACACATGTGTACATACCCACCAATCATTCGTGTATGAACAACGCACACATGCTCATCCGCTGACATTCGTTCACACTTCCACTTACTCATGTACAGACTAACATATGGGCACTCACACTTATTGATACGTATTTTTTCCTCCCCACACATATGTACACCTACTCAGATACTCACATACAAACATTATCGTACATCCTCAGTTACACATACTCATTTACACACATAATCCCCAAAACACTCGTTAATGCACATACAACAATCAAATACACACAATCAACTATATACATACCTACACAGACACACACACGTACACACACACCTACATACATACATATTTTCCCTATTAAACAAACATACGATCTCACATACTCATGAAGCCACATTCACACATACAAAAACTCTAACATACATTCAATCACATGCATTCATTCACGCATAAATACATACTTAATACACAAATAGTCAGCACATACAGTCACACAATACATACATACACACATCAAGTCACACATACATACATACATACACACATACATACATACATACATACATACATACATACATACATACATACATACATACATACATACATACATACATACATACATACATACATACATACATACATACATACATACATACATACATACATACATACATACATACATACATACATACATACACATACATACATACATACATACATACATACATACATACATACATACATACATACATACAGACATACATACATACATACATACATACATACATACATACATACAACAGATACATACATACATACATACATACATACATACATACATACTACATACATACATACATACATACATACATACATACATACATACATACATACATACAGACATACATACATACATACATACATACATACATACATACATAACATACATACACATACATACATACATACATACATACATACATACATACATACATACATACAGACATACATACAGACATACATACATACACATACATACATACATACATACATACATACACACATACATACATACATACATACATACATACATACATACATACATACATACAGACATACATACATACATACATACATTACATACATACATACATACATACATACATACATACATACATACATACATACATACATACATACAGACATACATACATACATACATACTACATACATACATACATACATACATACATACATACATACATACATACATACATACATACATACATACATACAGACCAATACATACATACAGATACATACACCTACATACATACATACATACATACATACATACATACATACATACATACATACATACATACATACATACATACACAGACATACATACATACATACATACATACATACATACATACATACATACATACATACATACATACATACATACATACATACATACATACATACATACATACATACCATACATACATACATACATACATACATACATACATACAGACATACATAAATACATACATACATACATACATAACACATACACACACATACACACATACATACATACATACATACATACATACATACATACACATACATACACATACATACATACATACACACATACATACATACATACATACATACACATACATACATACATACATACATACATACATACATACATACATACACATACTACATACATACATACATACATACATACATCATACATACATACATACATACATCCTACACATACATACATACAGACATACAGACATACATACATACATACATACATACATACATACATACATACACACATACATACATACACTACATACATACATACATACATACATACATACATCATACATACATACATACATACATAGCATACATACATACATACATACATACATACATACATACATACATACATACTGCATAAATACAGACATACATACATACTACATACATACATTATCACATACCATACATACATTACATACATACATACATAATACATACATTCATACTATACATACATACATACATACCATACATACATACATACCACTACATACATACATACATACATACATACATACATATCATCACAACATACATTCATACATACACTCACATACACTCACAACTCACTATTACATTCATACTTACATCATGCAGACATACACACACTACATTCAGTAGCATACATCATTCATACATGCATATCACACTCACTATTGTACATTCATACATACACTTCATCATACATGCATATCACACTCACTATTTACATTCATACATACACTCATTCATACATGCATATCACACTCACTATTTACATTCATACATACACTCATTCATACATGCATATCACACTCACTATTTACATTCATACATACACTCATTCATACATGCATATCACACTCACTATTTACATTCATACATACACTCATTCATACATGCATATTTACACACTCACTATTCATACATTCATACAGTATTTACATTACACATACATTCATACATGCATATCACACTCACTATTTACATTCATACATACACTCATTCATACATGCATATCACACTCACATCTTACATTCATCCATCATTCATACATGCATATCACACTCACTATTTACATTCATACATACACTCACATACATCATTCATACACTGCATTCATACATACACTCATTCATCACATGCATATCACACTCACTATTTACATTCATACATACACTCATTCATACATGCATATCACACTCATATTTACATGCATATCACACATTCACTATATCACACTCACATTTACATTCATACATACACTCATTCATACATGCATATCACACTCACTATTTACATTCATACATACACTCATTCATACATGCATATCACACTCACTATTTACATTCATACATACACTCATTCATACATGCATATCACACTCACTATTTACATTCATACATACACTCATTCATACATACACTCATTCATACATGCATATCACACTCACTATTTACATTCATACATACACTCATTCATACATGCATATCACACTCACTATTTACATTCATACATACACTCATTCATACATACACTCATTCATACATGCATATCACACTCACTATTTACATTCATACATACACTCATTCATACATGCATATCACACTCACTATTTACATTCATACATACACTCATTCATACATGCATATCACACTCACTATTTACATTCATACATACACTCATTCATACATGCATATCACACTCACTATTTACATTCATACATACACTCATTCATACATGCATATCACACTCACTATTTACATTCATACATACACTCATTCATACATGCATATCACACTCACTATTTACATTCATACATACACTCATTCATACATGCATATCACACTCATTCATACATGCATATCACACTCACTATTTACATACATGCATATCACACATCACTATTTACATTCATACATACACTCATTCATACATGCATATCATCACTATTTACATTCACACTCACTACATGCATATCACATTCATATTTTACATTCACATACACTCATTCATACATGCATATCACACTCACTATTTACATTCATACATACACTCATTCATACATGCATATCACACTCATATTTACATTCATACATACACTCATTCATACATGCATATCACACTCACTATTTACATTCATACATACACTCATTCATACATGCATATCACACTCACTATTTACATTCATACATACACTCATTCATACATGCATATCACACTCACTATTTACATTCATACATACACTCATTCATACATGCATATCACACTCACTATTTACATTCATACATACACATCATTCATACATGCATATCACACTCACTATTTCACACTCATTTTACATACATACACTCATTCATACATGCATATCACACTCACTATTTACATTCATACATACACTCATTCATACATGCATATCACATGCTATCACTCACTATTACATTCATACATACACTCATTCATACATGCATATCACACTCACTATTTACATTCATACATACACTCATTCATACATGCATATCACACTCACTATTTACATTCATACATACACTCATTCATACATGCACATCACACTCACTATTTACATTCATACATACACTCATTCATACATGCATATCACACTCACTATTTACATTCATACATCACATACATCATTCATACATGCATACATCACACATACTCACTATATTTACATTCATACATACACTCATTCATACATGCATATCATCACACATCACTCATTTACATTCATACATACACTCATTCATACATGCACATCACACTCACTATTTACATTCATACATACACTCATTCATACATGCATATCACACTCACTATTTACATCATCATAAAATGATAATGCATTATCATTTATTGACTGATTTTGAAGTGACATATAATCACTAATAATGATGCGCTCGCACGCACACACACACGCATACAGAATCGGTAAAAGAGAGAGAGAGAGAGAGAGAGAGAGAGAGAGAGAGAGAGAGAGAGGGGGGATAAGAAAGAGAGAGAGAGGGGGGATAAGAAAGAGAGAGAGAGGGATAAGAGAGAGAGAGATAAGAAAGAGAGAGAGAGGGGGGATAAGAAAGAGAGAGAGAGAGGGAGAGAGAGATAAGAAAGAGAGAGAGAGAGGGGGGATAAGAAAGAGGGAGAGAGAGAGAGAGATAAGAAAGAGAGAGAGAGGGGGGATAAGAAAGAGAGAGAGAGGGAGAGAGAGAGAGGGGGGATAAGAAAGAGAGAGAGAGGGACAGAGAAAGAGAGAGAGAGAGAGGGGGACAGAGAAAGAGAGACAGAGAGGGGGACAGAGAAAGAGAGAGAGAGAGGGGGGGGGGACAGAGAAAGAGAGAGAGAGAGGGGGACAGAGAAAGAAAGAAAGAGAGAGAGAGGGACAGAGAAAGAGAGAGATAGAGTAGGTGGGAAAAGTACCTAGATCATGTATAGAGCCTGTACGAGTTGCCTACAATTAGAACAGTTGGCCGGTAGATGATTTATGGCTGTGATACTGGAATACACATGCTCATCTGTTTTCTTGATGAATCTACTTTGAAAGTCAAGGCTAGGTGCATTCTTAGGCTCCACAAGGAGGTATCAAGCAAAACGTAGACACAGTCCAAAAGGAACCAGACAAATGTGTACCTGCTGTTGCTTAACATTAATGAGTGTTCTCCTGATCTCCATCGGATCTTCGACTTTCCAGACGCAATTAATTGCTCCGTTACGCCGGGGAGGAATTACAGCTCATTTGTCATCATTCCACAAATCTATGGTTTAAGTATCCCAGCCAGAAACGTATATCCGTGTTTGTTCACAGCCGGCGCCCGGTCAATATATCCCTCCCCTTGAACCATGAATGAGGGCCAAGTAGCGAGGGGGAATGGGGGAGGGGGGTGGGAGGATATCGTTCAATAGGTAATTTGCAGGTGCTGCCTTCTTCTGCTTAATTTGATTGAAGTTAGGGAATACAATATTTTGCTCCTGGCTAAGAAGATCTGAAGAATTACCGGAGTCTTCTGAGAGACAATGCCTGTCTAATTGGCCAATTTTCCCACTGATGCATATCATCATCGTTCAGTCGTTGTTTTATGCATGTATATAGGCAAGCGAACAAACAGCAAGGTTCCGATCATCTTCTTTGCGGAGATGACACCTTGTCGGTTCATTCCTTGATGGGTGTTTGACCAGACAGACATACGCCATCAGTTATACACATCTTTCTACTTCTCTCTATGAGTGTCATCAGATCGAGAATGAATGAATACAATATACCACTCTCCTGACCTCGAAAGGCATGTGCCAAAAGAAGTGAAAAGTATATGCCAAAGAGGGTCGGATCAAGTACACATTCCTTCTTCACTCCATTTTTGATTACAAACTCCTCCGATGTTACACCCTCAAAGTTGAGTGTACCTTTCATACCTGTGTGGAGCGACTCAATAATGCTCAGTAGGGTAGGTGGGCACCTAATCTTCTTCAGTGGTTTGCACAGACCTTTTCGACTAACGAAATCAAATGCCTTGATAAGATCAATAAAAGCAACATACAGTGGTTGATTTTGTTCGCGGCATTTTCCTGCAACTGTCGTAATGTTAATATCCTATCAGTGGTAGATTCGTTCCCGCGAAAGCCACACTGGGACTCTGGGTTAACCCGGTCTCCTAGGATCTATAGTCTTCGTAGAACAATTCTCGATAAGTACTTTTTAGTCCACAGCAATAAAATTCCCCTATAATTATTGCAGTCTCTCCGATCACCCTTGTTTTTGTACAAAGTTATAATGCTTGCGTCTTTAAAGTCTTGCGAGCCCGTCCCTCTTGCCAGCCCGTCCCTCTTGCCAGCAGAGTGATATTGGCTGATGGATGTGTGGCTAGAATGTCTTTCCCACTCGTGATGATCTCAGTAGGAACTTCATCTCTGCCAATTCACCAATAGCATTCCTGACTACTACAACTGTTGGAAATGTGTCCAGATAGTCAAGAGTTGGTAGCGTCTATATGGCATTGAGAGCACCATCTGCTAGTTTAGTATTAGCAGAGTATAAAAAAAAGTAGAGATCCATTTTCACGCCCTTTAGGCGTATCGGGTATGTGCTAAGGGCAATCGGCACTGGGTGGATAATGTGGTCAGCATTACACCGGCCGTCTTTACTTCCCCAGGACATCCATTCTGGTACCCATCTCAAGCCGGGTCGACCTGCGACGCCCCATACCACGACAAAAATCCACACAGCCACCAGTGAACGTTGGAATTACGAGTCGGATTCGCAACCTCTAAGCCACGGACGCAGCATCAACTGACTATGGCTCCAGATAATGTTCCACCCATCTATCTAGCTGCTTCTTCTTGTGGTTAATAATCTTCCCATTCAAACCCTTCAGTGGTTCACTTTTTTTAATAGTAGGACTGAAGGCCTTCTTTATCTCCTCATACATGCCTCTAACATTACTACCACTGCTAGCGTTTTGAATGCTTTCACATAACTGCAGTCGCTAGCACACTGCCTGGCTACCTTTTGAAAATGATTTCTATCTGCTCTCAATTCACAGTGAGTGTTCCTTGTAATCTCGCCTTGTTCTAGAGGGATATTAACGTTTTGCTGTCAATTAAAGGGTGGAGCGCCTATCCATTTGCTTCAAACCAGTCCTTACTTCTGTGTTTTCTAATAGACTGATACAGCTGTTTTTTAAAGTCTCCTTAATTGCATCCCATTTTAATCTTGCTGTTAATTATCCTGGAAATCAGGGAAGGCATCTTCAAGCTGTTGTTGAAACTCAAAACACTGTTCAGGGTTTTTAGTTTTGGAAATATTTAATCTAGGGATATGTTTGTTTTTTAAAGTGAAAATTCTCTTTGGTTTCATGTGAACTTTTGTAGCAACTAGGGAATGGTCGGTATCACAGCCAGCACTGTGGTAGCTGCAAGTTAGTGATAGACAGTTCAAGTGCTGCCTCCTTGTGAGAATAAGGTCCAGCTGGTGCCAGTGGCCAGATCTTGGATGTTTACCAACATTATATATTATATATATATAAAGCTTTAATTGGTATGCCCGGAATTGTGGTTGGTGGGCACAATATAAACAATTTACGTTATGCTGATGACACAGTCTTGATAGCAACCAGTCAGAAAGAACTACAGGAAATGATAGACATTGTGGTGTTAGAAAGTGGAAGAATGGGCCTCAGTTTGAATAATGAGAAGACAGAAGTAATGGTGGTATCAAAGAAACGAATTATTCCTAAATGTGTAATAAAAGTTGATGGTGTTATTTTAGGACAAGTACAGAAATTTAAGTATCTGGGCACATGGATAACATCACATGGAAGATGCATAACTGAGATAAGAAATAGAATAGGACAGCCAAAAATTGCATTTTATCAAATGAAAAACATCGTGTGCAATATATCCTTGTCATTGAGAATTAGAAAAAGAATTCTTGCTAGTTACATACATCCAGTTTTAACATATGGCTGTGAATCCTTGACAATCGGTAGGCAGGCCAAACAATTTCTGGAGGCCTCGGAGATGTGGTTTTACAGAAGACTGCTTAGAATACCTTGGACAGCCAAGAGGAGCAACCAAGAGGTTTTGAAAGAGGCGGGAGCCCGAAGACAACTTATCACAGACATTAGAAGGAGACAGTCATAGTTTTTCGGCCATGTTATTAGAAGAGGGAAAATAGAACATGTTGTGACCACTGGAAAGATACGTGGAAGGAGAGATAGAGGAAGACAACGAGAGAAGATGCTTGACAGTCTTGTTGCATGGCATGGAGGTGTGTGGGCTCACGAACTGATACATGCTGCAGGAGATCGCAGATTATGGAGAGGTATGATCGCCCAGGCCAGTCGGCAAGGCACCTGATGATGATGATGATGATGAAGATATATATATATATATATATATATATATATATATATATATATATATATATATATATATATATATATATATATATATATCAGTGTGTTTGTGTGTGTTGTGTGTGTGTATAAAATCTATCATGTGTGTAAACACATTTATGTATATGTATGTATGTGTGTGTGTGTGTGCGAGTGCGTGTGTGTGTGTGCGAGTGTGTGTGTGTTTGCGTGTGTGTGCGTGTGTGTGTGTGTGCGAGTGCGTGCGTGTGTGTGTGCGTGTGTGTGTATGTGTGTGCGTGCGTGTGGGTGCGTGTGTGTGTGTGTGCGTGTGTGTGTGCGTGTGTGTGTGCGTGCGTGTGTGTGTGCGTGTGCGTGTGTGTGTTGCGTGTGTGTGTGCGTGTGTGTGTGCGTGTGTGTGTGCATGCGTGTATGTTATATTTTAGGTGTACCGTTTACTGTGGCAGTCATAGATCCAGACCGGTGGACATACTACCTGGTGAGAGAGAAAAGGGATCACCAATTGTAACTGCCGTAGTGTACGAATTTATTCACTTCCTGGGGGGAAAAACACAGGCTACATAGGCAACACAGGATCACTGTTGACAGTGACAGGATCGCTGATGACAGTGACAGGATCACTGTTGACAGAGACAGGATCACTGATGACAGTGACAGGATCACTGATGACAGTGACAGGATCACTGTTGACAGTGACAGGATCACTGATGACAGTGACAGGATCACTGATGACAGTGGCAGGATCAC
>CAJHNH020006323.1:235000-362500 GCA_905116865.2 Candidula unifasciata | reverse complement strand
ACCAAAGTTGGATGACTTAATTAGATCCATGATATTAAAACGAGAAACCAAAGTTGGATAACTTCATTGGATCCATGATATTGAAACGAGAAACCAAAGTTGGATGACTTCATTGGATCCACGATATAGAAACGAGAAATCAAAGTTGGATGACTTCATTGGATCCATGATATTGAAAAAAGTGCACGAGATAGATCAGGTCTGAACAACAGACTGAGGACTCTTTGTGACGGTACAGAATGATGATTACTGCAGTGGTGGTGAAGGCAGTAGTGGTGATGGTAGTGGTGGTGATGATGATGATGACTGCAGTGGGGGTGGTGGTAGTGGTGGTGATGGTAGTGGTAGTGATGATGATGATGATTGCAGTGGTGGTAGTGGTGATGATGATGATGATGATGATGATAGGAACTATGAGGCAACAACAATATAGAAAGCATACTAGAGTTGTTATCCAGGAGCTAGGATTTGAAATAAAAAATAGATTGATGGGCGGATTCTACGTTGTGCTCACATGCCGCATCTGCTTTAAGACACTGTAAATTGTAACAGCCACATAAACCCACACATAAGCACACACACACAGACACAACTGACATTAAGGTGACAGTACAGGACCCTGTCACGTCTAGGACATATGATGATAGCCTCTTGGGGAACAGTCGACACTCAACCAGTGATGTGGGCAATGTGATATCAGCCGCCTTTATCTCCTATTGCCTGGTACCCATTCTAGGCTGGGTCCAACTGGGAGCCAAAGCCCTTTTTTCTCGGATCCCGTAGGTGCGGATTCACAAGCAAGACTTTGTGGTTGTCAGGTGAGCATCCATCAAACTCAACCACTGCTCCGACATCCTATTGCTGCAAGAAACAGTTAACGAAAAGAGACCGCTGAGTGTGTCAGATCTGCGAATGGCGAGGTGGTCGTGGAAGGTTTTAATTAACAAGTGTCCGAGGAACATGAAAAAGCTGTTTTGTAATAGGAGATCCGATACAAATAATGGTGAACATCCATCAACTGGTGCTGAGTAAGGTTGGGGTCTACGAAGGAGGAAAAGGTATTAGCGCCGGAAACATCAGGCAGTGAAACATTAAGTGAGGGAAACATTAGGTGAGGGAAACATTAGGTGAGGGAAACATTAGGTGAGGGAAACATTAGGTGAGGGAAACATTAGGTGAGGGAAACATTAGGTGAGGGAAACATTAGGTGAGGGAAACATTAGGTAAGGAAGATTTCCCCACAGAAAACATCAGCAGAGAAACATTATGTGATGGAGATTTCTCACTTGAAACATCACATTTCTGAGATATCTCTCATTGTCGATGTTTGATCAGTGAGCTAGAACAAACAGAACATTGGTGGAGTGGGAGGGGGGGGTGGGGAACTCAGAGGGGAAGGGATCGGGGATCCTTGGAAAAGACTGATGTATCTTGTAAATGTTCAAGGCGGCCCTCATAAGGCTTGATGCTATTTGAAGAATAATAACAACACTTGTTATTATTATTATTACCGTCATCATTATTATTATTCTCTGCGGAATGACAACAAACATTACACTACATTAAAAAATATATCAAATGTACAAATACTTGTATGATAACCTCTATATATATTTGCAGTCAGGGGAAAAAATGGGAGCTGGCGGGGGAAAAAAGGAGGAGGGAGAGGTACGCCTGGCATATTTACCCAATGTCTAGTGGGTTGGGGTTCAGCTCCCCAACACCCAACATTTACTGTCAGGTTGCCTTGGTCTCTAGGTGTCGCCAACCCTCTTCCTACCAAATCAATATTGAAAGATCTGCTAAATAATCAGGTTCTTTAAAATATGAACGTCAGCAGATTAGAAGTCTCGTGAGTCACGTGACATAGCTGTTGCCGAGAACAACTAGGAGAGCAGCGACACAGAATGACACAAGACATCGGCGGGGAACAATGGGCATTTGTTACACCACAGAACAGGTAAACACACTGTTGAATATATTGTTTGCAAACTCACAGTTAAAAAAAAAAAAACATGTAGAAATGAATACAGATTTGTACTTATGTTTCATAAACTTCACAAGTGCCTAACTTAAGGAACAGACGGATATAATAAGAGTGGCGTTTAGTTTTGAACATCAAAGATATTAAAATAATAAAGAAGCTGTATGGGCTGTAAAGAATAACGATAGGAATTAACAACAATTAAGAAACATTTTAGAGTGTAAAAAGAGATATCTGGTTGTATGATCATTATTTTCCATTGATTCCACAGTGAAACAATTTAAAATAAATAAAAGGAATCAGTTCTGAACGATGAAATAAACAAACTGCTGTGTGCTCTCGACATGATATTGTTACTACCAAGTTAGAAAGATCAATCTCAAATGGTGTTACTGTTACATAATGTGAAATAAAGGAACCTAACATCAGGTGCTGAAAGAGTTCTAAAAGTGTCACCTGTTTTTAAACAACAGAGATATCAAAGACATCGCCAGTGTGTGTTCCGGGGCCCCATTATAGGGAAAACAAGAATAGACCCACTGCCTACCCAAAAGCATGTCGTAAGAGTCGACTAATTGGGAGCTTACTTCGAGGTCGGAGTGCATCTGCATGAAAGGCAAGGAACCAACAGTGTGCATACAAATGCTTCAGATATGTCAAACGGATGCACAATCAACACTTAGGTTCTGGAACAGGAGTGCAGTCCAGAAGTGGACGAACAACCAGAACTTTTCACCATAGTTTACAGCTAGTGAACGCAAAAAAAGAAGAAGAAAAGCCATATTTGACGACGATAATGAGCAGGAAGGATTAGAAAAATAAAGAGGAGAAAGAGGAGGAGGATAAAAGGGAGGTGAAGAAAAAGAAAAGGAAGAAGAAGAAGAAGAAGAGAAGAAGAAGAAGAAGAAGAAGAAGAAGAAGAAGAAGAAGAAGAAGAAGAAGAAGAAGAAGAAGAAGAAGAAGAAGAAGAAGAAGAAGAAGAAGAGGAACAAGAACAAGAACAAGAACAAGAAGCAGTCGCAGAAAGAGTACACGTAGCAGAGGTGCAGCAGTAGAATAAGAAGAACACTAATAGAGAGAGGAGAATGCGGAAGAAAAGAAGGCAAGGAGTCCACGACGAGATATTCACAACTCATCGTTCAACATTCTCTCCGCGGCCAGGTCAAGGCTCTATTGGGGTCACGAAGATGGCTGTCAAGGTCACGGCTTGGCTGGAGCCCGCTAAATGACGCCATCACCCATGTATCCGCACGTGTAATTTGTTATTGAAGACAACAAGCGCCTGTCGACTCCCCGGCTTGTGCCAGAAGATAAAACACATGCAAACAACTCCAAATCTGTTCTGAAATAGGTAGTGGGCGTTAAACAGCCCATTGATCTGCCCCTAAACACAAGCAGGCAGGAGAAAACTGATCTGGGACATAACCACCGCCAAGGAGACAAGTAATTGGGCTTCTTGGTGGCGCTCTGCCTTGTAAGTGATTTACATATTTCGTAGCTTCTTTCTGGAAAGTTTTTCCCTCATTCAAACCAACCACCCCCCCCCCCCCCAACCCTCCCACACACACACACACACACACACACACACACACACACACACACCTTTTGGTCGAAATGGAATGCTTATCATAGCATGACAGCGCCCCGGACTCGTTTATAAATGCCCTGTCTCACCTACAAAAGTAAATTGTTTCAGTAATAAACGTCAACAGGCCACGGTCCTAGTGGGACAATGATGAACAATATTAGATATATTATAGCTTAGCCTGTCCTGCTCAACCCTACCTCACCTGCACACAGCGGATCCTGTTTTATCTAGCAATCCATTGGAAGGTTCCGGTGCCAGGGCCTAGAAGAAATCAAGATAGGGCAACACATGAGGTAAAGGCGAAATCTCGTTCCGTCTGAATGTGCCTGTAGATTTCTTGTGGTAGGCTTGTTTGTTTGTTGTTGCCACCAGTGATTCGTACTGTGAACTGCATTCGACGGTTGGCTGGTCACTGCAGAACTTATGCAGCAATGCGTGTACACCTACTAGTATGTCCTGACTGCTGGTTCTATCAGCTGCATTTCGAATGACAGTCTGTAGGTGTCGAAACTTCAATAGCTGCCTGATGCATTCAATGCCTGTGCAAGTTGTTAGATTTTACCGAGACTGTTGCCTGTTTGACATTTCACTCAGGGCAGTGATGGGCTTTTATGTAGTTTTCACGGGTTCTAAAACATGGCAATAATGTTGTCCCGTTGGCTATAAAGATGGAATCTGATAGCCTGTAGACACGCTGGATTCTTCAGCTGACACATTGCTCCTTGCTGCAGTCAATAATAATAATAATAACTTTATAGCGGGAGCATACACAGTAGGAGCTCTCCTCCCGATCATCACTTGTGGGGTCTCTTGTCGATAATCGTTTCGGCCAGTTATCCTCCTACTTGTCGTCTACTTTTCTTTCAGTTTTATGTCTATCCATAATTATTTTAACTTCACCGCAGTTCAACTCTACCCACCTCGTGTGTCCCGCCCTCCTTGAGCTGCTACTTTATGTTTGTGATTTTAATTTTTAACTTGCATTTAATTAATATTTCATTCTTATTCAATTTATATCACTCGCGTTCTACATAGCGTGGTTATTGTGTGTCTTCGTGTGGTTTTGTTTGATTTATGCATGTGCTATTTAAGGCTCTCTACAGACCCTACGTTCACGTTTGGTTTGTGTTTGTTTTATTTGAAGCTCGCTGATTTACTTTTCATTAGGTTGTATTTCTGCCCACGTTATCCTCATAGACGATATCAGAGGGCGGGGCGACCGGGGTCGTAACTCCCCTGCCTCTGACTTCTCCTGCTGCGCTTTATCGGACAAGACGAAACGGTGATTTTGCAATAGTTTTATATACATCGTCATTGCTGTAGCAAATTGTGAGCCTAGAGTTACTAATATGCAGTTGGTTCATTGAACAAGCGTTTACAGGACATACCTTTTCAGTTGTCAGAGTAATAGGACAGAGGTTGATCAGATTCTTTGGCTTTTAGGGATGTCAAGCTCTTTTCCACCAGACGCTCGAACAGGTCTACCGACTCATATCCCCCACGACGTTCCGTTGCGTCCACATCCAGAGCGAAGCATTTCAGCCGCTTCGCCTACTTGTGTTATTGCCTGCTTACGCCTGTTTTCTTGTAAGCCCATGTGCTGTGGTACATTGTATGTGGAGGTGAACATTAGCCTCCTTGCGCCTACCTCGACGGCGAAGAGTTTTACTGAGTGTCCCTCGTCACTGTTCCCACCGGCCATATCTGGCCACATGTCTGCTTGTTCTTTGATGCGTGACTCATACGTCTCTATCAGGATAAGCTAGAATTCTGCCGCAGAGTGCAGAACCATATCTGGTCTCAAGCCGGTCTTTCAGATTGGTTCCGGCCATTTCTAAAAGGCAGACAGGTCAACCGCCAGTTGCTAGTCCGTCGCACAATCAAGGATTGATGGAGCGTATGCAACTTTTTTGAAAGTACCTTTCGATATCCGCCAAGCTTTGACGAAGGAAAGATATAAAACCGAACTTCTTCTTTTTCTTCTTAGCATTCACCAGCTGTAAACTCTGGCGGAAAGTTATGGTTGTTCATCCACTTCTGGACTGCAGACCTGTTCCAGAACATGAGTGCTGCGTGTGCATCAGTTTTACAGATATGACTCATGTGTATGCAGACTGCTGGTTACTTGCCTCTCCGACTTCGAAGGAAGCTCCCAATTAGTCCGACTCTTGCGACATGCTTTAGGTAGTAAGTGGGTCTATTCTTGTTTTCTCTATAACAGGGCCCCGGAAGCCACACAGGCACACACAAACTGAACGAAAAGTTTATTAGTGAGCTTCACAATAAAGCAAACACAAACCAAATGTGAACGTTGCGTCTATGGAGCCTTCTTCAGCACATACATAGAATAGACAATACTACACAAGCACACAATATCACCTATCTTGTGGTAGCCGGGTCGATGTCAAGACAATGGTCTGGCGAGGCACGTGAGGCCTTGAAAATGGGTATTCGGGTATATGCCAGGGGACGTCACCTGAGGATAAGATAAAACATAAACCATGGAAGTCAACATAAACCAAGGAAGTCAACATAAACCATGGAAGTCAACATAAACCATGGAAGTCAACATAAACCATGGAAGTCAACATAAACCATGGAAGTCAACATAAACCATGGAAGTCAACATAAACCATGGAAGTCAACATAAACCCTGGAAGTCAACATAAACCATGGAAGTCAACATAAACCATGGAAGTCAACATAAACCATGGAACTCAACATAAACCATGGAAGTCAACACAAACCATGGAAGTCAACATAAACCATGGAAGTCAACACAAACCATGGAAGTCAACATAAACCATGGAAGTCAACACAAACCATGGAAGTCAACATAAACCATGGAAGTCAACATAAACCATGGAAGTCAACACAAACCATGGAAGTCAACATAAACCATTGAAGTCAACACAAACTCTCACCAGAACAGTAGATGCATATGCGACAGTAGAAACACCTAGGACAGTAGATACATTTATGACAGTAGATTCGCTTAGGACAGTAGATGCATTAATGACAATGGACGCACTTAGGACGTAGATACATTAATGACAATAAATGAACTTAGGACAGTAGATACATTAATGACAGTACATGCACTTAGGACAGTAGATACATTAATGACTATAGATGCACTTAGGACAGTAGATACATTAATGACAGTAGATGCACTTAGGACAGTAGATACATTAATGACAGTACATGCACTTAGGACAGTAGATACATTAATGACAGTACATGCACTTAGGACAGTAGATACATTTATGACAGTAGATTCGCTTAGGACAGTAGATACATTAATAACAATTCATGCACTTAGGACAGTAGACAAAATAATGACAGTACATGCACTTAGGACAGTAGATACATTAATGACAGTAGATGCACTTAGGACAGTAGATACATTAATGACAGTAAATGCACTTAGGACAGTTTGATACAATAATGACAGTAAATGCACTTAGGACAGTAGACAGAATAATGATAGTAGATGCACCTAGGACAGTAGATACAATAATGACAGTAAATGCACTTAGGACAGTAGATACATTAATGACAATAGATAAACTTAGGACAGTAGATACATTAATGACAGTAAATGCACTTAGCACTGTAGATACATTAATGACAGTAGATGCACTTAGGACAGTAGATACAATAGTGACAGTAAATGCACTTAGGACAGTAGATACATTAATGAGAGTTCATGCACTTAGGATAGTAGATACAATAAGGACAGTAAATGCACTTATGACAGTAGATACAATAATGACAGTTCATGCACTTAGGACAGTAAATACAATAATGACAGTAAATGCACTTAGGACAGTAGATACATTAATGACAGTTCATGCACTTAGGACAGTAAATACAATAATGACAGTAAATGCACTTAGGACAGTAGATACAATAATGACAGTACATGCAGAACAATAAATGCGCATAATCACCAGTGTAGCAGATCCATCAAAAACCAGGTCCATAAATGAACATAGTAATAGTCTATCAGATCCACCTGAAGCAGCATGGCAGTAGATGTAGGCAGTAACCAGCATCATAAACCGGTGCTCACTGACCATTTCAGCAGCTGAAATGAAGTGCCGGGGGAGTTAACCGACAGATCCTCAATACACACTGAATCATTCGCTGATTCTGTGCTTGGATTGCCTCCTAACCTGAATGTCACATGTTGCTGGCAGCTTCCCATTTGTCCAGACGATGGTGTTGTGCTGCGCCAGGTCACCAAGGCATGGGAATCATTGCCCGTGGAGATAGGTAGTGTGCATTTATGGTCGGGGATGGCGTTCTTCTCTACATAGCACACAGCCTGGGCAGTAACGTGGAGACAGAGAGTGTACACTTATGGTCGGGGATGGCGTTCTTCTGTGCATAGCACACAGCCTGGGCAGTAACGTGGAGACAGAGAGTGTACACTTATGGTCGGGGATGGCGCTCTTCTGTGCATAGCACACAGCCTGGGCAGTAACGTGGAGATAGGGAGTGTACACTTATGGTCGGGGATGGCGTGTTCTCTACATAGCACACAGCCTGGGCAGTAAAGTGAAGATAGGGAGTGTACACTTATGGTCGGGGATGGCGTTCTTCTCTACATAGCACACAGCCTGTGCAGTAAAGTGAAGATAGGGAGTGTACACTTATGGTCGGGGATGGCGTTCTTCTCTACATAGCACACAGCCTGGGCAGTAACGTGGAGATCATGTGTAACACTTGCATCTTTATTCCCCTATTGTGGTCTGCCTTGTTCACTCAAAAGGAAAGGCAACACCAATATATTTGAAACAAAGCATGCTGTAGATTATGTCGCGTCAGATGAGCTTTAAGCTGTGTGCCCGCCTGTCGGAGCTCCCCTCCTATTATACAACAAAAATATATTCACCTAAGGTCATCATGTTTCAATTAAAGTAGTCAACTGAACGGCGCATGACAAACGGAATTCAAGACATAGATACACAAAGGTGTGATAATTTCAAAGGGTGAGATAAGATCAAATTATGAGAATATCGAAGAATGTCAGGGGGGTGAAATCATTTAATGACTCAACCATCAACTCATGATCTAAATAACCGTCAATTATTGTTGAAGGTCATTTTCTCACTGACTCCAACTGACACTAGTGATCTTCTCCGTTCCTACTCCTTCCAATTACTTTCGTTCTCCTCCCTCTTCTTCTTGCTCACTATCGTCCTCCTTTATCTTCCCTTTTCTGATTTACGAGTACTTATGTTTAGATATCTGCATATCCAAGATAGTTATGTGCACGTTGTTTACAGTTTGGCAAAAGGTTTGTGACCTCTTCGTGGCTTAACTGTGCTATTGTACCTTCAGTAATCTCCCATTGCTTCATCAACGATCGTCCCTCTTACCGCTACAGAAATCAATGTAAAGCGATCCTCCTCCATATCATCTTCTGTTGAATCGGAGCCAGGAAGCCAGAATGATGACACTGCGTTCATAATCTCTAACCCACCGCCGCCGACATAGATAAGTATATATATATATGTATTCCAGATATGTGGCTTCAGAATACCATACAGGGGGTGGCACACGCCATAGGTCTGTCTGTGAGTGACCTGACGCTGTCTGGGGCAAGCAACTGGTACTGTACACATCCATAGCTGGACAGTTCCACGACACTAACGAAGCTGCACAGTCCATAGATCTGTTGTTGTTTTTTTTTTTTTTTGACCAAACGTAACATTGGTTTGGTTGAGCGCCTTCTGCTGAACTCCTGGTATAGCGACTTGCAATGTTTAACTGTGCCTTAAGCTAGATAGGGTCCTGAAGAGAGGTCCCCGCTTAAGCCACCTGAAAAGATGTCAGTGATGACTGCTAAGTTCTCCGAGTGCGTTCCTGGGCCTCGCTTGAGCCATCAGAAGACGTGTCAGAGATGACTGCTGAGTTTTCCGTGTGCGTTCCTGGGCCTAGCTTGAGCCATCAGAAGACGTGTCAGAGATGACTGCTGAGTTTTCCGTGTGCGTTCCTGGGCCTCGCTTCTTCTTCTGCCTTTCTATCCCCCAATGGAACATGGGCCCTTAACCAACTCACGCCAAGGCATTCTATCCTTCACCATTGCATGGAGCTCTCCTTATGTCCTCCCCATCTTTCTAACTATATTCTCCAGCTCTCTTCTCCGTGTGTTTTTTGGCCTTTCTTTAATCCTATGCCCCTGTGGGTTCCAATGCAAAAACAGTCTAGTTATGCTGTTCTTCTTTCTCAGTGTGTGTCTTATCCAACGCCAGCGTCTTTTCCTCACCTCTTGGTCCACTGGAGCCTGTTGAGTTCTCTCCCAAAGTTCTACATTAGTTATTCTATCATACCATTTAATTCCCTCTATTCTTCGCAGGCACAAGTTAATGAATGTCTGTAATTTATTAATAATTGTCTTAGTTGTTCTCCATGTTTCCGCCCCATACAATAGTACTGATTTGACATTAGAACTAAAAAAAAATTAGTTTAGTATTTCTTTTAATTTCGTTTGACCTCCCCAAATTCCCTAGTGCTATGAAAGCCCCTCTTGCCTTTTGTATTCTTATTTTATTATCTTTATCAGTTCCTCCATCTTTATCTACATTACTGTCCAAATAGGTGTACGACTTCACGTCTTGGAGTGGGGTGCCATTAAGAGAAACCACTTTACTATTTTCCTGATTTATTCTCATTATCTTTGTCTTTCCTTTATGAATTTTCAGACCAAGCTGCTGTGATCTCGCATCAAGTATATTTAATTTATCTTGCATCTGATTCCGTGAATGGGACAGAAGAGCAATATCATCAGCTAAGTCCAGATCATCAAGCTGTTTTATCCACTGAATTCAATTCTTGGTATTAGCGGTTACTGTTTTCATAGTCCAGTCTGTAGCCAGTAAAAATAAGAGAGGCGACAAAAGACATCCCTGTCGCACACCTGTTTTTATTCCAAATGTATCTGTTAGTTTTCCCTCATGAAGAACTAGACATTTCATGTCTTTATATGTTGCCTTTACTAAGTTGATAATTTTCTGTGGGATTCCATAGTGTCCCATCAATTTCCAGAGAGATGTCCTATCAATGCTGTCAAAAGCTTTTTCATAGTCTATAAATCCAATGCAGAGTGGTGAGTTCAGTTCAATGCTTTGCTCTATTATAATACGTAGTGTGGCTATCTGATCAGTACAGGATCTGTTTGACCGAAAACCTGCCTGCTAATCTCTTAGCTTTTTATCAATAGCATTTTTTAATCTTTCGGACTTGAGCCACCAGAAACGTGTCAGAGATGACTGCTGAGTTCTCCATGTGCGTTCCTAGCCCTCGTTTTGAGAGCAACTAGAAAAGGCCGACTGCCTCCAAATAAAGCATTTCGTACTAGGCGACTAGTTAGGGGTGATTCCTTTGACCACTATTAGACGTCTGCAAGCGGGCCATGAAGCATACAGGTCTTGAGGTGGACTCGTGGGAACAAAATGCCATGTAGCGTGTCGTGTGGAGAGGATACATCCGTAAGGGAATTAGACTGAAGGAAGAAATGATTGCAGAAAGGACGAGAGATGAGGGCATGAGAAAAAGCAGACTAAATACAAATGCTGACAACAGCGGTCGCGAAATCCCATGCTATCATTTGTGGAAGACTTTTCTTGACATCGGCGGGTTTTTTCTAGCCACTCTCGTTATCGCCAAGGGCTGTCAATCCGATGCCTGCTCATAACGCAGTATCACACTGTCGTCTGGAAAGAGGGAAAGGTGCCAAATATTTCTTTGAATGTATTTAACTGAAAAGTGAGGAGCCAGTAGTCTGCATAAAAACCCTAATCAGTCAAACGGGTGTGCACACACAACACAAGTTCTGGAAGAAGACCATAATCCAGGTGTTGATGAGCAACCATAACTGTCTGCGGGAGTTTACTTCTGGTGAGCAAACATAACTGTCCGCGGGAGTTTACTTCCGGTCAGCAACCATAACTGTCCGCGGGAGTTTACTTCCGGTGAGCAACCATAACTGTCCGCGGGAGTTTACTTCTGGTAAGCATCCATAACTGTCCGCGGGAGTTTACTTCCGGTGAATAACTAACTGTCCGCGGCAGTTTACTTCCGGTGAGCAACCATAACTGTCCGCGGCAGTTTACTTTTGGTGAGCAACCATAAGTGTCAGCGGCAGTTTACTTCTGGTTAGCAACCATAACTGTTCGCGGGAGTTTACTTCCGGTCAGCAACCATAACTGTCCGCGGGAGTTTACTTCCGGTGAGCAACCATAACTGTCCGCGGAAGTTTACTTCCGGTGAGCGACCATAACTGTCCGCGGGAGTTTACTTCCGGTGAGCAACCATAACTGTCCGCGGGAGTTTACTTCTGGTAAGCAATCATAACTGTCCGCGGGAGTTTACTTCCGGTCAGCAACCATAACTGTCGGCGGGAGTTTACTTCCGGTGAGCAACCATAACTGTCCGCGGGAGTTTACTTCCGGTGAGCAACCATAACTGTCCGCGGGAGTTTACTTCTGGTGAGCAACCATAACTGTCCGCGGCAGTTTACTTCCGGTGAGCATCCATAACTGTCCGCGGGAGTTTACTTCCGGTGAATAACTATAACTGTCCGCGGCAGTTTACTTCCGGTGAGCAACCATAACTGTCCGCGGCATTTTACTTTTGGTGAGCAACCATAAGTGTCAGCGGCAGTTTACTTTTGGTTAGCAACCATAACTGTTCGCGGGAGTTTACTTCCGGTCAGCAACCATAACTGTCGGCGGCAGTTTACTTCCGGTGAGCAACCATAACTGTCTGCGGGAGTTTACTTCCGGTGAGCAACCATAACTGTCCGCGGGAGTTTACTTTTGGTAAACCCTAAGAAGATCGTCCATCTGTCTTCCGTTAACTAAGTGGCCTTCGTGACATGCTTGAACGAAATGGCGGGATCGTTAGGAATCTGTGTACGCTGTACAAATATTTCTTTAAAGGCTCAGATATTTTCTAGATGAGTAATTGTATTTTTCCCTGGCAACAGAGGTCGGCTAGTTTTTAAACAGAACTGGTTTCCGCGTTTAGTCTTGCTCTGATGGCAGTGAGAGGCAGGAAACATGCAGGACAGACTGCAATCAATCAGCCAGACCACACACTCAAGTTTTTCATCACAAGTAAACTACCTGCCCCAGTACCTCCGCCGTTAAATAGTTGAAGTATTCGTCATTACTGACTGAAAACAAAACAAACATATAGTTATTGATTTTCTTCGCCATCGACCTTTCACCCTTTAGAGAATTAAAAACCAGTTCTCAGTGAACGAATTACGAACATGAAAATCCTTCTTGTCTGGAGGAAATTAGGTCGGCCGATTCCCGGTTGCCGATAAACGACTTGCGGCTCCACCCGCGGTAACCCTGATCTGACAATAGCCTTGCTGCAATGAACGATTGTCATCTTCAATGGCAAAATTACGCCATATTTTACCACGTGACTTTGAACTCGAGCTGTTAATGGACACCCATGGGGAGATGGCGGGGTAAGTCACACGTGAGACGGGAGCTCCCTCGCTTGAGTCTCCCTGTTCGGGCGTGTATTTGAGACTTGAATTTCCACATCGTAAATTGTTCGCATTTAATTCTCTCGTCAAATGAAAGGGCTTGTTTTTCTATTACAATTGGGGCTGTTTTACTACGGCTTTACAACATTTTAGCGCTGCCTCAACACTCCATGAGAGAGCTGAGATAGCGGCGGCCTATTCCCTTTTCCTGTGGCCAGAATGACTTTGGTTCGAACCCGTGCTGGCCGATTTGGGAAATAAAGTGACATGGGCTCCTGTTTCGGCCCTTTACAGTGTTAACATCATCATGTGCCAGGTCCTTTGCAAAACGTAGCGGGCGAGCGTCTAGTCTGAGCGCTACAACTCAATGGCTTTCCTTTTAGAATGGGTGTTAAGAACATAGTTCATGGAGTGACAGATAGTTGAGCATATAGTTCATGGAGTGACAGATAGTTGAGCATATAGTTCATTGAGTGTCAGATAGTTGAGCACATAGTTCATTGAGTGTCAGATAGTTGAGCATATAGTTCATTGAGTGTCAGATAGTTGAGCACATAGTTCATTGAGTGTCAGATAGTTGAGCACATAGTTCATTGAGTGTCAGATAGTTGAGCATATAGTTCATTGAGTGTCAGATAGTTGAGCACATAGTTCATTGAGTGTCAGATAGTTGAGCATATAGTTCATTGAGTGTCAGATAGTTGAGCACATAGTTCATTGAGTGTCAGATAGTTGAGCATATAGTTCATTGAGTGTCAGATAGTTGAGCATATAGTTCATTGAGTGTCAGATAGTTGAGCACATAGTTCATTGAGTGTCAGATAGTTGAGCACATAGTTCATTGAATGACGGATAGTTGAGCATATAGTTCATTGAGTGTCAGATAGTTGAGCACATAGTTCATTGAATGACGGATAATTGAGCATATAGTTCATAAAGTGTCACATAGTTGAGCATATAGTTCATTGAGTGTCAGATAGTTGAGCATATAGTTCATTGAGTGACAGATAGTTGATCATATAGTTCATTGAGTGTCAGATAGTCGAGCATATAGTTCATTGAGTGTCAGATAGTTGGGCATATAGTTCATTGAGTGTCAGATAATTGGGCATATATTTCATTGAGTGTCAGATAGTTGAGCATATAGTTCATTGAGTGTCAGATAGTTGGGCATATAGTTCATTGAGTGACGGACGGTTGAGCATATAGTTCATTGAGTGTCAGATAGTGAGCATATAGTTCATTGAGTGATAGATAGTTGAGCATATAGTTCATTGAGTGTCAGATAGTTGAGCATATAGTTCATTGAGTGTCAGATAGTTGAGCATATAGTTCATTGAGTGACGGATGGTTGAGCATATAGTTCATTGAGTGTCAGATAGTTGGGCATATAGTTCATTGAGTGACAGATAGTTGAACATATAGTTCATTGAGTGACCGATAGTTGAGCAAATAGTTCATTGAGTGACCGATAATTGAGCATATAGTTCATTGAGTGTCAGATAGTTGGGCATATAGTTCATTGAGTGACCGATAATTGAGCATATAGTTCATTGAGTGACAGATAGTTGAGCAAATAGTTCATTGAGTGACCGATAATTGAGCATATAGTTCATTGAGTGTCAGATAGTTGGGCATATAGTTCATTGAGTGACCGATAATTGAGCATATAGTTCATTGAGTGACAGATAGTTGAGCATATAGTTCATTGAGTGACAGATAGTTGAGCATATAGTTCATTGAGTGACCGATAGTTGAGCATATAGTTCATTGAGTGACAGATAGTTGAGCATATAGTTCATTGAGTGACCGATAATTGAGCATATAGTTCATTGAGTGACCGATAATTGAGCATATAGTTCATTGAGTGACAGATAGTTGAGCATATAGTTCATTGAGTGACAGATAGTTGAGCATATAGTTCATTGAGTGACAGATAGTTGAGCATATAGTTCATTGAGTGTCAGATAATTGAGCATATAGTTCATTGAGTGACGGATAGTTGAGCATATAGTTCATTGAGTGACAGATAGTTGAGCATATAGTTCATTGAGTGACGGATAGTTGAGCATATAGTTCATTGAGTGACAGATAGTTGAGCATATAGTTCATTGAGTGACGGATAGTTGAGCATATAGTTCATTGAGTGACAGATAGTTGAGCATATAGTTCATTGAGTGACGGATAGTTGAGCATATAGTTCATTGAGTGACAGATAGTTGAGCATATAGTTCATTGAGTGACAGATAGTTGAGCATATAGTTCATTGAGTGACAGATAGTTGAGCATATAGTTCATTGAGTGACAGATAGTTGAGCATATAGTTCATTGAGTGACGGATAGTTGAGCATATAGTTCATTGAGTGTCAGATAGTTGAGCAAATAGTTCATTGAGTGACGGATGGTCGAATGAAATACAAGCACCAGGCTGGAGTTATTAAGTGTCAGAGGATTGTTTCCTTCCCTTCCTAGTGGGTATTGTAACGCTATATACAATAAACAAACAGACAATGTATTGACTGGCACTTATACAAGAGAGTACGAGGATAGAAGGTCAAGAAGAGACACTAGACAAATCAAATCGAAGCTATAGGTGCCCTGCGTGCATAGATTCGTCACTGTAACTATAGCTTTCATTTTTTTTTATCTTTTTGCTTCGTTCTCTGAATGCCAATGAAAATATTGTCTGTTTGTTTATGGTATGTAATGTTTCCACCGCCTCAAGGATCCCGCTTTAGTGTATTAATGTGCATATTATAAACCCACCAAGGATCTGGGTCGACCAACAGCTTGAAATGAGCATCAAAAAGTGTCCATGAAAGTGTCGACGACCTTCTTAATACTCACTAGATCAACCAGCGACTATCGATTGGTTTCTAGAATTACCGACCTATATGCCCAACATAACTAACGAAGTGCCAGAAAGGCTCCCAGCATCTTGCTGTCAATGTGAAGCAAGTGTTATCACGGAGTGACTAAACTCACAAAAAACTCAGAGCACAAATATAACTGATACCCTTAACTGAGGAAAACAAAACGAGTACGTCTGTTGTGAAACTGTCATAGTTCCTGTCCTGTCCGTCTGTTGTAAAACTGTCATAGTTCCTGTCCTGTCCGTCTGTTGTAAAACTGTTATAGTTCCTGTCCTGTCCGTCTGTTGTAAAACTGTTATAGTTCCTGTTCTGTCCAACTGTTGTAAAACTTATAGTTCCTGTTCTGTCCTTCTATTGTAAAACTGTTATAGTTCCTGTCCTGTCCGTCTGTTGTAAAACTGTTATAGTTCCTGTCCTGTCCGGCTGTTGTAAAACTGTTATAGTTCCTGTTCTGTCCGTCTATTGTAAAACTGTTATAGTTCCTGTTCTGTCCTTCTATTGTAAAACTGTTATAGTTCCTGTCCGTCTGTTGTAAAACTGTTATAGTTCCTGTGCTGTCCGACTGTTGTAAAACTGTCATAGTTCCTGTCCTGTCCGTCTGTTGTAAAACTGTTATAGTTCCTGTCCTGTCCGTCTGTTGTAAAACTGTTATAGTTCCTGTTCTGTCCGTCTGTTGTAAAACTGTCATAGTTCCTGTTCTGTCCTTCTATTGTAAAACTGTTATAGTTCCTGTCCTGTCCGTCTGTTGTAAAACTGTTATAGTTCCTGTGCTGTCCGTCTGTTGTAAAACTGTCATAGTTCCTTTCCTGTCCGTCTGTTGTAAAACTGTTATAGTTCCTGTTCTGTCGGTCTGTTGTAAAAATGTTATAGTTCCTGTTCTGTCCGTCTGTTGAAAAACTGTTATAGTTCCTGTTCTGTCCGTCTGTTGTAAAACTGTTATAGTTTCTGTTCTGTTCGTCTATTGTAAAACTGTTATAGTTCCTGTTCTGTCCGTCTGTTGTAAAACTGATATAGTTCCTGTGCTGTCCGTCTATTTTAAAACTGTTATAGTTCCTGTCCTGTCCGTCTGTTGTAAAACTTATAGTTCCTGTTCAGTCCTTCTATTGTAAAACTGTTATAGTTCCTGTCCTGTCCCTCTGTTGTAAAACTGTTATAGTTCCTGTCCTGTCCGTCTGTTGTAAAACTGTTATAGTTCCTGTCCTGTCCGGCTGTTGTAAAACTGTTATAGTTCCTGTTCTGTCCGTCTATTGTAAAACTGTTATAGTTCCAGTTCTGTCCTTCTATTGTAAAACTGTTATAGTTCCTGTCTGTCTGTTGTAAAACTGTTATAGTTCCTGTGCTGTCCGACTGTTGTAAAACTGTCATAGTTCCTGTCCTGTCCGTCTGTTGTAAAACTGTTATAGTTCCTGTCCTGTCCGTCTGTTGTAAAACTGTTATAGTTCCTGTTCTGTCCGTCTGTTGTAAAACTGTCATAGTTCCTGTTCTGTCCTTCTATTGTAAAACTGTTATAGTTCCTGTCCTGTCCGTCTGTTGTAAAACTGTTATAGTTTCTGTGCTGTCCGTCTGTTGTAAAACTGTCATAGTTCCTTTCCTGTCCGTCTGTTGTAAAACTGTTATAGTTCCTGTCCTGTCCGTCTGTTGTAAAACTGTTATAGTTCCTGTTCTGTCCGTCTGTTGAAAAACTGTTATAGTTCCTGTTCTGTCCGTCTGTTGTAAAACTGTTATAGTTTCTGTTCTGTCCGTCTGTTGAAAAACTGTTATAGTTCCTGTTCTGTTCGTCTATTGTAAAACTGTTATAGTTCCTGTTCTGTCCGTCTGTTGTAAAACTGTTATAGTTCCTGTTCTGTCCGTCTGTTGTAAAACTGTTATAGTTCCTGTGCTGTCCGTCTGTTGTAAAACTGTTATAGTTCCTGTTCTGTCCGTCTGTTGTAAAACTGTTATAGTTCCTGTGCTGTCCGTCTATTTTAAAACTGTTATAGTTCCTGTCCTGTCCGTCTGTTGTAAAACTGTCATAGTTCCTTTCCTGTCCGTCTGTTGTAAAACTGTTATAGTTCCTGTCCTGTCCGTCTGTTGTAAAACTGTTATAGTTCCTGTTCTGTCCGTCTGTTGAAAAACTGTTATAGTTCCTGTTCTGTCCGTCTGTTGTAAAACTGTTATAGTTTCTGTTCTGTCCGTCTGTTGAAAAACTGTTATAGTTCCTGTGCTTTCCGTCTGTTTCCCTTGCGAATTATAGTTTGCTGTGTGTTGAGTCACTTCCTCGTCATTCGTTGGCACTGTTCACTACACACAAGGACAATTTCGGCATTTTCGAGGCTGTTGGTTTCTATCAAACATGCCGAAGGCACACATTTAAATTCCTGCCTCAGACAGTTCGTTTGAAGCACTTTTCTTTCACCCAGATACAATTTTTATTTGTCACTTTGGAGAAAAACACGATGTTCTCGAAACAACGAGATGTTATCCGTTTGACTCCAGTCACTCTTCTGTTGCTGCACCTGTTGTTGCATCTGTTGCTGCATCTGTTGTTGCATCTGTTGTTGCACCTGTTGTTGCACCTGTTGCTGCATCTGTTGTTGCATCTGTTGTTGCATCTGTTGCTGCACCTGTTGTTGCATCTGTTGCTTCACCTGTTGATACATCTGTTGCTGCACCTGTTGTTGCATCTGTTGCTGCATCTATTGCTGCACCTGTTGTTGCATCTGTTGCTGCATCTGTTGTTGCATCTGTTATTGTTCCTGTTGCTGCACCTGTTGCTGCACCTGTTGCTTCACCTGTTGCTGCACCTGTTGCTGCACCTGTTGTTGCATCTGTTGCTGCATCTGTTGTTGCACCTGTTGTTGCATCTGTTGTTGAACCTGTTGCTGCACCTGTTGCTGCACCTGTTGCTGCACCTGTTGCTGCACTTATTGTTGCATCTGTTGCTGCATCTATTGCTGCATCTGTTGTTGCACTTGTTGCTGCACCTGTTGCTGCACCTGTTGCTGCACCTGTTGCTGCACCTGTTGCTCTCTTGTATGGTAAACGCAGACAACCAGTTATCTTCTGGCTGGTTGATGTTTGACAAAACAACTATATATGACAGACTGTGCTCATAAAAAAAGACCGGCTCTTCATTCTTTGACCTAAGGGGCAACGGTGCTCGCTTTTTTTACTTTGACCTTATTCCCTAGAACGTACTGGCTTTAGGCTGAGTTGACCTCTGAACCCTAGGTCAACTATAAAGTTACACCCCTGAATCCAAGACCGTCCTTCCGAAAAAATGTCTCAAGTCCAAGGTTTTTTACCCCTGCCCGACCACGGTTTCCTTGTGAAATTAGCAACCATGGTTTTTTCTCGAAGTTATTAACCGATTAGGCTGTAAACCTTACGGAAAGGTCCCAAATGTATGTTAGCTCCGCCTATTTACACTCTAGGTCACAGTTGATTGGCTCGTAAACTTTGCTAAATGTTACGGGGGTGTTCCGGTGTACTGCTTGCTCGAAAGCTTTCTGCGTTACCTTCATTTAGTTTTTCATTCTGTGAATGAGAATGCGTGACGTAGGTTGCAGCACTCTCGTTGGAGAGTTTGTGTTAGGGCCAGTCCTACATGTTTTTGGAGCGTTAAAAGCGCTTACATGCTGGCATATAGAACACCGTTGATATGACGTGTTCCTTCAGCAAAGTTAACGAGCCTAATAAACTATGAATGAAAAGTGGCATAGTGCGTGAATGGGCGGAGCTAACACACACTAGGAACATGTTCGAAATATTTACCGATTAGGCGATGTAATTCGTTGGTAACTGTCCACTTTTATGTTGTCAACTGGTCTATTTGCTAATTGTATCTGTGCAACAAAACCAATATGTTGTCCTTTTTAGTTAAAGAGATTGTGCTGTTTGACCCGGTGTGTTATGAGATTGTTTTCACTGCTTTGGTGAATGCAAGTTATTGTCTGGAAATCCCTGTGGCTTTTCTCTGGAGCTACAACATCGTACTTTCTATAAAGATTTCGACAGGAGGCTAGATGTAATGCTCAGATGTGTAATGAAGATCACGACAGGAGGCTAGATGTAATGTGCAGATGTGTAATGAAGATTTCGACAGGAGGCTAGATGTAATGTGCAGATGTGTAATGAAGATTTCGACAGGAGGCTAGATGTAATGTGCAGATGTGTAATGAAGATTTCGACAGGAGGCTAGATGTAATGTGCAGATGTGTAATGAAGATTTCGGCAGCAGGCTAGATGTAATGTGCAGATGTATAATGAAGATCACGACAGGAGGCTAGATATAATGTGCAGATGTATAATGAAGATCACGGCAGGAGGCTAGATGTAATGTGCAGATGTATAATGAAGATCACGGCAGGAGGCTAGATGTAATGTGCAGATGTATAATGAAGATTTCGACAGGAGGCTAGATGTAATGCTCAGATGTGTAATGAAGATCACGACAGGAGGCTAGATGTAATGCTCAGATGTGTAATGAAGATTTCGACAGGAGGCTAGATGTAATGCTCAGATGTGTAATGAAGATCACGACAGGAGGCTAGATGTAATGTGCAGATGTGTAATGAAGATTTCGGCAGGAGGCTAGATGTAATGTGCAGATGTGTAATGAAGATCACGACAGGAGGCTAGATGTTATGTGCAGATGTGTAATGAAGATTTCGACAGGAGGCTAGATGTAATGTGCAGATGTGTAATGAAGACGTCCCTTTCATTCTTAAATCCCATCAAATCGTCCGGTTAAACCTAGATCGGAACTATAAGCTCGGTGTCATTAAGGTAAAGTCAATTTGAGCTTCCCATGTTCAAGTTTAAGGCCATCCTGCTCTATTTTGTCCCTCTCCACCTATTCGTGTGTGTGTGTGTGGTGTGGGTGGGGGTGGTGTATGTGTTCTTGTGACTCGTGGTTTATCCCAGCCCTCTAAGGTATTTATTTTAATTGTCACCGGGAGTGTGTACCCACAATCCAAAAGCGGAAGTGTTCCCGTTGATATTTAGCCTTTGTACGTTTTATTCCAGGAATTAGAATTTCATTGTGGCTGAAAGACGCCATTAGCGCTTGCCTGTTGACCGGCACATCAAATGAAGCCGTGGCATTACACGGCAAAACAGCGACGGCGCTCCGGATTTGAGCTGAGTGGTCGTAATTAAAATCTGGTGGTAGAGAAACTGGGAGATGTAGGAGAAGTGGTGGCGATGTATAGTTGTGGGTGTGTGAGTGTGTCGCGTGAGGTTGTGAGGTTGGTGTAACTGAGACGGTTGTCGTTTGAGTAGTGATTGCTGACAAGTGGTGCATGAGGCGGAGGAACAACATCATTAGAAATCCATCATTGTATTAGAGGTTTTTTTCATCTTATCTTTGAATAAGCGTGACAACAATTGGGTTACGGTGTCGTAAAATGTGGGGGCGAGGTGACGTACAGCTGTGTGTGGAATATAAATGTGTGAAAGAGAATAAATAAGTGTGGTGGCGTATAACTGTGTGAGTATAACTATGGCTGATGGAGTATACTGTGTGAGTGGGTATAAATATGTGTGGTGGCGTATAACTGTGTGAGTATAGCTATGGCTGATGGAGTATAATGTGTGAGTGGGTATAAATATGTGTGATGGCGTATAACTGTGTGAGTGGGTATATCTATGGATGATAGAGTATAACTGGCTGAAAGAGTATATCTATGGATGGTGGAGTATAAATGCCTAAGAGAGTATATCTATGGATGGTGGAGTATAACTGGCTGAGAAAGTATATCTATGGATGGTGGAGTATAACTGCCTGAGTAAGTATATCTATGGATGGTGGAGTATAACTGCCTGAGAAAGTATATCTATGGATGGTGGAGTATAACTGCCTGAGAAAGTATATCTATGAATGGTGGAGTATAACTGGCTGAGAGAGTATAACTATGGATGATGGAGTATAACTGGCTGAGAGAGTATATCTATGGATGGTTGAGTATAACTGACTAAGAGAGTATATCTATGGATGGTGGAGTATAACTGGCTGAGAGAGTATAACTATGGATGGTGAAGTATAACTGACTGAGAGAGTATATCTATGGATGGTGGAGTATGACTGCCTGAGAGAGTAAAACTATGGATGGTGGAGTATAACTGCATGAGAGAGTAAAACTATGGATGGTGGAGTATAACTGCCTGAGAGGGTAAAACTATGGATGGTGGAGTATAACTGCATGAGAGAGTATAACTATGGATGGTGGAGTATAACTGCCTGAGAAAGTATATCTATGGATGGTGGAGTAAAACTGGCTGAGAGTGTATATCTATGTATGGTGGAGTATAACTGGCTGAGAGTGTATATCTATGTATGGTAGAGTATGACTGGCTGAGAGAGTATATCTATGGATGGTGTAGTAAAACTGGCTGAGAGAGTATATCTATGGTTGGTGGAGTAAAACTGCATGATAGAGTACATATATGGATTGTAGAGTATAACTGCATGAGAGAGTATATATATATTTGGTGGAGTATAACTGCATGAGAGATTATATGTATGGATTGTGGAGTATAACTGCCTGAGAGAGTATAACTATGGATGGTGGAGTATAACTGCATGAGAGAGTATATCTATGGATTGTGGAGTATAACTGCATGAGAGAGTATATCTATTTTTGATGGAGTATAACTGCATGAGAGAGTAATCTATGGATTGTGGAGTATAATTGCCTGAGAGAGTATATCTATGGGTGGTGGAGTATAACTGAATGAGAGAGTATATCTATGGATTGTGGAGTATAACTGCAAGAGAGAGTATAACTATGGATGGTAGAGTATAACTGCATGAGAGAGTATATCTATGGATTGTGGAGTATAATTGCTTGAGAGAGTATAACTATGGATGGTGGAGTATAACTGCATGAGAGAGTATATCTATGGATTGTGGAGTATAATTGTTTGAGAGAGTATAACTATGGACGGTGGAGTATAACTGCATGAGAGAGTATATCTATGGATTGTGGAGTATAACTGCATGAGAGAGTTTAACTATGGATGGTGGAGTATAACTGCATGAGAGAGTATATCTATGGATTGTGGAGTATAATTGCCTGAGAGAGTATATCTATGGATTGTGGAGTATAATTGCCTGAGAGAGTATAACTATGGATGGTGGAGTATAACTGCATGGAAGAGTATATCTATGGATTGTGGAGTATAATTGCCTGAGAGAGTATATCCATGGGTGGTGGAGTATAACTGCATGAGAGAGTATATCTATGGATTGTGGAGTATAACTGCATGAGAGAGTATAACTATGGATGGTGGAGTATAACTGCATGAGAGAGTATATCTATGGATTGTGGAGTATAATTGCCTGAGAGAGTATAACTATGGATGGTGGAGTATAACTGCATGAGAGAGTATATCTATGGATTGTGGAGTATAATTGCCTGAGAGAGTATAACTATGGGTGGTGGAGTATAACTGCATGAGAGAGTATATCTATGGATTGTGGAGTATAATTGCCTGAGAGAGTATATCTATGGTTGGTGGAGTATAACTGCATGAGAGAGCATATCTATGTATTGTGGAGTATAATTGCCAGGGAGAGTAAAACTATGGATGGTGGAGTATAACTGCATGAGAGAGTATATCTATGGATTGTGGAGTATAATTGCCTGAGAGAGTATATCTATGGATGGTGGAGTATAACTGCGAGAAAGTATAACTGTGGGTGATGGAGTATAACTGCCTGAGAGAGTATAACTATAGATAGTGGAGTATAACTGCCTGATATGGATATGGTGACTTAAGCATTGACATGGTGACTCAAGCATGGATAAGGTAAGTCAAGCATGGATATAGTGACTCAAGCATTGATATGGTGGCTCAAGCATTGATATGGTGACTCAAGCATGGATATAGTGACTCAAGCATTATTATAGTGACTCAAGCATTGATATATTGACTCAAGCATTGATATAGTGACTCAAGCATTGATATAATGACTCTAGCATTGATATGGTGACTCAAGCATTGATATGGTGACTCAAGCATGGATATAGTGACTCAAGCATGGATATAGTGACTCAAGCATCGATATGGTGACACAAGCATGGATATAGTGACTCGAGCATGGATATAGTGACTCAAGCATTGATATGATGACTCAAGCATGGATATAGTGACTCAATCATTGATATAGTGACTCAAGCATGGATATAGTGACTCAAGCATTGATATGGTGACTCAAGCATAGATATACGTGATTTGGCGATGTATACGTTGACTCCAGCATGGAAATAGTGAGTCAAGTGTGGATATGGTAACTCTAGCCTAGATGTGGTGCTTAAGTATACATATGGTGACTCAGTCATTGGTATTAAGACTGTAGTAGAGGTATAGTAACTCAAGCGTGCGTATGGTGACTCAGTCAGAGACAAATTAACCCAACCATTAAAATTGTGTTCATGGATTTATATGGTGTCTCAAACATTGTTATGGGGACTCAGGTATGTGTATGGTGACTCAGGTATTTGTATGGTGACACAAGCATGGATGTTGTGATACAATTATATATGCTGTCCCCATCAGTGCTCCCGCCCCTGCCCTTCAGGGTGAATTAGGCAGACTTTGCCAAGAGAATTCATCAGGACCCTAATCCCAGGATCAGCAAGGCGCTGGAAATAATGACCCTGATATCCGTGAGTTATGGCTGACCCTAATTGTGAAGCCCCGGCACAAGATCATCTGGCTCAGATTACCAAAGATGACCCCAGCTGTCCATCTCGCCGTAACCGAACAACGAAATCTGAAGAGGACATGCACGCGACCTCGTCCCAGAGAAGGCGTGGGGTTGAATCTAACTGCCGTAATATTATCACTTTGTGGTGTCACTTGGCAAACATTTGCTTGTTTCAATGAATTTTTGTCACACAACATAGAGACTAAGCACAGAGAGGGAGAGAGAGAGAGAGAGAGAGAGAGAGAGAGAGAGAGAGAGAGAGAGAGAGAGAGAGAGAGACTGTCAAGGGCTGGGTGTCGGAGAGCTGGTGATAGAGTGACATTGTTAGGCTGATGTGTCAATGACCCCGGCTTGATTGAGTGGTTTCAGTTTGGATCAGTCTGTCTGTGTGTTCTGTCTGTGTGTCTATTTTTACTAGTTAATCTACTGGTTCATTTGTATGAAATAACAAAAGGGTAGATATATCCTACTGCATGACTGTCCGTCTGCATGTCTGCACGTGTGCATGTCTGCACGTGTGCATGTCTGCATGTGTGCATATCTATGTCTGCAAGTGTGCATGTGTGTATGTGTGCATGTCTGCATATGTGCATGTCTGCATGTGTGTATGTCTGCATGTCTGCAAGTTTGCATGTCTGCATGTGTATCTGTGTGCATGTCTGTCTGTGTGCATGTATGCATGTGTGTGTGTCTGTATGTGTGTATATCTGCCAATCGACTTATTTATCAATTTATTAAATACTTTGTAGTTTATAAAGTACATACTGCATGTCCGTCCATCCGTACGTTTGTTTGTCTGTCGCTCTGTCGGTAGGTCTGTATGTGTGTACGTACGTATGAATGTATGTATGTATGTATGTATGTATGTATGTATGTATGTATGTATGTATGTATGTATGTATGTATGTATGTATGTATGTATGTATGTATGTATGTATGTATGTATGTATGTATGTATGTATGTATGTATGTATGTATGTATGTATGTATGTATGTATGTATGTATGTATGTATGTATGTATGTATGTATGTATGTATGTATGTATGTATGTATGTATGTATGTATGTATGTATGTATGTATGTATGTATGTATGTATGTATGTATGTATGTATGTATGTATGTATGTATGTATGTATGTATGTATGTATGTATGTATGTATGTATGTATGTATGTATGTATGTATGTATGTATGTATGTATGTATGTATGTATGTATGTATGTATGTATGTATGTATGTATGTATGTATGTATGTATGTATGTATGTATGTATGTATGTATGTATGTATGTATGTATGTATGTATGTATGTATGTATGTATGTATGTATGTATGTATGTATGTATGTATGTATGTATGTATGTATGTATGTATGTATGTATGTATGTATGTATGTATGTATGTATGTATGTATGTATGTATGTATGTATGTATGCATGCATGCATGCATGCATGCATGCATGCATGCATGCATACATACATACATACATACATGCATGCATGTATGTATGTATGTATGTATTATGTATGTAGGTAGGTAGGTAGGTAGGTAGGTAGGTAGGTAGGTAGGTAGGTAGGTAGGCAGGTAGGTAGGTAGGTATTTATGTATGTATGTATGTATGTATGTATGTGTAACTGCAGGGTCAATGGAATCAGTGTCACGTATGTATACTTCCAATGGTATGTGTGCTGTGGACAGAGAAAGAATGCATGTTTGAATATGCCCCCTTGTGGGAAAGTCTAATGATAGCACCGCTGAAATGTGCTTGTCACGTGCAAGTGGTGGCTTGAGTGAACGGATGTCACCAAATATTTGTAGGAAGAAAGGACAATGGATTTGTTTGTAACATTTGCCATTTCAGTCCTTGTGAGTGATGAGCGAAGGTTTCGGAAAGACATGATCACCGCGGCATTCGGCAAGGCACGGATGATGATTTTCACACTGTTCCTGTTTCAATTGCGTGGTATAACTTTTAGTGCAAAAAAACCCTTGATGGTTCCGTTTGAGTGTTTTTCGTTTTACAGAAGCGTCATTTCATACTGTTAGATGTCACATCGTCATTTCATACTGTTAGATGTCACATCGTCATTTCATACTGTTAGATGTCACATCGTCATTTCATACTGTTAGATGTCACATCGCAATTTTTATCGTTATTGTTGTTATTTCTTTATCAGGTAAACTTTTTGTGGAACAGTTTTCAAGAAAGAAAGAAATGATCGCAAGTAAAGGAAGTTTTCATCCCACTAGACGATTCTGTGATGTAATAGATGTACCGTCATACCAGAATCCTCCAGATAGTATCCGGTGCGGATCTCTGGAAACCTGTACAGACCTTATACATCACTAGGGAAATCTGTGTTTAAGGGACAACAGACCTTCTATATCACTAGGGAAATCTGTGTTTAAGGGACAGATGAAAATATGACCTGTAGTGCTTCTGTTGTCTTCTAATTTCCTCTTATTTTTCTGCCTTGCTCTCTGTGTGACAATCAATACCAACAACTGTATGCCCACGATTGTCCAACTGCTGGTCGATAGCCGAGCGCACTACAAGGAAGTGAGGCCACGTTGTCGGGGATTACCCCGGGTGAAAGGAGCGCCGATGGAGTGGAACGACAAGTGAACAATGGCATTAGAATCTAAATGCATATATCATGTTCGAATCATGCTAGCCTCTTCTCCGAGCTGCCTCTTAATTTATGTCGTTTAACTAATAATTACTGCTAGTTCCGTGGCCGCGGCGCCGCTCCAGCGAGTTCCTGTTGAGACAATCAGCGCCTGTCTGGCAAACATTCAGGGGCTTGTTCAGGCATGCCACTTTTTCTCCAGCTCTCATTCTATGGCCTCCCTCCTCCAGTAAACTCACGAGGCGCGGAGGTTCAGTCCCTGCTGCGATCAGGTCGGGTCACTTGACAGGTAGAAGGGAGCACACTTGAGCGTTAAATTCACAAAACTTGCTAACTTAATGAGCGGTGTTTGAGTGAAGTTCGATGTCGCCTTCACGGCCAATGAAGTCCAATTACAGCTCACACTGCACTCTGTGTGTGAGCTTAGCGCACGCAAGACCCGACAATTGCTTCATTTGGTCACTGATAAAGAACTGAAGGGTTTTCACCTGGGGGTAGTAATCGTTGCTGCGGAAGTTGCATTTCTGGTTACAGGTAAACAGCTCACCTTTGTGAGACACGTGGTTTCTCCCCGACAGTTACACGGTAACCAGGACACGATAATACACAACCTCAGGTATCAGCAGCAGTAACCGTTTATCTTCATTATTATCGCTGCCATCGTCAGTTTCAGCGTTAAATGGAGGCATATGTTGAAGATGGCAGCAACTGTCATATTATGAAGTGGGGTGGGGTGGGACGAAGGGCATATGGCCAAACAAATACGTACGGACCGCTCTACATACGAACTTTATTTTCACATCCCAATATTACGTCTACATGCGAATCTAGATTCGAGATACGAACCCTCCAAATGGGCGCCTGGGTCCTTGTTTGTTGCCATGTCTCATTGATCCGCGACACCCAGGCAAGGAATACTGTCAGCAACGCTGGCTGAAAGTACATATTTGCGTTAGTGTGTGAATGTTTGTGTGTGCGTGTGTGTGTGTGTGTCTTTTTTAGTTTTTGTACAATCACACAATGTAATCAGGTGATGTACTTGCAGAAAGTGTTTAAAAAAAAAACCCATCAAATTATAATTTAGATATCGGGTATCATTTCCAACAAAAGTTACACCGGAAACTAGATATGGTCCAAGGAGTTTCTATCGTGTCATCTCTACAAGAAAAAAAAAGTTCTGCAAGAAATATAAAGTTTACTGCTCGTCTGACTTTCAACTGAAAGTATTCAGTGTATCTCAAAATATGGTTTAAAAGCCCAAGCTCCTCCCCCCCCCTCCCTCCCTCCCCCCCCCCCTTTTTTTTTTGTGCTCACTGTTGTTAGACAGGGACAGTGTGCTGGCGCTGTGGGAAAACCCCATGACAAGTTGTTCGTCAAGGAATTGCACAAACTGAGTAGGTCCGGGGGTTCCCGATCAGATCAGGTTTTCAGCTGCTATCAAACTGACATTTTCTGGAAGAGTGTGTCTAAGAGAACGTTGATCAACGTGCAAGCAATCGCACGATCAGGACACCAGCCGATAAAAAGGCAGACTATCTTGTGGATCAACGCCAGTGGTGAACTGAAGATAACAACTCTGTTGCTTGATCACTCTGAAAATCGTCTTTGAACAGCAGCAAGTTAACAGACAGTGACTAAACTTTACGAGGTAAAGTAAAAAGTAACAGCAGGCAAACAAATAAGTACCTTGCTGCATGTGAGGACTGAGCAGTCACGAGAATACCCAACATACAGTGACGTTGATTGAGATAACTTATCATAATAAAAGGCCACTATCAAATCACCAGACAAACGACCAACCAGCCAATCATTAAACCAGCTAGTCAACACATCTGAAAATCAAGAAAACAGCCAATCAATAAAAAAAGCCATTCAAAAAACCAGCCGGTCAATAAACCAGCCAGTCAATAAATTAGCCAGTCAATAAACCAGCCAATCAATAAACCAGCCAATCAATAAACCAGCCAATCAATAAATCAGCCATTCAATAAACCAGCCAATCAATAAATCAGCCAGTCAATAAACCAGCCAATCAATAAATCAGCCAGTCAATAAACCAGCCAATCAATAAACCAGCCAATCAATAAAACAGCCAATCAATAAACCAGCCAGTCAATAAATTAGCCAATCAATAAACCAGCCAATCAATAAACCAGCCAATCAATAAAACAGTCAATCAATAAACCAGCCAGTCAATAAACCAGCCAATCAATAAAATAGCCAATCAATAAACCAGCCAGTTAATAAATCAGCCAATCAATAAACAAGCCAATTAATAAATTAGCCAATCAATAAAACAATCAATCAATAAACCAGCCGATCAATAAAACAGCCAATCAATAAAACCGCCAATCAGTAAAACAGCCAATCAATAAAACAGCCAATCAATAAAACAGCCCATCAATAAATCAGCCATCAACAAACTGTCTCGCAGTGTGGTGTCTGTCTAAACTGTCTCGCAGTGTGGTGTCTGTTCTAACTGTCACGCAGTGTGGTGTCTGTCTGAACTGTCTCGCAGTGTGGTGTCTGTCCTAACTGTCTCGCAGTGTGGTGTCTGGCCTATTTGTCTCGCAGTGTGATGTCTGTCCGAACTGTCTCGCAGTGTGGTGTCTGTCTGAACTGTCTCGCAGTGTGGTGTCTGTCCGAACTGTCTCGCAGTGTAGTGTCTGTCCGAACTGTCTCGCAGTGCGGTGTCTGTCCGAACTGTCTCGCAGTGTGGTGTCTGTCCGAACTGTCTCGCAGTGTGGTGTCTGTCTGAACTGTCTCGCAGTGTGGTGTCTGTCCTAACTGTCTCGTAGTGTGGTGTCTGGCCTATTTGTCTCGCAGTGTAGTGCCTGTCCTAACTGTCTCGCAGTGTGGTGTCTGTCCGAACTGTCTCGCAGTGCGGTGTCTGTCCGAACTGTCTCGCAGTGTGGTGTCTGTCCGAACTGTCTCGCAGTGTGGTGTCTGTCTGAACTGTCTCGCAGTGTGGTGTCTGTCCTAACTGTCTCGTAGTGTGGTGTCTGGCCTATTTGTCTCGCAGTGTAGTGCCTGTCCTAACTGTCTCGCAGTGTGGTGTCTGTCTGAACTGTCTCGCAGACCAGTGTCTGGCTGAACGTCTCGCAGATTAGTCTTTGGCCAAACTGTCTCGCAGACCAGTGTCTCGCCAAACTGTCTCTCAGATTAGTGTCTTGTGGAATTGTCTAGCTGACCAGTGTCTTGCGCAACTGTCTCGCACATTAGTGACTGGCCAAATTATCTAGCAGACTAAATTTTCATCGCATCTCAAGGACGAGAATCAAACAAATCTAGGAGACCCGGTTCAACAGTAACGCCATCTAGTAGAGTTATATTGGCGCACCATACAAGAGTTACCAGGTCACCTGTAGTCCGGTGTTCCCATGGGTGTGTTTGTCAACTACAGTAAAACTTCGATTAACCCTCATAGCACGCATCCGGGATGTGACGAATACATGGATGACACATACAAATCCCTAATACATATGTATAGTCACGTTACTTCTCTGCAGGCGCGCTGCAAACATGAAAATAAAATCATTTACAAGTTGTGACGAGTTGCATTGCATGGTCTCCAGGCACACAGAGAGCAAAGGGGAAAATCCGTGCTACAAGTGACAGCACCAGATACTTGTGTCTGGTCGAGTAAGCGAGGGGAAGCCCGAGCTGGACTCCTGGTCAGTTGATCATCAGAAGTCAGAGAAGACGGTTGTATTAGTAGAAGATGTAGTCTGAATAATTGTCGAAACATGTGCAATAAATGAAACTGAATAAATTGATAGTACGTACAAGAAAGCCGAGTAGTGTTTGTGTTATCAACTCTAGACGTTCGAGCAGTGCAAGTTATGCTGTAGTAATCATAGAGAGTGAACCATGGCGAAAGCAAATATGTCGTAAGTCAAGGTACATTTACAGTGCCGTAGCAAAGCCACGACTCATTTTGAATCATTTAAGGTTCAGTACAAGTGTCGATGCAAACCAAGGTTCATTACAAGGTAGTTAATAGCGTAGCTTTATTCCAAGTGTCACGGTTCATTCCACAAGTGAATAAAACATACACATTGTATTTAATTTTACCACACACAAAAACATCATAAACTTTAACATAAGAGTACAAATGTACGGTAGTAATGACTTCCGGGCTTATACATAGGGTGTACAAATAATCTGTGGAGAAATGTGTAGATGTCTGTCTGTCTGTCTGCTGATATTTAAAAATTCTTTTTGTTGTTGTTGAGGGTGGGGGGGGGGGGGGGTGTGAGAATAACATGTAAGAAAGGTTAGTTGCGTATCCTTTATAGGGTAAATTTTACGCTGGTCTCCCCATTTACACACGGCTACACACTAGCTCGCTTCTGATTGGACGACCTATTGACCACCTCACCCATAACCTCAACCACGGTAGACTAGTCGAACCAGCTTATCAATGGAGTTGACCTACAACCAGTTGTGTGCAAATGGGGAGATGATCGTATAAATAACCCTTTATAGAACGTTGCAGAACCAACCCTAGCATTGTTTCGCTGTATTGGTTTTTCCAGGCACATTTTTCGTCCAGTAGTTTGCAACTGTTGAGTGAACGGTCGGCTCTTGATACCACTGGCGAAACCATTGCAAGGCGGTCAATAACAACAAAGTATTAGCGGGTAGCGTTGTTGTAGCTTCAAGCGTCAGGCTGCCGCGTCAATTAGGCATTTTAAATACGTAGGGTGAAAAGTTACCTACCTCGTTGTCTTTCTATCTCAGACATTTATCTTCCTCTTTGTCCTGTTTCAAACAGTACTTTTCCTCTTTGTCGTTCTGTTTGAAACAGTTCCCAGAAAGTATCAAAACTATTTCTACGATCGTTTATGGGGCAATACAACCCTACAGACGACTTTTCTGGGTGTAGAAAACGAAGTAAGATGCCCCTGTATCCCCACTTTCAGATTCACTGTATGTGTTAAAAATTCCTGGAGTTATTGTCCAACCATTAGGTATCTGGGCAAATGATATTAATTGTCATATTTTACGCAACAACTAGCCCAGGACATTATTATGTATTTATTTTACTTAGGTTCGATCAGCGAGACAATTCGTTTCTTTAATGCGAGGTGCACGGATTCGAACTCCAGACCTTCGGGGCAGCAGGCCAGCGTCCAACCACTAGGCAGCTTAACATCAAATAAACAGAAGTAACCCCAACATTTTGTGGCTGCTGTGATTTCACCAGGCACATTTACAGTCAGTAGTTTGCCAAACTAAACGGTCGACTGACAATACAACCCTAGAAACCAACGCAAGATGCTCTGCTGCCAAATCAGCTGCAGCTGTGGTCGAACCCGATACCCTGAAATTACGAAACGTGTTCGCAACGCCTAAACACAGGTTTAAAGATCCAATTTCACGTGACTATGACCAGGTTTCACGTGTCTTTGACTTGGTTTCACGTGACTATGACCTGGTTCACGTGACCATGACCTGGTTCACGTGTCTATAACCTGGTTCACGTGTCTATGACCTGGTTTCACGTGTCTGTGACCTGGTTTTACGTGACTATGACCTAGTTTCACGGGACTATGACCTAGTTTCATGGGACTATGGCCTCGTTTCGCGTGATTATGACCTGGTTTTACGTGACCATGACCTGGTTTCACGTGGCGATGACCTGGGTTTACGTGACTATGACCTGGTTTCACGTGGCTGTGACCTTGTTTCACGTGAATATGACCTGGCTTCCCGTGAGCACTGTCCGCTGGTCGCCCTAGAAATCTCTGTGAGAAATATTACAACGAAGGAAACTTCGGCAGAGCATTTCACATGTACAAGTCGCAAATTCATGAACCACCAGCCCGTTCTGTAGAGCTTTCGAGCACGCCTTTCTGGCGACTCGTTCATTTCCGGAGAGTTCGGGTTTCAGACACGACACAAGCAGTGTCAACAGTGATTTGTCTTAATCAATGATAATTCTTCCGACCGGCCTCTGTTCTCAGAAGCCGAAGATTGGTCATAACAAAGAGAACACGTCCCGACTAGCTCCGATCTAAGACCGCCATTAGTTCAGACGTGAATAGTGTGCCTGCGCGCGGGACGTGATGCTAACTTCCTGTTCTCTTTCAGCCACTGTTGATGTTGGTTGAGGCTGTTCTGGTCGCCTCCCTCCCCTCCGTCTTTAGCAGAGCTTTAGATTATCTGTGAGCGTGACTTCACTTAAAGTGGACAGAAAGTGAATACAGAAGGCTAATATATTTGTCCTATTCATATTATAGAGACATTTAGGGTAATGGTGTCTGATAGCCGGGAAGACTTATATGGAGACAAATCAGCCGATTCGTCTGGCGCGCATTTGAGAATGGGATATTGGAAATTGTCATGTGGGGTAATTTGAAATCTGTGTCAATCGCTTTTCAAGGCGGCTGTGAATGGCTGCAAGAAAAGAATTAAGGTTATGCATTAATGACTGTATCAGCTGAACAGATCTGGGCAGTTCTTTTTTCTTTCATTTCCTTAAACTTGGCAACCTTGACTTGTCATTGAAGACTCTAATAAGTTTTTGTTTTTTTGTTTTTTTTCTTATTGCGGTGGAGACAGACTGAAGTATTTAGAGACTTAGTTTGATCATTCTTCCGTAACATTGCTTAAATTAGTGAAATGTGAGAATTGTCACTAAACTAACTAGCTGGAAGTAAGAAAACAAAGGATGGGGTGGGGGTAGAGGGGCATTGGCAAAACACACAGACTGTGTCGGCTCTGTCAAGTACTGTGTGACAGCCGGATTACCCGAGTGTTAGAGTAAGTCTCTAAATTCTATCTTCTTCTTCTTCTTGTTCACCGGCTGTGAATTCCGGCGGTAAGTCGCGGTTGTTCGTCCAAATGGACTTTTGGCTTTTACCTTGACCTGAGTTTTGCGTGTACATCCGTTTTACTGTCTCATTTGTTTGCAGTCCTCGTTCCCTGCCTCACCGGCAGATGTACTCCGACTTCGAGGGAAGACGTCAAGCCTATTTCTAGGTTGACTGTGGCCATTGTTTTGTGTGGGTCGAGATGTTGCCTCATTTGTGTGGTGTCCTCTTTGACCTTTAACAGGTGTGGCCCCCTGAATATCCTCCTTAAGGCAGCCCTAGGTAGAATTGTCAGCCCTCAAGGGAAGGCAGGGGCAGATCATGGGCATTCCCCGCCATCCAAGGAGGCTTCCATAAATGCAGAGCCGACACATGATGCTCTGGTTCTGGGCTCACCCAAGGAATCGTCACGTCCTGCCCATGACTGCTTAACCTCACAACCGTGTATTGAGCTTCCCGCGCTACAAGGCTGCACTCTTCGGAGATCAGCGGGGAGCAGCCTGCTGGTCCAGGACTTTTGTGGCCGCACAAATAGGTAGCTCTTTTTCATCGTACGTTAGACACCTTTAACGTTGTTTCAGCTGTGCCCTTAGCACGACAGAATCAGGCTTCACCTGTTTGGTCCCAACACTCGGGCGAGTGGGACCAGTGGATACGGACATTTGGCTTTTTCCTGCTCTGTACGAATTCTGATCGTCGGACTTTGAGCTTGCATGTGTGACGTGGGGTATAACTTTGTCGGACGTTATTTCCTAGCCAGCTTATGAAGAGTTGCTGCCGTAGTGTACCTCAGCGCGGTGACGACGACACTGAGGATTGACAGAGGATGTACGTGGGTTGGATCTTGCTGCGAGAAATCGCCCACAAGAGATGTTACTCGTCTTGGCTGCGGGTAAATCTCTCGGTCAGGGTTGAGTCTCAGCAGCACAGTTTTCCATTCGCTTCCGAATTTTAACCGAGAGTTGTCATTTGATGGTACATTTAGCAAGCAATCCTTACTCATGTTCCGAATGAGTTTTGTTATACTTTTCACCCATGCGTTTGGGGGCGGGCTGGTGAGAGCCAGAAAGGGCACTACACCTCTAGGGGCCGCCAGCTCCGAGATCCCCTGCCAACTCTGTTAATGCTCATTTGAGACATTATCCGTGGCGCACGACGGGGACGTGCGGCAGGAGTCTTGCATGAGGTTCCGTAAAACCAGAACAGTGAAGGACTGGCGCCCGAGTGGGGTACGGAATATCTCCTTATACACATCACATCAGACTTAACTTCCCCTCATGCCTGTGACCGAAATCACCGCGCCACGCTATATTCTATGTTAGAGTAAGTCTCTATATTCCATGTTATAGTAAGTCTCTAAATTCTATGTTAGAGTAAGTCCCTATATTCTATGTTAGAGTAAGTCTCTATATTCTATGTTAGAGTAAGTCTCTATATTCCATGTTAGAGTAAGTCTCTATATTCCATGTTAGACTAAGTCTCTATATTCTATGTTATAGTAAGTCTCTAAATTCCATGTTAGAGTAAGTCTCTATATTCCATGTTAGAGTAAGTTTCTATATTCTATGTTAGAGTAAGTCTCTATATTCCATGTTATAGTAAGTCTCTATATTCCATGTTAGAGTAAGTCTCTATATTCCATGTTAAAGTAAGTCTCTATATTCCATGTTAGAGTAAGTCTCTATATTCCATGTTAGAGTAAGTCTCTATATTCCATGTTAGAGTAAGTCTCCATATATTCTCTATATGTTAGAGTAAGTCTCTATATTCCATGTTAGAGTAAGTCTCTATATTCCATGTTAGAGTAAGTCTCTATATTCCATGTTAGAGTAAGTCTCTATATTCCATGTTAGAGTAAGTCTCTATATTCCATGTTAGAGTAAGTCTCTATATTCCATGTTAGAGTAAGTCTCTATATTCTATGTTAGAGTAAGTCTCTATATTCCATGTTAGAGTAAGTCTCTATATTCCATGTTAGAGTAAGTCTCTATATTCCATGTTAGAGTAAGTCTCTATATTCTATGTTAGAGTAAGTCTCTATATTCTATGTTAGAGTAAGTCTCTATATTCCATGTTAGAGTAAGTCTCTATATTCTATGTTAGAGTAAGTCTCTATATTCTATGTTAGAGTAAGTCTCTATATTCTATGTTAGAGTAAGTCTCTATATTCCATGTTAGAGTAAGTCTCTATATTCCATGTTAGAGTAAGTCTCTATATTCCATGTTAGAGTAAGTCTCTATATTCCATGTTATAGTAAGTCTCTAAATTCCATGTTAGAGTAAGTCCCTATATTCCATGTTATAGTAAGTTTCTATATTCCATGTTATAGTAAGTCTCTATATTCTATGTTATAGTAAGTCTCTGTATTCCATGTTATAGTAAGTCTCTATATTCTATGTTAGAGTAAGTCTCTGTATTCCATGTTAGAGTAAGTCTCTATATTCCATGTTATAGTAAGTCTCTATATTCTATGTTATAGTAAGTCTCTATATTCTATGTTATAGTAAGTCTCTATATTCTATGTTAGAGTAAGTCTCTATATTCTATGTTAGAGTAAGTCTCTGTATTCCATGTTATAGTAAGTCTCTATATTCCATGTTATAGTAAGTCTCTATATTCTATGTTAGAGTAAGTCTCTGTATTCCATGTTAGAGTAAGTCTCTATATTCCATGTTAGAGTAAGTCTCTATATTCCATGTTAAAGTCTCTATATGTTAGATAAGTTATAGTAAGTAAGTCTCTAAATTCCATGTTAGAGTAAGTCTCTATATTCCATGTTAGAATAAGTCTCTATATTCTATGTTAGAGTAAGTCTCTATATTCTATGTTAGAGTAAGTCTCTATATTCTATGTTAGAGTAAGTCTCTATATTCTATGTTAGAGTAAGTCTCTATATTCTATGTTAGAGTAAGTCTCTATATTCTATGTTAGAGTAAGTCTCTATATTCCATGTTAGAATAAGTCTCTAGTAAGAGTAAGTCTCTATATTCTATATTCTATGTTAGAGTAAGTCTCTATATTCTATGTTAGAGTAGAGTCTCTATATTCTATGTTAAGTCTCATATTCTATGTTAGAGTAAGTCTCTATATTCCATGTTTAAGTCTCTAGTTAGAGTAAGTCTATATTCATGTTAAGTCTCTATATTCTGTGTATCTCTATTCCATGTTAGAGTAAGTGTCTATATCTCATGTTAGAGTCTATGTTAGAGTAAGTCTCTATCCTAGAGTAAGTCTCTCATATTCCATGTTAGAGTAAGTGTCTATATCTCATGTTAGAGCCTGTATATTCCATGTTGGAGTAAGTGTCTATATCTCATGTTAGAGTCTGGATATTCCATGTTAGAGTAAGTGTCTATATCTCATGTTAGAGTCTGTATATTCCATGTTGGAGTAAGTCTCTATATCTCATGTTAGAGTCTGTATATTCCATGTTGGAGTAAGTCTCTATATCTCATGTTATAGTCTGTATATTCCATGGTGGAGTAAGTGTCTATATCTCATGTTAGAGTCTGTATATTCCATGTTAGAGTAAGTCTCTATATCTCATGTTATAGTCTGTATATTCCATGTTGGAGTTAGTGTCTATATCTCATGGTAGAGCCTGTATATTCCATGTTGGAGTAAGTGTCTATATCTCATGTTAGAGTCTGGATATTCCATGTTAGAGTAAGTGTCTATATCTCATGTTAGTCTGTATATTCCATGTTGGAGTAAGTCTCTATATCTCATGTTAGAGTCTGTATATTCCATGTTGGAGTAAGTCTCTATATCTCATGTTAGAGTCTGTATATTCCATGTTGGAGTAAGTCTCTATATCTCATGTTAGAGTCTGTATATTCCATGTTAGAGTAAGTCTCTATATCTCATGTTATAGTCTGTATATTCCATGTTGGAGTAAGTGTCTATATCTCATGTTAGAGTCTGTATATTCCATGTTGGAGTAAGTCTCTATATCTCATGTTAGAGTCTGTATATTCCATGTTGGAGTAAGTGTCTATATCTCATGTTAGAGTCTGTATATTCCATGTTGGAGTAAGTGTCTATATCTCATGTTAGAGTCTGTATATTCCATGTTAGAGTAAGTGTCTATATCTCATGTTAGAGTCTGTATATTCCATGTTAGAGTAAGTGTCTATATCTCATGTTAGAGTCTGTATATTCCATGTTAGAGTAAGTGTCTATATCTCATGTTAGAGTCTGTATATTCCATGTTAGAGTAAGTGTCTATATCTCATGTTCCATGTTGGAGTAAGTGTCTATATCTCATGTTAGTCTGTATATTCCATGTTGGAGTAAGTGTCTATATCTCATGTTAGTCTGTATATTCCATGTTAGAGTAAGTGTCTATATCTCATGTTAGAGTCTGTATATTCCATGTTGGAGTAAGTGTCTATATCTCATGTTAGAGTCTGTATATTCCATGTTGGAGTAAGTGTCTATATCTCATGTTAGAGTCTGTATATTCCATGTTAGAGTAAGTGTCTATATCTCATGTTAGAGTCTGTATATTCCATGTTAGAGTAAGTGTCTATATCTCATGTTGGAGTCTGTATATTCCATGTTAGAGTAAGTGTCTATATCTCATGTTAGAGTCTGTATATTCCATGTTGGAGTAAGTGTCTATATCTCATGTTAGAGTCTGTATATTCCATGTTGGAGTAAGTGTCTATATCTCATGTTAGAGTCTGTATATTCCATGTTGGAGTAAGTGTCTATATCTCATGTTAGAGTCTGTATATTCCATGTTGGAGTAAGTGTCTATATCTCATGTTATAGTCTGTATATTCCATGTTGGAGTAAGTGTCTATATCTCATGTTAGAGTCTGTATATTCCATGTTGGAGTAAGTCTCTATATCTTATGTTAGAGTCTGTATATTCCATGTTGGAGTAAGTGTCTATATCTCATGTTAGAGTCTGTATATTCCATGTTAGAGTAAGTGTCTATATCTCATGTTAGAGTCTGTATATTCCATGTTAGAGTAAGTGTCTATATCTCATGTTAGAGTCTGTATATTCCATGTTAGAGTAAGTGTCTATATCTCATGTTAGAGTCTGTATATTCCATGTTGGAGTAAGTGTCTATATCTCATGTTAGTCTGTATATTCCATGTTGGAGTAAGTGTCTATATCTCATGTTAGTCTGTATATTCCATGTTAGAGTAAGTGTCTATATCTCATGTTAGTCTGTATATTCCATGTTAGAGTAAGTGTCTATATCTCATGTTAGAGTCTGTATATTCCATGTTAGAGTAAGTGTCTATATCTCATGTTAGAGTCTGTATATTCCATGTTGGAGTAAGTGTCTATATCTCATGTTAGAGTCTGTATATTCCATGTTGGAGTAAGTGTCTATATCTCATGTTAGAGTCTGTATATTCCATGTTAGAGTAAGTGTCTATATCTCATGTTAGAGTCTGTATATTCCATGTTAGAGTAAGTGTCTATATCTCATGTTAGTCTGTATATTCCATGTTGGAGTAAGTGTCTATATCTCATGTTAGTCTGTATATTTCATGTTGGAGTAAGTGTCTATATCTCATGTTAGTCTGTATATTCCATGTTAGAGTAAGTGTCTATATCTCATGTTAGAGTCTGTATATTCCATGTTGGAGTAAGTGTCTATATCTCATGTTAGAGTCTGTATATTCCATGTTGGAGTAAGTGTCTATATCTCATGTTAGAGTCTGTATATTCCATGTTAGAGTAAGTGTCTATATCTCATGTTAGAGTCTGTATATTCCATGTTAGAGTAAGTGTCTATATCTCATGTTAGAGTCTGTATATTCCATGTTAGAGTAAGTGTCTATATCTCATGTTAGAGTCTGTATATTCCATGTTGGAGTAAGTGTCTATATCTCATGTTAGAGTCTGTATATTCCATGTTGGAGTAAGTGTCTATATCTCATGTTAGAGTCTGTATATTCCATGTTGGAGTAAGTGTCTATATCTCATGTTAGAGTCTGTATATTCCATGTTGGAATAAGTGTCTATATCTCATGTTATAGTCTGTATATTCCATGTTGGAGTAAGTGTCTATATCTCATGTTAGAGTCTGTATATTCCATGTTGGAGTAAGTGTCTATATCTCATGTTAGAGTCTGTATATTCCATGTTAGAGTAAGTGTCTATATCTCATGTTAGAGTCTGTATATTCCATGTTGGAGTAAGTGTCTATATCTCATGTTAGAGTCTGTATATTTCATGTTAGAGTGTCTCTATATCTCATGTTAGAGTCTGTATATTTCATGTTAGAGTGTCTCTATATCTCATGTTAGAGTCTGTATATTTCATGTTAGAGTGTCTCTATATCTCATGTTAGAGTCTGTATATTTCATGTTAGAGTGTCTCTATATCTCATGTTAGAGTCTGTATATTTCATGTTAGAGTGTCTCTATATCTCATGTTAGAGTCTGTATATTCCATGTTGGAGTAAACCACACCAAAGCGTCTTTCTTCTTTTATTTTTCTTGCGCCTTTCTAAACCGCAATGGGGGATACTTCATCAGTCAACACACTCAGTCCATTTATCCCTTGGAATCGCATCCATCTCTTCCCATGTTCTGTCCTTTGGTTTTTTTTTTTTTTTAATCATTGAAATCTTTATCTTTCTTCTACGTGTATTTTTTTTTCTTTCGTTGTTGCCTTGCTGCTGTAGGTTGTAGTGAAAAGACATTTTAGTTATAGTGTTCTCCTGTTTTCTCAACGTGTGTCTTATCCAAAGCCAGCGTCTGTACTTTACCTCTTGATGTTCTAGAACTTGCTTAGTTATTTCCCTAAAAGCTCTAAATTATTTATTCTTTTAACCCATTTAATTACCTCTTTTCTGCGCAGGATAGGTTGTACGACTCACGTCTGGAGAGAACCCCCACCACATTAACTATTTGTCTGATTTATTCTCAGGCGAAAAAAGACATCCGTGTCGCCATTGCACCTGTCTTGTCGTATCTTATGTTATATTTATGTTATTTATCTTTAAGCTTTCCCTCATGAAGAACTCTACATTTCATGTCTTTGTGTGTTGCCTTTACTGAGGTAATTATTTTCTCTGGTCTTTGCTTTCCATGAATTTACCTGGTATTTATTTAAATGATTCGACCTGTAGAGCAGGGTCATTTCTAAAAAAAATGTCAGAATTCGTCAGGACCGATCCCACGTCCTTTCGCTCGGCAGCCGATATTCTAGCTAAGTGCATCGCTAGACCACAGACGGTTCACACAGAGTCTAGCCAAGTGCATCGCTACACCACGGACGGTTCACACAGAGTCTAGCCAAGTGCATCGCTACACCACGGACGGTTCACACAGAGTCTAGCCAAGTGCATCGCTACACCACGAACGGTTCACACACAGAGTCTAGCCAAGTACATCGCTACACCACGAACGGTTCACACACAGAGTCTAGCCAAGTGCATCGCTACACCACGGACGGTTCACGCAGAGTCTAGCCAAGTGCATCGCTACACCACGGACGGTTCACGCAAGATCTAGCCAAGTGCATCGCTACACCACGGACGGTTCACACAGAGTCTAGCCAAGTACATCGCTACACCACGGACGGTTCACGCAAGATCTAGCCAAGTACATCGCTACACCACGGACGGTTCACGCAAGATCTAGCCAAGTGCATCGCTACACAACTGACGGTTCACACAGAGTCTAGCCAAGTGCATGGCAGACGGTTCACGCAGATTCTTGTACCCAACGTATATTGCTTACGTTTGAGGAGTGAGGTTCAACAACGGATCAACATCATGGCACACGGGTAGTAACTCAAAAGTGCTCCGTTCTACTTCTAACTCAAGTTTAACTAAGTCCAAAGTAGCTCAGCGCAATGCACGGGTTCCGTAGCACCAGCAAGGATGCTTAAATATTTTGTGTAGATTTTCAGCTCCAAATTTTGCCCGGGCAGCGCTGTTAGTCTACATTTTTCGATTTCCAGCTGCCTAGGGATTTTGTTAGGTGCCCAAAAGGACACACGGGCGTCTGATCTGACTACATAGAGACCAGGGAAAATGAATAGAACTCCACTTGAAAAAAAAATCTCAGCTTTCCTTGGGGCCTGAACCGGGGACTTCCAGCACACGAGGCGGACACCAAACCGCGGGACCACGCGGCCGCTGTATATTTCCTATTTGTTGAGTCAGTGTCCATCAATGCTGGGCTCAATGCGTGTCAGCGAGGTCTGTTTCACTTTATCGTCTCACAGAAATCCTCCAGTTTAGTTCTTACCCGCTTCCGTCTTTTTGGCAGAAGTAGGTGCTGAATAAACTAGCCCATAACTTGGAGAGATACCTGGCAACAAACAGGCCAGACGACAGACAGTGGATCAATAAGTGAATCAATGGCATTACTCTACCTTCATTCAGTTAGCAATATCATATACCTGTCGTGGGCCTGGGTGGGAATATACCTTTTAACCCAACTTAATTTTCCAGCACGGGAGGAAAGTATTTACTTAGAGTGAATCTTTAACCCGGCCTCAGTTCAAAGTAGTTATAGAGTAAGTCATACTGGCATGCAAGTGATAGCTTTCCCTTTTCCCCTGGAATTTGTGGCTAACATAAGTTGGTTGTAGACCTGAAATGACCTGGCGTAATGTGTCGAATGGTTGGCTGCATAAAGCGGAATGTCTTCAGCGGTGTGAGCCGTCAAACACGGGGCAGGCCAGTTCAAACATGATCCCCTCGTGTGACTGACAATGGGATCTGGATACTCTTGAAGACTGACACTGTGTCAACATTCCCTAACCTGGTATGACATGAATGAAAGCTCTGACACTTTCTTGGTCTGCCGTCCAAGGTTCAAATGTCTCAAATATGCAGGCACGGGGGAGAAGTGGGCGGTGTCTCAATTCATACACAAACGTGTGTGCTGAACAACGGGCAGCTTGTTCGAAAATTTGTTGTGTGTTGGATGGGAACATGAGTTGTGTGTAAGATGGAAACATGAGTTGTGTGTAAGAGGGAAACATGAGTTGTGTGTAAGAGGAAAACATGAGTTGTGTGTAAGATGAAAACATGAGTTGTGTGTAAGAGGAAAACATGAGTTGTGTGTAAGATGAAAACATGAGTTGTGTGTAAGATGAAAACATAAGTTGTGTGTAAGATGAAAACATAAGTTGTGTGTAAGATGAAAACATAAGTTGTGTGTAAGATGAAAACATAAGTTGTGTGTAAGATGAGAACATGAGTTGTGTGTAAGATGAAAACATGAGTTGTGTGTAAGATGAGAACATGAGTTGTGTGTAAGATGAAAACATAAGTTGTGTGTAAGATGAAAACATGAGTTGTGTGTAAGATGAAAACATGAGTTGTGTGTAAGATGAGAACATGAGTTGTGTGTAAGATGAGAACATGAGTTGTGTGTAAGATGAGAACATGAGTTGTGTGTAAGATGAAAACATGAGTTGTGTGTAAGATGAAAACATAAGTTGTGTGTAAGATGAAAACATGAGTTGTGTGTAAGATGAAAACATAAGTTGTGTGTAAGATGAAAACATGAGTTGTGTGTAAGATGAAAACATAAGTTGTGTGTAAGATTAAAACATGAGTTGTGTGTAAGATGAAAACATAAGTTGTGTGTAAGATGCAAGATGCGTTGTGTGTAAGATGAGAACATGAGTTGTGTGTAAGATGGGAACATGAGTTGTGTGTACGATGGGAACATGAGTTGTGTGTAAGATGGGGACATTAGTTTTGTGTAAAATGGGAACATGGGTTGTGTGTAAGTTGGGAACATGAGTTGTGTGTAAGTTGGGAACATGAATTGTGTGTAAGATATGAATATGGGTTGTGTGTACGATGGGAACATGAGTTGTGTGTAAAATGGGAACATGAGTTGTGTGTAAGTTGGGAACATGAGTTGTGTGTAAGATGGGGACATTAGTTTTGTGTAAAATGGGAACATGGGTTTTGTGTAAGTTGGGAACATGAATTGTGTGTAAGATATGAATATGGGTTGTGTGTACGATGGGAACATGAGTTGTGTGTAAGTTGGGGACATTAGTTTTGTGTAAAATGGGAACATGAGTTGTGTGTAAGTTGGGAACATGAATTGTGTGTAAGATATGAATATGGGTTGTGTGTACGATGGGAACATGAGTTGTGTGTAAAATGGGAACATGAGTTGTGTGTAAGATGGGGACATTAGTTTTGTGTAAAATGGGAACATGGGTTGTGTGTAAGTTGGGAACATGAGTTGTGTGTAAGATGGGAACATGAATTGTGTGTAAGATATGAATATGGGTTGTGTGTAAGATGTGAACATGAGTTGTGTGTAAGATGGGAACATGAATTGTGTGTAAGATGGGAACATGAGTTGTGTGTAAGATGGGAACGTGAGTTGTGTGTAAGATGGGTACATGAGTTGTGTGTAAGATGGGAACATGAGTTGTGTGTGAGATGGGAGAACGGGTTGCTGTGTTTATGGTGGGAACACTAATTTAGTGTTTAAGGTGGGAGCACAGGCTGTGTGTAAGATAAAGGCACGTGTTATAATGTGTAAGGTGGGAGCACTGGTTGGTGTGTGTAAGACGGGAGCACTGGTTGGTGTGTGTAAGACTGGAGCACTGGTTGGTGTGTGTAAGACTGGAGCACTGGTTGGTGTGTGTAAGACGGGAGCACTGGTTGGTGTGTGTAAGACTGGAGCACTGGTTGGTGTGTGTAAGACGGGAGCACTGGCTCGTGTGTGTAAGACGGGAGCACTGGCTAGTATGTGTAAGACGGGAGCACTGGCTGGTGTGTGTAAGACGGGAGCACTGGTTGGTGTGTGTAAGACGGGAGCACGTGTTGGTGTGTGTAAGACTGGAGCACTGGCTGTTGTGTGTAAGACGGGAGCACTGGCTGATGTGTGTGTAAGACGGGAGCACTGGCTGGTGTGTGTAAGACGGGAGCACTGGTTGGTGTGTGTAAGACGGGAGCACTGGCTGGTGTGTGTAAGACGGGAGCACTGGCTGGTGCGTGTATAAGACGGAGCACTAGTTGGTGTGTGTCAGATAAAGGCATGTGTTATAGTGTGTAAGATAAAGGCATGTGTTATAGTGTGTAAGATAAAGGCATGTGTTATACTGTGTAAGATAAAGGCATGTGTTATACTGTGTAAGATAAAGGCATGTGTTATAGTGTGTAAGATAAAGGCATGTGTTATAGTGTGTAAGATAAAGGCATGTGTTATACTGTGTCAGATAAAGGCATGTGTTATAGTGTGTAAGATAAAGGCATGTGTTATAGTGTGTAAGATAAAGGCATGTGTTATAGTGTGTAAGATAAAGGCATGTGTTATAGTGTGTAAGATAAAGGCATGTGTTATAGTGTGTAAGATAAAGGCATGTGTTATAGTGTGTAAGATAAAGGCATGTGTTATAGTGTGTAAGATAAAGGCATGTGTTATACTGTGTAAGATAAAGGCATGTGTTATACTGTGTAAGATGAAGGCATGTGTTATAGTGTGTAAGATAAAGGCGTGTTTTATAGTGTGTAAGATAAAGGCATGTGTTATACTGTGTCAGATAAAGGCATGTGTTATAGTGTGTAAGATAAAGGCATGTGTTATACTGTGTAAGATAAAGGCGTGTGTTATAGTGTGTAAGATAAATGCATGTGTTATACTGTGTCAGATAAAGGCATGTGTTATAGTGTGTAAGATAAAGGCATGTGTTATAGTGTGTAAGATGGGAGCACTGGTTGGTGCGTGTAAAATAGGATCCTGGGTCTTTGTGTGTAAAATTAGGCATGGGTTGCTGTGTTTAAGGTGGGAGCACTGGTTGATGTGTGTAAGATGGGATCAGAGGTTGTTATGTGTAAGATAGGATCACGGGTCGTAGTGCGTAAGATAGAATCACGAGCTGTTGTGTGTAAGAAAGGATCACGGGTTGTTGCGTGTTTCAGATCTGTGCGCGAAAGCAACGACTGCCCAGAACTGCCTTCTTTGGTTGCTACAGCCACGTGTCCCAGAGAACAGAGCTACCTATTCTGGTTGCTACAGTCACGCGTCCCAGAGAACAGAGCTACCTATTCTGGTTGCTACAGTCACGTGTCCCAGAGAACAGAGCTACCTATTCTGGTTGCTACAGTCACGTGTCCCAGACAACAGAGCTACCTATTCTGGTTGCTACAGCCACGTGTCCCAGATAACAGAGCTGGCTTCTTTGGTTGCTACAGCCACGTGTGCCAGAGAACAGAGCTACCTATTCTGGTTGCTACAGTCACGTGTGCCAGAGAACAGAGCTGCATATTCTGGTTGCTACAGCCACGTGTCCCAGAGAAGTTTTCGCTCCAAGAGCCAGTGTAGGCTGACAGAGTGTTGGCTTGCCAGTGGCAGAGACCTGGGATCCTTCCCGTCCCCATTTTCCTCTCCTTCATTTAGTGAAGCAATGGTATATCATGATGAGATTACTTAGCTTATTGGTTTCGTGATGAGGATCTTGATTATGATGATAACCTTCACTTGAGACTGTAGACACTGTGGTATCAATTGATTCATTAAAGCCTTCACTTGAGGCTGTAGACACTGTGGTATCAATTGATTCCTTAAAGCCTTCACTTGAGGCTGTAGACACTGTGGTATCAATTGATTCATTAAAGCCTTCACTTGAGGCTGTAGACACTGTGGTATCAATTGATTCATTAAAGCCTTCACTTGAGGCTGTAGACACTGTGGTATCAATTGATTCCTTAAAGCCTTCACTTGAGGCTGTAGACACTGTGGTATCAATTGATTCCTTAAAGCCTTCACTTCAGACTGTCCCATCAGTGTGTGTACATAGCATTGATAATCATTTTTCAACATATTTATTTACATAGTATGCTGTCGATAAATACCATTGTTTTGAAACACACGTGAATGCGTATCCCTCAGTGCTGAAGAACAAATTAAAGCATAGCTGGAATTATACTTCAAACTTGAGTGTGTTCTGTAGTTATCAACGTTGTCCTTGTACTTGTCCTGTCCCAGTCTACAGTTCATGTCGCAAACATTCCGTCTATGGCCACCCATTCCATGGAGGCTCTACCCCATTGGCATTCCTGAACCAAGTGCCACTTGCCCTCAGATGGGGAAGCTAGGCAAGTACCCAACACACCTAGCACACCTGGTTCAACAAGAACCGCCCGCTGGCCAGGTGTAATCTCATTCACAAAACCTGACACCAGACACCCCCAACCCACAACCCTAGTCGGCTGAAGACGCCCCGGCACGGCTGGCTCCACTTCAAGGATTCTGGTTGGGTCTCGTCGAGTTGTCCCGCCCAGTCATGCAAGTTGTGGGTGTTAGGTTGGGTCTGTAACGTTAGGTGTTGTAAACAAAGGACACTACACTACAGCACAGGACGGTAGACAGTACACAACTGTGTGGGGTGTCGTCTCCACGATTAAAGTTGGCTACAGTGCCTACTCAGCTATCTTTGTGATCATGTCCTAATGGGGCTTGAATCTATTCCTCTACCTCAGCTGTCTTTGTGATCATGCCCCAATGGGGCCTGAATCTATTCCTCTACCTCAGCTGTCTTTGTGATCATGCCCCAATGGGGCCTGAATCTATTCCTCTACCTCAGCTGTCTTTGTGATCATGCCCCAATGGGGCCTGAATCTATTCCTCTACCTCAGCTGTCTTTGTGATCATGCCCCAATGGGGCCTAATCTATTCCTCTACCTCAGCTGTTTGTGTTATCATGTCCTAATGGGACGTGAATCTATTCCTCTTCCTCAGCTGTCTGTGTGATCATGTCCTAATGGGGCGTGGATCCATTCCTCTACCTCAGCTGTCTGTGTGATCATTTCCTAATGGGGCGTGGATCCATTCCTCTACCTCAGCTGTCTGTGTGATCATTTCCTAATGGGGCGTGGATCTATTCCTCTACCTCAGCTGTCTGTGTGATCATGTCCTAATGGGGCCTGAATCTATTCCTCTACCTCAGCTGTTTGTGTTATCATGTCCTTATGGGGCATGAATCTATTCCTCTACCTCAGCTGTCTGTGTTATCATGTCATAATGGGGCGTGGATCTATTCCTCTACCTCAGCTGTTTGTGTGATCATGTCCTAATGGGGCGTGAATCTATTCCTCTACCTCAGCTGTTTGTGTGATCATTTCCTAATGGGGCGTGAATCTATTCCTCTACCTCAGCTGTCTGTGATATTATGTCCTAATGGGGCGTGGATCTATTCCTCTACCTCAGCTGTTTGTGTGATCATTTCCTAATGGGGCGTGAATCTATTCCTCTACCTCAGCTGTCTGTGATATTATGTCCTAATGGGGCGTGGATCTATTCCTCTACCTCAGCTGTTTAAGGCTCATAAAATAGTTGAAAGATTTTTCTAATCTCTTAGAGTTTTTTTTAAAATAAAATTAACAACAAAGGAAGGGGGGGGGGGTGTATATATTACAGTAATGCAAAGTTGTAAGTATTGTGATGTAACTGTCTATTTCTTTTTTGGAGTCTCATTACATATTTGGTTCCAGCCTTATATGAACACTCAGTGGATGGTGTCGCCTTAATCTTCACCAGCCTTCTACAGACACAGAATGGATGATGTCTATATCTCACCAGCCTTCTACATACACTCAATGGATAATGTCTATAACTCACCAGCCTTCTACATATACTCAATGAATGATGTCTATATCTCACCAACCTTCTACATACACTCAGTGGATAATGTCTATAACTCACCAGCCTTCTACATACACTCAATGGATAATGTCTATATCTCACCAGCCTTCTACATACACTCAATAGATAATGTCTATATCTCACCAACCTTCTACATACACTCAGTGGATAATGTCTATAACTCACCAGCCTTCTACAGACACTCAATGAATAATGTCTATAACTCACCAGCCTTCTACATACACTCAATGGATAATGTCTATATCTCACCAACCTTCTACATACACTCAATGGATAATGTCTATATCTCACCAACCTTCTACATACACTCAATGGATGATGTCTATATCTCACCAACCTTCTACATACACTCAAAAGATGATGTCTATATCTCACCAACCTTCTACATACACTCAGTGGATAATGTCTATATCTCACCAACCTTCTACATACACTCAATAGATGATGTCTATATCTCACCAACCTTCTACATACACTCAATGGATAATGTCTATATCTCACCAGCCTTCTACATACACTCAAAAGATGATGTCTATATCTCACCAACCTTCTACATACACTCAGTGGATAATGTCTATATCTCACCAACCTTCTACATACACTCAATAGATGATGTCTATATCTCACCAACCTTCTACATACACTCAATAGATAATGTCTATATCTCACCAACCTTCTACATACACTCAATGGATGATGTCTATAACTCACCAGCCTTCTACATACACTCAGTGGATGATGTCTATATCTCACCAACCATCTACATACACTCAGTGGATGATGTCTATATCTCACCAAACTTCTACAGACACTCAGTGGATAATGTCTATATCTCACCAGCCTTCTACATACACTCAATAGATAATGTCTATATCTCACCAACCTTCTACATACACTCAGTGGATAATGTCTATATCTCACCAGCCTTCTACAGACACTCAGTGGATAATGTCTATATCTCACCAGCCTTCTACATACACTCAGTGGATTATGTCTATATCTCACCAGCCTTCTACAGACACTCAGTGGATAATGTCTATATCTCACCAACCTTCTACAGACACTCAGTGGATAATGTCTATATCTCACCAGCCTTCTACAGACACTCAGTGGATAATGTCTATTTCTCACCAACCTTCTACAGACACTCAGTGGATAATGTCTATATCTCACCAGCCTTCTACAGGCACTCAGTGGATAATGTCTATATCTCACCAGCCTTCTACAGACACTCAGTGGATAATGTCTATATCTCACCACCCTTCTACAGACACTCAATGGATAATGTCTATATCTCACCAGCCTTCTACAGACACTCAATGGATAATGTCTATATCTCACCAGCCTTCTACATATACTCAATGGATGATGTCTATATCTCACCAACCTTCTACATACACTCAATGGATAATGTCTATATCTCACCAGCCTTCTACATATACTCAATGGATGATGTCTATATCTCACCAACCTTCTACATACACTCAATGGATAATGTCTATAACTCACCAGCCTTCTACATATACTCAATGGATGATGTCTACATCTCACCAGCCTTCTACAGACACTCAATGGATAATGTCTATATCTCACCAGCCTTCTACATACACTCAATGGATGATGTCTATATCTCACCAACCTTCTACATACACTCAGTGGATGATGTCTATATCTCACCAGCCTTCTACAGACACTCAATGGATAATGTCTATATCTCACCAGCCTTCAACATACACTCAATGGATGATGTCTATATCTCACCAACCTTCTACATACACTCAATGGATAATGTCTATATCTCACCAGCCTTCTACATACACTCAATGGATAATGTCTATAACTCACCAGCCTTCTACATACACTCAATAGATGATGTCTATATCTCACCAGCCTTCTACATACACTCAATAGATGTCTATATCTCACCAGCCTTCTACAGACACTCAATGGATAATGTCTATATCTCACCAGCCTTCTACATACACTCAGTAGATGATGTCTATATCTCACCAGCCTTCTACATACACTCAAAGGATAATGTCTATATCTCACCAGCCTTCTACAGATACTCAATGGATAATGTCTATATCTCACCAGCCTTCTACAGATACTCAATGGATAATGTCTATATCTCACCAGCCTTCTACATACACTCAATGGATAATGTCTATATCTCACCAGCCTTCTACAGATACTCAATGGATAATGTCTATATCTCACCAGCCTTCTACATACACTCAATGGATGATGTCTATATCTCACCAGCCTTCTACATACACTCAATGGATAATGTCTATATCTCACCAGCCTTCTACAGACACTCAATGGATGATGTCTATATCTCACCAGCCTTCTACAGACACTCAATGGATGATGTCTATATCTCACCAGCCTTCTACATACACTCAGTAGATGATGTCTATATCTCACCAGCCTTCTACATACACTCAATAGATGATGTCTATATCTCACCAGCCTTCTACATACACTCAATGGATGATGTCTATATCTCACCAACCTTCTACAGACACTCAATGGATAATGTCTATATCTCACCAGCCTTCTACATACACTCAATGGATGATGTCTATATCTCACCAACCTTCTACATACACTCAATGGATAATGTCTATAACTCACCAGCCTTCTACATATACTCAATGGATGATGTCTATATCTCACCAACCTTCTACATACACTCAGTGGATAATGTCTATATCTCACCAGCCTTCTACACACACTCAATGAATAATGTCTATAACTCACCAGCCTTCTACATACACTCAATGGATGATGTCTTTATCTCACCAACCTTCTACATACACTCAATGGATAATGTCTATATCTCACCAGACTTCTACATACACTCAATGGATGATGTCTATAACTCACCAGCCTTCTACATACACTCAATGGATGATTTCTATAACTCACCAGCCTTCTACATACACTCAATGGATGATGTCTATAACTCACCAGCCTTCTACATACACTCAATGGATGATGTCTATATCTCACTAGCCTTCTACATACACTCAATGGATAATGTCTATATCTCACTAGCCTTCTACATACACTCAATGGATGATGTCTATATCTCACCAGCCTTCTACATACACTCAGTGGATAATGTCTATATCTCACCAGCCTTCTACATACACTCAATAGATGATGTCTATATCTCACCAACCTTCTACAGACACTCAATGGATAATGTCTATATCTCACCAACCTTCTACACACACTCAATGGATAATGTCTATATCTCACCAGCCTTCTACAGACACTCAATGGATAATGTCTATATCTCACCAACCTTCTACATACACTCAATGGAGGATATCTATATCTCACCAACCTTCTACATACACTCAATGGATGATGTCTATATCTCACCAGCCTTCTACAGATACTGAATGGATAATGTCTATATCTCACCAACCTTCTACATACACTCAATGGAGGATGTCTATATCTCACCAACCTTCTACAGACACTCAGTGGATAATGTCTATATCTCACCAACCTTCTACAGACACTGAATGGATGATGTCTATATCTCACCAACCTTCTACATACACTCAGTGGATGATGTCGTCTATTTCTCACCTACCTTCTACATACACTCAGTGGATGATGTCGTCTATTTCTCACCTACCTTCTGTGGACACTCAATAGATTATTTGGGATAATTATTCTTTGCTTCCGTCTGTCTGCTTCTTGTTGTTGGCGTATCAGGTGCAGTGCAGGAATATATACTTACAAACTTTTTGTCAGACAACCACATAGACAGGCAGGCAGAGACAGACAAATACCAGATAGACAGACACTCAAATAGACAGACAGACATATAGTCAGATAGGCGTATAAGAACCACAGAGACTGAAAGACGGAAAAACTGTCAAGCAGACAGATAGGCAGACAGTGAGACAAGCAGCCAGTCGGGCGTTCATTCAAGATAGGCAGACAAACAAATAAAAACACATATAGATCTGTAACTTTTGGCTGGCGCTCTAGAGACTGATGCCAGTGTTCGTGGTCCGTAGAAGCTGCTAGGAAAATTATAAATGAAAAAATATTACCTATTTTTTAATTTGTTGGAAAACTGGAATCGGATGAGATGTTTAAGGAATCTATTCTGGGTGTTGGATATTCTCCAAGAGCCGTTATCTGGCAGGCCCCAAAGAGGCAGTGTTGATTTGATTGCTGGCATGATCTCGTGTCAATTTCTGGTGATTTACCCGTTTTTGGTGGGGGCACATCATCTGCCCAGTAATGGCTACTCAATTTCGCTCCAATTACCTCCCCATCAGCCGTGTTCAGATAGCTGGCCAAACACTAATGAATGAGGCTGGATCAGGCACAATCGACCATTACCAAAATTGGGCTTAATTGCGCGGCTGTGATAAACGTTCAATCAAAATCGAGCCAACACTTACAAGAGTTAATGCGTGAAGATTTTCTCTCCCTTGTTCTGTCTGCGACAAGAGCGATCAAACAAACGACCATTGTCACTTCCGTTGTCGTGATTCTTCTTTGGAAACGTTTCCAGTGCGGGCTTTGGAACTGCTTGTGAAAACAATCATTTCAGACGTTGGCCATTTTAGGGAGTTCGATTTCTGTCCAGAGCTGGTCATTTTCCCTGCCAGCAAATTCAATTTGACCGTGATTCATGCTCCGTTGAGGCCATCCCGCCGTCGCAGCTATCTCTTAATACTCTCATCTCTATTCACTTTAAACCGTAATGTTCGATAACTGATGGATAATGCGGCCGATTGAGAGGAACGCTTCGCCCCAAGACGTGCTGCCAGCTTATACCAGCACTTCATATTTTTGGAGTCTTGCGGCGCTTGTGTTAGGAAATGTGATTAATAACGGAGTTATCTGCACTTGGATTAGGATAAACAAACTGCGAGATGAGATTAGAGATGGCCAATTCAGGGGCTTCAATGCAGTCGGCAAATTACAGAGGCCGGTCCGGTTCTAAGTGGGTGCATCGAACACGTGAGGACGGCTGCAAATTTTTCAGCCCAGAGAAAACGCTCAGAATGATCAAATCGCCGAAAAGCCACACCAGGTCTAGTTACAAAAATATGAGACAGCCTGAAAAACTTGAATACTTTTGTTACATTTTCTTCTGTCTATACTGTCCTTGAAGTCAGTCATTTGTGTTCTTATTATTGTTGTTTTAGACTTCATTGTGTACTCCGAATAATAGCTCAGTCCTTTCTCTGTCTTGTTTACCTGCTCTTTAGTGAACTGTAAAGTATTATGTCAGGTTTAGTTATTGCATTTAATGCCTTTGATTTTTAGTTCAGGTCGGTTTAGTGCACTGCCAACATTGATAGGAGCTCTGAGTCTTTGCTGCAATAGATTTCACAGGAGGTAACACATCTCCCAACTGGGCGTCAACTGGCAAACAGGACGTAACACATGTGCCAGCTGGTGGCAAACTGACAAACAGAACGTAACATATGTGCCAGCTGGTGGCAAACTGACAAACAGGACGTAATTCATGTGCCAAAAGGCACTCAGTGAGTAAGGTGGTCAACATCCCGCCGCCGTTTCTCTGAAAACATTATCTCTACATCTTTTAGGCTAGATACACCTGGAATTATCTCTACATCTTTTAAGCTAGATACGCCTGGAATTATCTCTACATCTTTTAGGCTAGATACACCTGGAATTATCTCTACATCTTTTAGGCTAGATACACCTGGAATTATCTCTACATCTTTTAGGCTAGATACACCTGGAATTATCTCTACATCTTTTAGGCTAGATACACCTGGAATTATCTCTATATCTTTTAGGCTAGATACACCTGGAATTATCTCTACATCTTTTAGGCTAGATACACCTGGAATTATCTCTACATCTTTTAGGCTAGATACACCTGGAATTATCTCTACATCTTTTAGGCTAGATACAGCTGGAATTATCTCTACATCTTTTAGGCTAGATACACCTGGAATTATCTCTACATCTTTAAGGCTAGATACAGCTGGAATTATCTCTACATCTTTTAGGCTAGATACACCTGGAATTATCTCTATATCTTTTAGGCTAGATACACCTGGAATTATCTCTACATCTTTTAGGCTAGGTACACCTGGAATTATCTCTATATCTTTTAGGCTAGATACACCTGGAATTATCTCTATATCTTTTAGGCTAGATACACCTGGAATTATCTCTATATCTTTTAGGCTAGATACACCTGGAATTATCTCTATATCTTTTAGGCTAGATACACCTGGAATTATCTCTATATCTTTTAGGCTAGATACACCTGGAATTATCTCTATATCTTTAAGGCTAGATACACCTGGAATTATCTCTATATCTTTAAGGCTAGATACACCTGGAAGCTATGATCAATTTTAAAGAAGGTAATAAGTCCTAGTCTATGCAAACTGGAATCCAAAATGTCTACGTCGGCAGGCGAACGCTGAGAAACTACGCCACGTCAGCTTGGCCAGGGAATTCAGTAGTGGCTTGCAACAGTTGCCCCAGGTCAGCTTGGCCAGGGAATCCAGTAGTGGCTTGCAACAGTTGCCGATATGGACTTTGTTGATCCTGTGGGCGTTACATTTCATTTTTCATTGGGCCTCTGATTGGCATTTCCTGGTCTGTATGTGTCAATCTTCTGACGTGACTTAATGATATAGTGCGTCACGTGACGAGATACAAGCCTGGAGTTGTTAACCAGCCTATCAGGGTTCAGGCAACTGGAAGGGGGTCACACAGCAGGTAGAACTAGAAGAGGATTAGGGTGTGACACAGCGGTTTGAATCCTTAGAGCCTCGCCAATCCGTTTCTCTCAGAAACAAACATGTGAACTTGACGAAGATAACTTGAGCACTGAAGTAAAACTGAAGAAACAAATATGTGAACTTGACGAAGATAACTTGATGAGCACTGAAGTACAACTAAAGAAACAAATATGTGAACTTGACGAATATAACTTGATGAGCACTGAAGTACAACTAAAGAAACAAATATGTGAACTTGACGAATATAACTTGATGAGCACTGAAGTACAACTAAAGAAACAAATATGTGAACTTGACGAAGATAACTTGATGAGCAGTGAAGTACAACTAAAGAAACAAATATGTGAACTTGACGAATATAACTTGACGAGCACTGAAGTACAACTAAAGAAACAAACATGTGAACTTGACGAAGATAACTTGATGAGCACTGAAGTACAACTAAAGAAAGAGTGAACAGTCACTTCATTTTTAGTACTGGCAATGTTGCAAAGAAATGTTGAAAACGATGACAAAGATGATGTTAATGATGATGGTGGTGATGATGATTAAGATGATGTTCTATTCCCTAATAGACAGACTTACGTGATGATCTGTATGCTGCACACAGACCACACTCAAAGACAGCACATCATGTTTCACTGAAAGGTATTTGTCCAGGCAGGCCAGACCAGCTAGCTCATGGTTCCAGCTTCATCGTCGCTTAGGAAGTTCAGACAAACTTCTACATGGTCGGAGTTCAGTTCTTGCACAACCAGCTCATGTTAACTGGCAGATGGTCGGTGTTCTATCCTCACCCATGGGAAAGTAACTTACAAATGGATCTTTTCTGGCTAACCCTAGGTAGCACAGACTAACGTGTACACAGTCAGAGTTAAACCCTCCCCTAGGTAGCACAGACTAACGTGTACACAGTCAGAGTTAAACCCTCCCCTAGTTCGCACAGTCTAACTGGTACAAGAAGTTAAACTCTCACCTATGTAGAACAGGCTAATGTGTACACAGTCAGAGTTAAACCCTCCCCTACGTAGCACAGACTAACTCCAGTTAAACTGCCACCTATGAAGCACAGGCTAACATGTACACAGTCAGAGTTTCACCCTCCCTTAGGGTGTACAGATTAACTTGTGCATGGTTAGAGTTAAACCCTCAACTAGGGTGTACAGATTAACTTGTGGATGCTCAGGGTTTAACCCTCCCCTAGGGTGTACAGATTAACTTGTGCATGGTTAGAGTTAAACTCTGTTGTCCGGTGCCTGTGTTGTTTCCTCTCAGTTCTGCATGGAATAGCCGTGATCGATTGAGGAAGTGAACAAGGAAGTGAACATGTCCCATCATCTCCTAATTGTGTTGCATAGTTGAAACAAGACGTGCGACAGCATTGATGTCACTTGAATGAATGTATGAGAGATCCACCTTCCGATATTTAATCACCATAAATTCTTCTCTTTCTTTTTTTCTCGACCACTGGAATGTCTCGCGGCCTCAGGGTGGGAAGAGATCTTCAGAACGGGTGCTTCTGTTCACTTGGTATAAAGAACTTTTCAGTGTCTGTGATATTTCTGCGGTCTATGTTCTGAGTGGTCTACCTCCGGCTCTGTTACCGTTGTAAGGATCAGAACATGTGCAGACTACTTGTGACAAGGACATGACAGGCCCAGAAGGTTTCTAGTGTCACCAATGGTTTAATGTCTTTTTGTCTTCTCTAGTTAAATCAGCCATACAATTACGAATCCCTTTGAGATAATACAAGATAGATAATATGTGATGTATTTTAAAATATAATATAAAATAGAATTTTTTTTTATCAATAATGACAAAACAGAAATGGATTTTCTTTCAATTAAAAACTGTAGGATTATGAGAGAAAAAGAAATTGCAGACTTAAAAAAAAATGTTTGGAAGTCGCCAAAATATGAATGTTGTGTAGATTTTTAACTCAGGCGAAACAATGTTAGGTTGGCTGAGTCATAATGCACCGCCCGCCCCCTTTACCCCCTCCCTCCCCCCCCTTCCCCAACCGATAACCCCTGGCACCCACTCTGATGTGTTGCTGGAGGCCCTGCATGATTTTGTGTATGTGTTTCTTCTGAGACAAAGCTTTTAACTTGCAGATTGTTCTACTTTGTCTCCTTCATAATCTCTCTCTCTCTCTCTCTCTCTCTCTCTCTCTCTCTCTCTCTCTCTCTCTCTTTCTCTCTCTCTCTCTCTCTCCCTCCCTCTCTCTCTCTCTCTCTCTCTCTCTCTCTCTCTCTCTCTCTCTCTCTCTCTCTGTGTGTGTTTTGTTGCCATTGGAACCTGGACAATGAACAAGCAGTTAGAAATCCCTGACGGGACTAGTGTTGGTCATACACGGATGATTTTGTTATCTTTCGCTGGAACAAACCAACCACCCAAGAAATGCTGTAGAATGTAGAGGCTGGACGTAACACGAGGGATACCGAAAGACACAGGAAACAATTGACAGATAAAAAAAAAATGTGACCACACCAAGAGACTATAACTCCAGTGGAAACCAAACTAAGTGGAAAGTTGGAGGCACGCGAAAAGGAGACTGACAGCGATACCAGTTGGAGAATAACATACATACAAGTAAAAGTAAAGATCCCTTTTCGCGCCTTTCGGCACATCGGGCATATGGGCAGAGCGTCCCATATTTTACAGACCATCAGCACTCTGTGGGTAATGTGGTCAGCATTACGCCTAACATACATAATAGGACTAAAATCTCTTTGAGAATATTTTAAACGCGGATCAGAGGCACAGTGTAATAGAGAGATGGTACAGGAAACAGTGATGTGTAGGCTTGATATAATGTGTAGGCATCGCCTATTGAATAATGTGTTGACTGGTTGGCTGGAGAGTTGACTGGTTGGTTGGCGGGTTGACTAGGTAAGATTTCAACTCTGAACAATGTTTTGAACCAAGCCTCCGAATGTATGTGTACGGAAGAATGACACTGGAGTGAAACCCTCTCAGTCTAAAATCACCGCAAATATCGATGATTACTGTATACTAGTAGATGCGTTTGGGGGGAAACAACAGACGCGAAGAGGTCGAGGCGAACTGGATAATTTAGGGATAACCAGGATTTGTTTGCAGAAAGATACATCAAACATCATTGACAAATCACCAGACATCGCAATCTTAAACACGCCAGTCTAGAATGCAGGCAAGATGTCGACCGTGGTATTAGTGGAACGATAAGACCAAGTGACAGACAACCAGCAATCTGTAGGAGATGAGAGATCGTTGTAGAGTCAGTGTCGTCAGCCTCTATTGAGGGCACTCCAAGGATAACGTGATGTCTTCTCTTTTGTTAAACTTCGGCGAGGGAGCTGCGTGGTCTCGAGGTATGGTGTCCGCCTCGAGTACTAGAGGTTCCGGCTTCAATCCCAGGTAAGGTCTAGTAATTCCCTCTGGTCTCTGGGTAGTGAAATCAGACGCTTGTGTGTATTATTAAAATTCTACCCAAAGTATTTCAGGAATCTCGACGGTGCTACAGAGCCTGTGCACTGTGCTGAGCTTCTTCGGGCCCAGACCGAGCACTTAGAGGTTACTACTCGTGTGTCGTGATGTTGATACCATGTTCAAACTTCTAAACTTCGGCGAAATTAGGAATTTGGGTTTTTGCCAGGACCTGAGTTTTGCGTCTAATTCGTTTGACTGGCTTATTTGTGGGGAGTTGGTTGCTCTTTGCAGCTCAGGCAGATGCACTTCCACTTAGAAGGATGCGACCAATTAGTCGACTTCTACGACACGCTTGTTGACGAGGCAGTGGGTTTTTTCTTGTTGTCATTGAATCACTGAGCAGGTGTCAGAAAACCCAGTTCGAGGTGACTTCGATCTTGGGGTGACTTTGACCGTGGGGTGACTTTGATCGTGGGGTGACTTCGATCGTGTGATGATTTTGATATTGGGGTGACTTCGATCGTGGGGTGACTTCGATCGTGGGGTGACTTCGATCATGGGGTGACTTTGATCTTGGGGTGACTTCGATCGTGGGGTGTCTTCGACCGTGGGATGACTTTGATCGTGGTATGACTTTGATCGTGGGGTGACTTCGATCGTGCTAACATACACATTATAACTCAAATATTATAACAACTAAAAGCATAACATAACAGATATATCTTCAGAAGAATACCCAGCGTGCAACAGCGTTGATTGTGATAACATACTTTAACAAAAACACATATTGACTGACGTACAAAGCAAAACTAAAAATATGTGTACATGGAATTTAATATTTTACACTTGACACATTTTTTTTTTTTTTAAACACAGATTATTCAGAATCTCCTTAAACTCAAAAGAGCTGACATTGAACACTATAAACCGGATGTGGTTTTGGTTGAGTCCTTGCAGTTGATCGGCGACCGAAACCTAGGTATATTCCCAGCGATTCGATGCCAGGCTTGAAATCAAGTGGCTGCGTGCAGATGCTCATTGCAAATTGACAATCAGATGTTTCTGTTATCGTTCAATTATCACTGCCAGAGATGGGTCCATGTCAGACAAGACACCAGGCAACAGAAAGAATGGGCAACTGTAGGCACACAAGATGAAAACCCGTTGTCGGAGACGTGCAGCCACGCCTAGCCAGTAGAAAGTCAAGGTCAGACCAGTGTTCGGGGTTTCCCTGTGACAAACATACTGACAGACACAGTGTTCTTTTATTGTTGTATGCGGCTTGAAATGTACATTCTTGCCATGTCCGAGGGCCAGTAGTGACACCTGACAGTACCTTACACCTGACTTCATGTAAACCTGAAGACAATCATTGCAGTCATGTACACTGTACTGGTGCCAATTGCTTTAGGTTTTGGTGTGAATTTTGTTGACGATGAAATACCGAAAAAAACGCAGTTCATCCATATTTGCTGTACAGAATTAGCATTTGTTTGCATTGTTTCTATTCTGCCCTAACAGTTTTAACGTTCCAGTATAGGAGCTGGATGTGCACAGGGTGTCTGAGCCTGGACAGATCCATCTGTCCTCTTGATAATTCACAACCCAGCACCTGGAATGGTTCTCTATGGACCCTTGGAAATATTACACTTTGGGTGCCATAACTGTGTCATTGATATCGTATGTTATGTTCTAGTTTATTTATTATTGGTATGCAGGCTGTGGAGAGGGACACGGAGTGGGATTAGTATGTGTGAAATGAACACACATATTATATCCATATGTGTAGAACCCTACTGGTCTAGTAGATGCATCTTTAAGTTCAGGTTCATCGGGCCTCAGTTTGAATTCTACACACAAATGTACAACTGACAGTGTCTTTAACTCATATGACCAGTTGCTCGCAGAACCAGATACATGTTTCACTGAATTACAAGAAATTTTAATGCGTCGTTTTAACTAGGTAAGTTCAATATTTTTGTTTTCCTGAAACAAGAGGCATGGTTTCAGCATCATTCGGCCCAGATGTAGTCAATATACGATGAAAAACACAACGTAGCATGTCCGGTGACTTTCATTTGTAAGAATACCATGATCTTGCTGAACAGTTCGCTGCTTTCAGCACCTTTTTATAGTGTAACTCTCAGTCATGGCGTTTAGCAGAAGTCTCCACATCAGTTGTATCCAAAAACGGTACATCCAAAGATGTGGATAACAATGTCTCAGCATGCCCTGACATTCTGATCACAGATTCTGGCGTGTGGTTTGAACGATGTTGAACAAGCACCTTCTGTGTCGCCCCTCCAGGATTCCAGATGTCATGAACATCGCCCCGCCAAGTCAATTGTGTCAGAACCTCCTATTGCCCAGTGCAACCCCACACTAACAGTCCTCTGTCACAGACAGTTCCTCTTCTTCTTCTTCTTCACTGCACTGTTCATCTTCTTCGTTGTGATCTGAATACCCGGAGAACTCGCCTCCGTCTCCAGCTTTGCCGTCATCTCCGTCCTGACCCTCCACTTGAGATCCGGACGAACCCCCATCTTCTTCCGCTTTCATTCTCTTGTGTTTCGTGCGGCGATTCTGGAACCAGACCTTCACCTGGCAAAGACAATAAAACTTTAGTTATTTTTTATGATTTGTGATTGTTATTATTGTCACTGAGGTGACACATAGCTTGGGATATTGTGTTCGGGTACCTTAGTCTTGTAATCTAGGGTTATCATGTACCAGGTATCCGCTGGCACCTTGAGCCAGCTGTGACGTTGTACCAGCAATGTATGAACTTGTTGTACCAGGAATTTAGGGACATCTTGTACCAGCAGTCTATGAACTTGTTGTACCAAGAACTTGGGGACATCTTGTACCAGCAATCTATGAACTCGTTGTACCAGGAATTTAGGGACATCTTTTACCAGCAATATATGAACTCATTATACCAGGAACTTGGGGACATCTTGTACCAACAATATATGAACTCGTTGTACCAGGAACTTGGGGACATCTTGTACCAGCGATCTATGAACTTGTACCAGAAATTTAGGAACACCTTGTACTAAGAATCTAGGGGCGATTTATACCAGGAGTCTGCTGGAACATTAAGCCAGCTATTAATTGTCACCTTGGACCAAGTATCTGTGAACTTGTTGTACCAGGAAGTTAGGGTAACCTTGAACCAAAGTCTAGGGGCACATGTAACAAGAATCTAGAGGCAACTTGTACCAAGAATCTAGGGTCAACTTTTACCAAGAATCTAGGGGCAACTTGTGTCAAGAATCTAGGGGCAACTTGAACTCGGTACTATGGATGTCGCAACCCTTCGGCCTTGATTCAATGATATGTACGGTAAATCTAGGGGAAATGTGGCTTTTCTGCCTACCCCTGGGCGTGAACCAGGACTACAAAGAGTTTGTCACCGGTCGCCGCGACAAGGAGTTTAACCAGCCATTCTAGCTAGCCGGGTAGTCAAAGGTTTTATGTCGGGTGTCCTCTTCAATGAAATGACGTTAACATGACGCGCGGTCATGTTTCCATTAACTTCTTTTCCATACTCACACATTTTCATTTCTCACACATTTTCAGTTTTCACACATCACTAGTATTTAACACTCCACCACTGAACACCTTATGACAGAATAGTGTCATGTTTCAAACCACATGAGTAACCGTGAATCTTTAGGCGGATCGCATTTAGAACAAAATGTACTTTTTGTCGCTTTCAAATCACCAACTTCCCCATCTGATAAATCAGAAATGAGTATTAGAAGTAGCTAAGTGGTTCAGCTTAGCTCCGAATGCCCAAACTACGTCAACGAACGACTTGTTTGTCACACCGACTTCTGCCAGATCCGGCACGCGACCCGGCAATTGGGGCCGACAAAAACAGTTCTCAGAGAACAAGGTTTGGCCGATAATGATTAGCAATATCAACAATTATCATAGATTTATAGCCTCGTTTGCAGCCACTAGGTGCCGCCCGTAGCTCAACAGGGGCAGACTATCGATGCCCATATAATTGTCGAGTCATAATGGAGTCATGAGAGAGTGATTATCTCTCCTGGATGAGTTTGACACAAACCAGTCTCACTGCGGCAGCGGCCGAAAAAACGTTTAGTTTCATGTTTAGCTTGAACAAAACCGTGTCTGCTTTATATTCTGGGCCACATCAGTTTTGATCAGCCTGGGCCCCGCCAAGGGCGCCATCTATCAGATTCAAGGCTTAACGATTCACATCACGGCACAGGCGGATAAATTTCTTGCAATGGCTGCAAACTGCTACAAGGCAGAAAGACAATGTTCACTTGGTAACAATACGTCAATTACCACCGTCATTATTTCAATCATTATTCCGGTAATTAGTGATAAGATCGCTTTATTTCCTTACAATATTAATGATATTTCATCCCGCCGACCTCCCTTATCCATCTATCAACCAGAAATGACCTTCATAAACCGTTTCCTGGTAAAGACACCGCTATAATTACCTTTGACGTCGGCCATTTGTCACGTGACGTGCCACTTTGTTTTCCAGCCATTTTCCCTCTGCATTAAACATCCCCACCCCCCTCCCCGGTCCTTTCCACGTGACATCAAGACATAAAACTAGCACTTTAAACATCATTAAATTAATGGCCACCTCTGTTAGCCCTGGCCAGTTTCTGGCTCCTGTAATTAAAATCCATTTCTCTGAAAGGCAACAGAAAAACATTCTGGCTATGATTTCTCCCAGGGACGATTACAACATCATACCAATTCTCTTTCTCTCAGATGCCACGTTGGTTGTCCGCCCCTCAAACTACCAAACATTCTAATGTCTTAATATATTTCTTCCATCCATCTTTGTTTGTCCGGCACGCCCCTACTATGAATAGGGACCATTTCTGGACAATTGACTTAAATGAGCTCGGGCTGCCTTGTCCCTCGACACAAGCCTCGGCGATTTGATCTCTGGCTCTGTAATTTTGGGACATTTGTCTCAATCTTTGAGGTCATCCGTCTCTCTGGGCAGCCCAGGATGCCGTTCTCAAGCAAATAACTTCAGAAGACGATAATGACGTCACATTCATTGATTATGTTGGTGAGTCGTGTGTGGAGGTTCCTCTTCCCTCCATCTCTCTCGCCCACAGGCAGGCTCTCTCCCGCACAGCATGCTTCTCACCCAGCGGTCCGACACGATAGATACTGACTAGCTGATAGTCTCGCTGTCTCACTTCTCTAGTCATCTGTGTGACTCCTGGGAGCTTCACCCCAATAGGAAATCACTATGAATGAGTGGTCAGCTGGAGGACTGGTGAGTGCTGCAGACCCGGCATCTCAGCGCCGCTCTCCAGGGAGGATCAGTAACCATTGTTAAACGCAGCCCTGGGCGCCTCTCTGGCTTCAGGTCAGTAATCAACCCTTGACTTGCGGGTTATGGTCTGTGGTCATTTCTCTTGGCGGGAGGGATCCGTCTGACCACACTAACAGCTACCAAACATTGGGCAAATGTGTCTGTGATGTGTTTATTGGTCTCCCCCTCCTGCACTTCTACCTCCTAATCTCCCCCCTCCTGCACTTCTACCTCCTAATCTACCCCCTCCTGCACTTCTACCTCCTAATCTCCCCCCTCCAGCACTTCTACCTCCTAATCTCCCGCTCCTGCACTTCTACCTCCTAATCTCCCCCCTCCTGCACTTCTACCTCCTAATCTCCCCCCTCCTGCACTTCTACCTCCTAATCTCCCCCCTCCTGCACTTCTACCTCCTAATCTCCCCCCTCCTCCACTTCTACCTCCTAATATCCCGCTCCTGCACTTCTACCTCCTAATCTCCCGCTCCTGCACTTCTACCTCCTAATCTCCCGCTCCTGCACTTCTACCTCCTAATCTCCCGCTCCTGCACTTCTACCTCATAATCTCCCGCTCCTGCACTTCTACCTCCTAATCTCCCCCCTCCTGCACTTCTACCTCCTAATCTCCCCCTGCCGTCTTTTTTTTTTTCTTCCTTTGTATTTATGTTGTTATTGTGTTGTTACCGAGTTATTGTTGTGTTGTTACAGAGTTGTTGTCGTTGTGTTGTTATTATGTTGCCGCATCCTCTTCTGTCCACTCCCGCCTGCTCAATGATTACGAATCAAGACAGGAAAGATAATTCTACAGAAGATGGCTTGTCTGCACACGTACCCTGCATAAGGCATGTGTCGACAGGTGGACTGTGAGACTAAGACACATATTGGTCACTGGCTACCTGCCGGCTTCTCTTCTTCCTGGCTTCTCTTCTTCCTGGCTTCTCTTCTTCCTGGCTTCTCTTCTTCCTGGCTTCTCTTCTTCCTGGCTTCTCTTCTTCCTGGCTTCTCTTCTTCCTGGCTTCTCTTCTTCCTGGCTTCTCTTCTTCCTGGCTTCTCTTCTTCCTGGCTTCTCTTCTTCCTGGCTTCTCTTCTTCCTGGCTTCTCTTCTTCCTGGCTTCTCTTCTTCCTGGCTTCTCTTCTTCCTGGCTTCTCTTCTTCCTGGCTTCTCTTCTTCCTGGCTTCTCTTCTTCCTGGCTTCTCTTCTTCCTGGCTTCTCTTCTTCCTGGCTTCTCTTCTTCCTGGCTTCTCTTCTTCCTGGCTTCTCTTCTTCCTGGCTTCAGCGGCTGTCAACTCTGGCAGAAAGTTCTGGTTGTTTGTCCACTTCTAGATTTTAGTCATCGAAAACTTGAGTTCTCAGGTAGACACACTCTAACTTGGAAGGAAAAATCCCTCACTAGTCGCATTTATGACATGCTTGTTGGGGAGAAGTAGGCGGGGGGGGGGGGGGGGGGGGGGGGGGGGGGGGTCTATTCTTCGATCTGCCCCCAAAACTGATGCCACAACAATACAATTTTTTAACGATATTTCTTTTTGTAATTCCTTCTTATACCCTCGATTTTTGTATGTGTGTGTTTGAGTGTGTGTGCATCTCTGTCTGTCTGTCTGTCTGTCTGTCTGTCTGTCTGTCTGTCTGTCTGTCTGTCTGTCTGTCTGTCTGTCTGTCTGTCTGTCTGTCTGTCTGTCTGTCTGTCTGTCTGTCTGTCTGTCTGTCTGTCTGTCTGTCTGTCTGTCTGTCTGTCTGTCTGTCTGCCTGTCTGTCTGTCTGTCTGTCTGTCTGTCTGTCTGTCTGTCTGTCTGTCTGTCTCCCTGTCTCTTCCCCTCCCCCGCCCGAAATTGTGCTTTTTCAAACTGTTCCTTCTTTCTTACACAGCTGTGTCTTTCTGTAGGTTTCATTCTAGATTTCTTACTTTCTTTCCAATTTTTACCCTAATTCTGCCACTGACTACATAAAATAGGACAGATCACATGAAACAGATATTGGCACTGACATCCCCCCCCCCCCCCCGCACCAAACCCTCCACACGCTCACAACAAAATTCGACGTCAATTAATTGTATTAGACAACTTCTTCTGACGTAACACTCGGAAACACGTTTCTGCGAGAAAATGCATTTTTAAATACAAACTTAAAACTAAATACAACTCGTGCATTCATATAATTTTCAGCTATAGTTTCCACAGCTCCGCCCTACCCAACCCACTCCCGCTCATGATGTAAACATAGTTATTCTCCCTCTCACACACACACAGACACGCACACGAGCGAACACATACACACACTCACGCAACAAAAGAGACCCAGGAATCTACAAAGCAACAGGCCAGATAGTATTTATATTAGTGACTATTGTCAGTCAAACCAGTTAAAACATCAGCGTTATTTTGTGTCGGACAACCTGGCAAGTATTCGTGAAATGTCAATATAACAAGTAACATATTTGTGACATGGCGGACATAAATTATCCAGTAATAAAGTATACCTGACTTCAGTCCAACCCGCCCATCAGATAAACAACTCGCTCACTCTATTTCGAAACCCGCTCACTTCATTCGTGCTGTGCGCAGGTACTATTACTAGCAGACGACTTAGGCAGCCATCTTGAACTTGGCGATGGAAAAAGTAGATATTAGGGAAAATGATATTGATTGCTCGCACTTAAGAGAGAAGTTGTAGCTCCAGGGTATACATCTAACAAGCAATTTTCACTCACAAACAGCGCATTTCCTTAACATATCCTTTAATATTTCAGCACGTTTTGTTCAAACAAGTATGTGTGTAATTATAGTACTGTGGGCGAGTCCCTGGCAACCATTCCTTGAGATACTAACAAAGTATCTGTATTATTGTCACCTGATGTCCGTGACAAAACAAACATGGGTACTAACAGGTCTGATTGCTGATAGTTTTATCGCCCAAGGCAAAGGCGACGATGACGCCTCGGTTTCTCAGTAAATAGCTGCACCCCTGTCAAAGACAGGCCAGGTAAGGGGGAGGTACCAGAGACAGAGAGACTATCAGTAAAGTTATGATTAAGTTATTGTTATTACAGTCATGTTATAGTTTCTACATTGCACGTTTATGAAGAGGAAAACATGGCGAGAACGTCGACACTATATTTAAGACACATCGACGCCTTCCCATATTGGATGTTCAAAATACCAACACAAAGTGTAGTTATCAAACCAGTTGACGAGGTAATGACTTATTCAGTGGTAGGCACCGGATCCTTAATAGAGACATGGCACCGCACCCTTATCAGGGACATGGCACCGCACCCTTATCAAGGACATGGCACCGCACCCTTATCAATGACATGGCACCGCACCCTCACTAGGAACATGGCACTGCACCCTCACTAGGGATAAGGCACCGCACCCTCACTAGGGACATGGCACCGCACTAGGGACGAGGCACCGCACCCTCACTAGGGACATGGCACCGCACACTCACTAGGGACATGGCACCGCACACTCACTAGGGACATGGCACCGCACTCTCACTAGGGACATGGCACCGCACCCTCACTAGGGACATGGCACCGCACACTCACTAGGGACATGGCACCGCACACTCACTAGGGACATGGCACCGCACCCTCACTAGGGACAAGGCACCGCACCCTCACTAGGGACATGGCACCGCACACTCACTAGGGACAAGGCACCGCACACTCACTAGGGACATGGCACCGCACACTCACTAGGGACATGGCACCGCACACTCTCTAGGGACAAGGCACCACACACTCACTAGGGACAAGGCACCGCACACTCACCAGGGACATGGCACCGCACCCTCACCAGGGACATGGCACCGCACCCTCACTAGGGACATGGCACCGCACACTCACCAGGGACATGGCACCGCACCCTCACTAGGGACGAGGCACCGCACCCTCACCAGGGACAAGGCACCGCACCCTCACCAGGACAAGGCACCGCACCCTCACTAGGGACATGGCACCGCACCCTTACTAGGGACATGGCTCCGCACCCTCACTAGGGACGTGGCACCGCACCCTCGCCAGGGACATGGCACCGTACCCTCACCAGGGACATGGTGCCACACCCTCACCAGGGACATGGCACCGCACCTTCAATGGGGGCAGGACACCGCACCCTCACCAGGGACATGGCACCGCACCCTCACCAGGGACACGACACCGCACCCTCACCAGGAACATGGCGCCACACCCTCACCAGGGACATGGCACTGCACCCTCACCATGGACATTGCACCGCACCCTCACCAGGGACATAGCACCGCACACTCACTAGGGACATGGCACCGCACCCTCACTAGGGACATGGCACCGCACACTCACCAGAGACATGGCACCGCACCCTCACTAGGGACATGGCACCGCACCCTCACTAGGGACATGGCACCGCACCCTCACTAGGGACATTGCACCGCACCCTCACTAGGGACATGGCACCGCACCCTCACCAGAGACATGGCACCGCACCCTCACTAGGGACATGGCACCGCACCCTCACTAGGGACGAGGCACCGCACCCTCACCAGGGACATGGCACCCCACCCTCACTAGGGACATGGCACCGCACCCTTACCAGAGACATGGCACCGCACCCTCACTAGGGACATGGCACCGCACCCTTACCAGAGACATGGCACCGCACCCTCACTAGGGACATGGCACCGCACCCTCACTAGGGACATGGCACCGCACCCTCACTAGGGACATGGCACCGCACCCTCACCAGGGAGACAGCACAAATCCATCAGGAGTTCATCAGTATGCCCTTGATCCCAATATGTGCCTGGCCGCGGTTAAGCAGCTAGACGCTCGTTTAGAAGGTCGGAAGGTCTGAGTTCGTGTCCTAAAGGAGCCGTTCATTTATATTGATGGTGAGGGGCCTGCTAGAGACAAGGCATGGGGTCGTTTGTGACAAAGCCTACGGTCGGCTGAGACTATGAGTCCGGCCGACTGGGACAAGAGGTTCAGCCGACTGGGGCAAGAGATTCAGCCGACTGGGACAAGAGGTTCAGCCGACTAGGACAAGAGTTTCAGCCGACTGGGACAAGAGATTCAGCCGACTAGGACAAAAGTTTCAGCCAACTAGGACAATAGGTTCAGGCGTCTATGACAAGAGGTTCAGCCGACTAGTACAAGAGGTTCAGCCGACTAGTTTAAGAGGTTCAGCCGACTGGGAGAAGAGGTTCAGCCGACTGGGACAAGAGGTTCAGTCAACTAGTAAAAGAGGTTTAGCCGACTGGGACAAGCTATGAGATCGACTAAAACAAACGATGGCTTAGACAGAGACAGCAAACATCGGCTGGGCGTCGGACACGATCGAAGAGCAGGCCACGGTGATAAAACAAGAATGAAAACTTGAGACATCTCTGAATTCCAGACTATTATCTGCTTTTATGAATGATGCCCCTCCTAAAGGGGTGGGTTCAGGAAGTCATGACCACATGCACGTACCAAAGTATATGTAGACATGAGGAGTGGCATGTCCAAGGTCAGTCAGCCACACGCAGCGAAGCTGTTCACAGAAATGATATAATCACAGCCACGTGTGGAGTGACTTGTTCACAACCACTTTAGTTTAGACGGTCAACTGAATCACTTGCAGGACTGGTTCCGCTGAATGACTGAACACTGATCGATTGAAATGACTGAGTTATTAATGACATAATACATGATGCATTGACTAAAGACTGATAGGCTGATTGGGCAATGACTGATTGAATAAATGGCTGACTGAGTGGCTGACTTGGTAACTGACTGACATACTGCCTAATTGACTGACTGACTGGTTGAATTACCGAGTGACTGGTTAAGTAACTAACTGACTGACTTATTCTTTTAGTAACAAAGTAACTAACTGACCTATTCGTTTAGTAACAGAGTGACTAAGTAACTAACTGAACGATTGTTTAAGTAGAGTGACAGAGTGGCTGACTATGGAGCTAACAGTTTAACTCAAGGACTCTGAATAAACAAGTCACTTACTGAAAAAGTAGACAGATGACAAATTAGTTCAGTAACTAACTGCAGGAGTAGATAGATGACTGACTGTTTCAGTAACTGACTGAAGAAGTAGATAACTGACTGATTGTTTCAGTAACTCACTGTAGGAATACATGAATAATGTATGCATGGCGTGAGGCGAGAAGGGCAGAATGTCAGACAGGCCTGTGTGCCCAATTCTCGACCCTTTGAAAATAAAGTTTGTTCGCTCGTTTGTTCGTAGATAGAATACTGTTTCAGTAGCTGGTTGAATCGGTAATTCTGTGATTAGCTGATATACCAGCGACAGTTTCTGCTGTTGAAAACACTGGCAGAGACACCATCACATTATGCATTCTTCATCATCTGTCGGTGCAGCTTGATTACAGACCCCAGCCCGTTTGATGTGCGCCAGTCAAGCCCTTCTTTGTCTGCCTAATTGAATTATGGAGTTGCATTGATAGCTACGACTCTGAAGATGAAATGTACAGGAGACTAAGGGGGTAATCTTTTCAATTATTGTCGAACTGGAAATGTATCAGGTAAGTAGAAAACACGTTGTCTGTGCCATCATTGAAGTCGTAGCTGGGGATAATGAGAGATCTGTGTATTGTTGTTCGCGCTGAAAGTTGCGTTTGCATAACAGACGAGCTGCTCGGTTTTTACCGCCCAGTATTACTGTGCCTCAAATTGTTTAATTTCTCTTTCTTTGCAGTCAGGAAAAAAAAAACTTCTGAAAAAGCAGGCAGGTAAGTAAACAAACATGACAGCAGGCAGATAGGTAAACAAACATGAGAGCAGGCAGGTAGGTAAACAAGCACAACAGCAGGCAGTTATGTAAACAAACATGACAGCAGGCAGGTAGGTAAATAAACATGACAGCAGGCAGGTAGGTAAACAAGCATGACAGCAGGCAGGTAGGTAAACAAGTATGAGAGCAGGCAGGTAGGTAAACAAGTATGACATCAGGCAGCTAGGTAAACAAGCATGACAGCAAGCAGGTAGGTAAACACACATGACAGCAGGCAGGTAGGTAAACAAACATAACAGCAGGCAGGTAGGTAAATAAGCATGACAGCAGGCAGGTAGGTAAACAAACATGACAGCAGGCAGGTATGTAAACAAGCATGACAGCAGGCAGGTAGGTAAACAAGTATGACAGCAGGCAGGTAGGTAAACAAGTATGACAGCAGGCAGGTAGGTAAACAAGCATGACAGCAGGCAGGTAGGTAAACAAACATGACAGCAGGCAGGTAGGTAAACAAGCATGACAGCAGGCAGGTAGGTAAACAAGCATGACAGTAGGCAGGTAGGTAAACAGGTATGACAGCAGGCAGGTAGGTAAAAAGCATGACAGCAGGCAGGTAGGTAAACAAACATGACAGCAGGCAGGTAGGTAAACAAACATGACAGCAGGCAGGTAGGTAATCAAACACGACAGCAAGCAGGTAAGTAAACAATCATGACAGCAGGCAGTTAGGTAAACAAACATGACAGCAGGCAGGTAGGTAAACAACAAGTATGACAGCAGGCAGGTAGGTAAAAAGCATGACAGCAGACAGGTAGGTAAACAAACATGACAGCAGGCAGGTAGGTAAACAAACATGACAGCAGGCAGGTAGGTAATCAAACACGACAGCAGGCAGGTAGGTAAACAATCATGACAGCAGGCAGGTAGGTAAACAAACATGACAGCAGGCAGGTAGGTAAATAAGCATGACAGCAGGCAGATAGGTAAACAAGCATGACAGCCGGCAGGTAGGTAAACAAGCATGACAGCAGGCAGGTAGGTAAACAAACATGACAGCAGGCAGGTAGGTAAACAAGCATGACAGCAGGCTGGTAGGTAAACAGACATGACAGCCGGCAGGTAGGTAAACAAGCATGACAGCAGGCAGGTAGGTAAACAAACATGACAGCAGGCAGGTAGGTAAACAAACATGACAGCAGGCAGGTAGGTAAACAAACATGACAGCAGGCAGGTAGGTAAACAAGCATGACAGCAGGCAGGTAGGTAAACAAGCATGACAGCAGGCAGGTAGGTAAACAAACATGACAGCAGGCAGGTAGGTAAACAAACATGACAGCAGGCAGGTAGGTAAACAGACATGACAGCAGCCAGAGGGATAAGTAAGTAGACAAAGACATAACCAGAAAATATACAACATAGTGAGAGAAAGAACATGAATTTAAACTGAAATGTTCAGTACCCAATAATTCTTGTGTTTTTATTATTTAGATAGCTTTGTTTTTGTTTTATGATCATCATCACCACCATCACCATCATTTGTGAAATCAGTTGCGAGGAACAGATAGATAAAAAGTACACACAGACAGTAGGAAGAGAACAATCTTGAACTGTGGTAGGCATGATCAATGATTTCAACCTACAAACAGCAAACAGCGTCTCTTCCATCTCGGAGAGAAACAGACTAATGATACAAATTAAACTGTACAGGAAGTATGGAGGGAAACTCGAGCGAAACAATTGTGGAGACAGAAGAAGGGTGGAATAATAAAGATATCGTGCTGGAAGGAACGAGAAGAGAGGTTTTGAGGGAACGGCAGCGTCAATAACAAAACCATAGACGCAAGAAAACAGGGATGCAGTTAATAGATGGATGAACATATTTCAAGTTATTTAAAAAAATTAAACGGTGTAAATACTCAAAGACAGAAGGAAAGACGAAACTCAAGAAAAGAAAACCAGAAATAAAGAAAGTAAAACATAAAGAAAAGAAGGTAAGAAACATCGTCTAGAGAAGGAAAGAAAGTAAAACATAAAGAGAAGAAGATAAGAAACACCGTCGAGAGAAGGAAAGAAAGTAAAACATAAAGAGTAGAAGGTAAGAAACACCGTCTAGAGAAGGAAATAAAGTAAAACATAAAGAGAAAAAGGTAAGAAACACCGTCTAAAGAAGGAAAGAAAGTAAAACATAAAGAGAAGAAGATAAGAAACACCGTCTAGAGAAGGAAAGAAAGTAAAACATAAAGAGAAGAAGATAAGAAACACCGTCTAGAGAAGGAAAGAAAGTAAAACACAAAGAGAAGAAGATAAGAAACACCGTCTAGAGAAAGAAAGAAAGTAAAACATAAAGAGAAAAAGGTAAGAAACACCGTCTAGAGAAGTAACGAAAGTAAAATATAAAGAGAAAAAGGTAAGAAACACCGTCTAAAGAAAGAAAGCGATGAAGAAGGAACGCAAGACAGAATTTAATAAAAATAATAAATTGAAAAAAAAAAAGTCACTAATGAAAGACAGAAAGAAAACATTTGGCGTGAGAGCGAGGAGTCAAGAAAGAAAAAGACAGAACAACGCAACAAAGAAGAGACAACAGAAAAAGAAATCGTAGCAGATGTGAAAAACAAAGTCGGTCCTCCCTTGACGGACAAATAGACTAGATCTAACTAGCAGTTGACGTCTGCCTAGCGCAGAATAATTTCAGAAATCTACCCTGGAAGTCAGCCAAGCGGAACCGACCGCGCAGAGGTAGGTAGTCATTGTCCGTGACGAACCTGCGACCAGGGGAGACGCTACCTCGTCAAACATGTCAGAGCCCGAGAAATAACCGGGCTGAAAGGATGATGCAGTCAATGAAAGTGATGAACTGTGGTTAGAGTGTCACCAAGTCGGCCACAAGTCACTGTCGCGCCCGGGCATCGAGTCACTTGTGCTGCCGCTGTGACACCAGGGACATAATCTCCAATTATCATCTGCCATATGACAAAGCCGTGCAGGAGTTTTATGTCCTTGGCGGACCGTTATTTAACTTCGGTTATCGAGTCTGATCCCTAAAATATAGCAATCCTTGACTGTTTGCGATCTGTTAACTAATGGCTGTAATTCGCCAACAGATTGCTACATGGGCCAGATACATTGATAGATATTGATCCAGGTGCAACGGTCCATGAAAGAAAGGATTGTAGGACAGGGACATTGCTTAGTACACTATACACTTACAGTAGTCTAGATGTCCTACTGAAAATTGCCTTGAAATCACATGTTTACATATGAAAAACATGGCTAGATGTGGTCTGTTTTGGCTCTACTAAGTTATAAATCTGTGCAGGATTCGACTTGTGGTTTGTATGCTGCAGGTTGTTCCTAGTCAAGAACTCTACCACATTCAACTGGCTTCTCTGACTCAATAGTTTCTGTTGCTAACGCTTTTTTTTTAATTATTTTATTTGTATTTTTAAGGTTTTTCCTTAATCGTTGATGATTCACTGGTTGAGGCCCTAGCTGGAAGGCAGACACTTGGTCCTCATATTTCTCTGCCATTTGTCATTCGGCATTTTCCGCGAAGTCTTTCTTGATATACTATTTGCTGCACGTGTGTTTTATAGTCTTACATACACCACTTTTTTCTCTACCTACCATCAGTTCCTTTGCTTTTATTTTGTTGTTTTTTTTTGTTTAATGTCTACCTTCTCATTTGGTAATACAATACACCCCACAAATTACATTTCCCTGACTATGGAGTTGAAAATGTTGAAAAGAAGAAGAAGACCAATAAGAACACGATGAAAAGGGAGGAGGATGAGAAGAAGAAGAGGAGGAGGAGTCGGAAAAGATGAACAGGAAAAAAAGGAAGAAGAAGAAGAAGAGGAGGAGGAGTCGGAAAAAGATGAACAGGAAAAAAAGGAAGAAGAAGAAGAAGAAGAAGAAGAAGAAGAAGAAGAAGAAGAAGAAGAAGAAGAAGAAGAAGAAGAAGAAGAAGAAGTTGAAGAAGAAGAAAAAGAAGAAGAAGAAGAAGAAGAAGAAGAAGAAGAAGAAGAAGAAGAAGAAGAAGAAGAAGAAGAAGAAGAAGAAGAAGAAGAAGAAGAAGAAGAAGAAGAAGAAGAAGAAGAAGAAGAAGAAGAAGAAGAAGAAGAAGAAGAAGAAGAAGAAAAAGAAGAAGAAGAAGAAGAAGAAGAAAAAGAAGAAGAAGAAGAAGAAGAAGAAGGAAAAGAAGATGATGATGAAGATGATGATGATGATATTATAGAACGGTTGATATCTAACCTGTGTTTCCGTGAGCTGCAGTTTAGCTGCCAAAGCCTTCCTCTCCTGGCCGACCACGTAGTGGTTTTTCTCGAAGGCCTGCTCCAACTGCAGCAGCTGTGAGGGTGAGAAAGCGGTTCTGTTTCTCTTTGGCTTCCGGTACGGATGGAATAAAAGTCCTGGAGGTGGTCCGACTGAGGATGTAAGAAAGTGAAGTTTTGTCTCCAGTCAAAATATCTCTAACATGTTGTTGAAGGTATTGACATGTTGGCTACTTACATCTAGAGCGGCTATGGGTTGGGGAGGAAAGACAAGACCCCTGGGGGGGGGGTGTAGGGGATAAGGGGAGAAAAAAGATAAGGTGAGGGTGGCCAAGATAAGATGAGGGTGGCCAAAATAAGGTGAGGGTGGCCAAGATAAGATGAGGGTGGCCAATATAAGATGAGGGTGGCCAAGATAAGATGAGGGTGGCCAAGATAAGATAGGGTGGCCAAGATAAGATGAGGGTGGCCAAGATAAGGTGAGGGTGGCCAAGATAAGGTGAGGGTGGCCAAGATAAGATGAGGATGGCCAAGATAAGGTGATGCAAACAGATGCACTCTGAACTCGAAGGATGCTCCTAATTATTTGACCCCAACGATCAGCATGTTGTGAGGTCATATGTCTATTCTTGTTTTCCCCAGACCAGAGCCCGAAAACCAAGATGGACATGTCGATTTGCTGATCTCAGCGACATTCAAATGCTCGCCTTCTCCCATTCTATGTTCCACACGACAATTCTCTGAATTACACTGGACTATTTTTCAACACAACACATGCACATCAACACTGCACACATCACACAACACACAACACACAACACACAACACATGCACATCAACACTGCACACATCACACAACAAAATTCAAATTCAGTGTTGTGTGTTGAACAATCAATATTCATAAAACTGTTTCAGCAGATTACTCTGCTCCACTTCAAGTGCATATTGTGTGCTCACAGTTAACTTCAAGAAACCGGAAAGGGGCCTTACTTATATCCAGCCTGTTGTGTGCCAAGACCGGATCGATGCGTCGCCTCATTAATTATAGGAAATCGTTGTGTGAAACAAACATCTTTCCTCTGCTTCACTCGGACTACGACGACCCATGGAGACCGAAACTGGGTCAGTTACCATACAAGCAAGGTTTGGCTTTTTAAGTTCAGGAAATTTCACGGCTTATGAAGCTGGTACCTAATGCGGAGCCGCGATAGAGTTTGTCTAGCAAGAATATGGAGTTGCGATAATGTTTGTCTTGTACGAATACGGAGCCGCAATTGAGTTTGTCTAGCAAGAATATGGAGTTGCGATAATGTTTGTCTTGTACGAATACGGAGCCGCAATTGAGTTTGTCTAGCAAGAATATGGAGTTGTGATAAAGTTTGTCTAGCAAGAATGGGGAGCCACGATATAGTTTGTCTAGCAAGAATGGGGAGCCGTGATATAGTTTGTCAAGCAAGAATGGGGAGCCGTGATATAGTTTGTCTAGCAAGAATGGGGAGCCGCGTTAGAGTTTGTCTAGCAAGAATGGGGCGCCGTGATATAGTTTGTCTAGCAAGAATGGGGAGCCACGATATAGTTTGTCTAGCAAGAATGGGGAGCCGCGTTAGAGTTTGACTAACGAGAATGGGGAGCCGCGTTAGAGTTTGTCTAGCAGGAATGGGGAGCCGCGATTTAGTTTGTCTAGCAAAAATGGGGAGCCGCGATAGGGTTTGTCTAGCAAGAATGGGGAGCCGCGATAGGGTTTGTCTTGCAAGAATGGGGAGCCGCAATAGGGTTTGTCTAGCAAGAATGGGGAGTCGCGATAGAGTGTGTCTAGCAAGAATGGGTAGTGGCGAGATAGTTTTTCTAGCAAGAATTGTTAGCCACAAAAGAGTGTCTAGCAACAATAGGGAACCAGTCTAGGAAACTGGCTTGCTAGTTCACCTAACGTCCGTGTGTTCAAATCTAGATTGAGACAAAGACTTACAAAATTCAGCCTGGACTATCTGGATAGCCTCATTCTAAAACCGGTAATGCCCGGCTCGCTAGCGTAGTTGGTTAAACGTGACTTTGCGGCGGCCGATTGACGTACTCCGTGTGGTCTGGGTTCACTCTTAGGGATAGGCAGAAAAGCCACATTTCTCCTAGATTTACGGTATTTATCACAGCATCAAGGCCAAAGGGTTGCAATATCTATATTACCGAGCCAAAGGGTTGATAATTCATGGTTATAAAAAAAACCGATAACATAAATATTATTGGAAGTAAAGGCAGCAGCACACTATTGTTAACATGACCCAAAGAGTACAGTTGGATGTAGGCCGCGCAGTGCCGCTATGATACAGAGATACGGCTGTTGAGGCGGCAACGTAAATGGTGCGGCGTAAGCAGCGAAATCAAGAAACAATTTGAACTTGTGATCTGATGCCTGCTCGATGGCTGATACGCCACGGAGATTGTAACAGGACGTTAACTTGTGATCTGATGCCTGCACGATGGCTGATACGCCACGGAGCTTGTAACAGGACGTTAACTTGTGATCTTATGCCTGCTCGATGGCCGATACGCCACGGAGTTTGTAACAGGACGTTAACTTGTGATCTGATGCCTGCACGATGGCTGATACGCCACGGAGTTTATAACTGGACGTTAACTTGTGATCTGATGCCTGCTCGATGACCGATACACCACGGAGATTGTAACAGGACGTGAACTTGTGATCTGATGCCTGCACGATGGCTGATACGCCACGGAGATTGTAACAGGACGTTAACTTGTGATCTGATGCCTGCTCGATGACCGATACGCCACGGAGATTGTAACAGGACGTTAACTTGTGATCTGATGCCTGCTCGATGCCCGATACGCCACGGAGATTGTAACAGGACGTTAACTTGTGATCTGATGCCTGCTCGATGACCGATACGCCACGGAGATTGTAACAGGACGTTAACTTGTGATCTTATGCCTGCTCGATGGCCGATACGCCACCGAGCTTGTAACAGACGTTAACTTGTGACCACGTCCGATAGAGCGGTCCCTTCCAAGCGGAATGATGGCGTTTGATTCCGCCTTGGCAACAGATCTTTTCATGCTACCACCTTTACACATACCAGTGGTAGAAAACACCTGCTCAAACAACTACTGCTGAAATTATGACTAATAATACCGCTGCTGCCGCCGCAACTACTTATGGCGCTGCTGCTACTGCTGCTACTATTACTACAACTACGACTACTACAAATATTTCTTGTTCTTGTTTTTGTTCTTATTCTTGTTCTTCTTTTCTTTTTATTGTTATTATCATTGAATAATATTATTCAATACAGCCACAAAACTCCCCAGAGTGCCAGATATGTAACTACCCCTACGAAACTGTTGAACACCACCTCTTTGAGTGCCCAAAACTCAGCGAGACTAGAAGAATGCTACTCCCTCCGAGACCAGACAAGTGGAACACCTTGTACGGAGGAAAGGAACAGCTTGTGAAAACAAGCAAATTCCACTACATGGCATTGGGCCAACGGGCGAAAGCTCACGCGCCGCTGGATCGATAGCAACAACAACAACAACAACAACAAAAATAATATTATTATATTAATATTATTATATTAATATTATTAAAACGTGAAGAAGTAATCAAAATTTTAGGAAAATTAAACATTGACGGATAAGATTAACGAATAATCAAGAACATGTATTAGCAGCAAACAGCAGCTAGAAGAATTAACAACTGTTTGGGTTCACTTTTGAGCATAAAGATGTGCGCACAACAAGGATATGTTCTGTCACCTGATTCATTTTCATGACACAGAGAACTTATCGAGCCTGCTGGCAACATCATCAACCCGCCACCACCTGGGCCCAGGGGTCAGTCAATGATCTAGTCACTGGCTTTGATTCCTTGTAGGTATATGATGCTAGCCAAATATTTCTTTGTAGCAGGTGACACTTTTTGGTTGATGTAGTCAACATAACTGCGGCCACCTTTACTTCCATTACATACTGTGGCCTCCTTTTTGACTAGGAAACCCACGTCAAGAGGGATTCGAACCTACACATGCTGGTAGAAGGCAGATGGGGCACTTCCCTTCCTGGCACCCTCGGGGCGATTATACCTTATCTTAATTGCACGCCATTCGATACGCGCAGGCACACCGCGCACAAGCGCACGCGTTTACGCACAAAATATGTCAATGAGAGAATAGGATGCCGGCAATTTGGGGTAATATTCGCTTGTGGTCGGACATAACACAGTGGGAGGTCACGGGAACACATCGGATACCCATTTTAATTTACTAACTCATATTTTGCATGTGTGTGGATCTGTGTGTAACCTGCTGCCTTCTTGAGAATGTAAAAGAGTAACTTTGTATGACTTCAAATTGAATAGAACAACGAGTGCCTATTATTATGGTAATTTATTGTGGCAGCGATATGTGGTCGGCCCGAACGCGCAGCCCCGCATCAAGCGCTGTTAAATGATATATAAATGCATTACGGGTATTGGGTTCAGGAAATGGATGTAGAGTTGCACAGTAATCAGATGTATAATTGTTGTTAATACTGTTTTATGGGCTGGCCGCGGCAATATGTGGGGCCCAGTTACATAACAACCACAACAAGTTGTGACAACTGGCACATTTGGTGGCAGACGGGCAGGACAAAGACAAAGAAGCTGTCTGGTCACAAGGCTTAACCGGGGCAGCTACTGTTACTACAACTGGTACTAATACTACTACTTCTGGTGTTGCTACTACTACACTACTACTACTACAGCTGTTATCACTATAACCTCTGCCGTTACTAACTCTAAATGACTACTATAACTACTGTTGCTGTTTTTGCTGCTACTACTACTGCTACTAATACTACTTATACCACCGCCACCACCACCACCACTACAACTACAACTACTACAACTTCAGCAACTACTACAAATACTACAACAACAACTACTAATACTACTTATACCACCGCCACCACCACCACCACTACTAATACTACAACTACAATGACTACTTCAACAACAGCAAAAACTACTACTACTATTACTACTACTACTATTTCTACTACTACAACTACTGCTACCACTACTACATGTATAAAATATCTTAATTGTGTTGTTGTAGTGATGCGTGGTGATCTAAATAAATGTTTGTAGCACTAAAGTTCAAGGGCCGCGATTTCCCCGACTACAACATTGGCAGTGGTAAACTACAACATTGGCAGTTGTAAACTACAACATCGGCAGTTGTAAACTACAACATCGGCAGTTGTAAACTACAACATCGGCAGTGGTAAACTACAACATTGGCAGTGATAAACTACAACATCGGCAGTGGTAAACTACAACATCGGCAGTGGTAAACTACAACATCGGCAGTGGTAAACTACAACATTGGCAGTGGTAAACTACAACATCGGCAGTTGCAAATTACAACATTGGCAGTGGTAAACTACACCATCGGCAGTTGTAAACTACAACATCGGCAGTTGTAAACTACAACATCGGCAGTTGTAAACTACAACATTGGCAGTGGTAAACTACAACATTGGCAGTGGTAAACTACAACATCGGCAGTTGCAAATTACAACATTGGCAGTGGTAAACTACACCATCGGCAGTTGTAAACTACAACATCGGCAGTTGTAAACTACAACATCGGCAGTTGTAAACTACAACATTGGCAGTGGTAAACTACAACATTGGCAGTGGTAAACTACAACATTGGCAGTGGTAAACTACAACATTGGCAGTGGTAAACTACAACACTGGCAGTGGTAAACTACAACACTGGCAGTGGTAAACTACAACATTGGCAGTGGTAGACTACAACATTGGCAGTGGTAAACTACAACACTGGCAGTGGTAAACTACAACACTGGCAGTGGTAAACTACAACATCGGCAGTTGCAAACTACAACATTGGCAGTGGTAAACTACACCATCGGCAGTTGTAAACTACAACATCGGCAGTTGTAAACTACAACATCGGCAGTTGTAAACTACAACATTGGCAGTGGTAAACTACAACATTGGCAGTGGTAAACTACAACATTGGCAGTGGTAAACTACAACATTGGCAGTGGTAAACTACAACACTGGCAGTGGTAAACTACAACACTGGCAGTGGTAAACTACAACATTGGCAGTGGTAGACTACAACATTGGCAGTGGTAAACTACAACACTGGCAGTGGTAAACTACAACACTGGCAGTGGTAAACTACAACATTGGCAGTGGTAAACTACAACATATTGCCGCCTGGAGATTTATTTCTTGTGACTAGCGACCAGTTATATATTAAACGATGTTTTACAAATAGTATACAACAACTAACATATTATTTCTCAAATGTCACAAATAATATTTCACAAGTTTTTGCTCACTCGTTTCACAAGCAAGTTATAATGAGTAATTTACTGTAAGTAATTTCTCAGCAGTAATATATTAAAAGTAAATTATGACAATACATATTTCACAATTTTTATATTTCAGTACATCTTTGTCAGTATTATTTCGCACATAAAAAATCTAATCTCTAATTGTTAACAAGAGCATTATCATAATTAATACTGTACCACTAATTTATTGCAAGTGATATATCACATCTAATGTATCACAAGATAAATGCCACCAGTAGTATTTCACACGTGATTTATCACAGGTCCGTCCCCTAGTGAGGTTTCTCCACCAGTGTGTCTCTAGTTATTTCTTGCAAACAGTTCATCACAAGTAAGTAAGTAAGTAAGTGGGGGACCCTTTTCCACGCCTTTAGGCTTATAGGGCACATAGGGCTAGACCTATATTTTTATAGACCAAACGGCACAAGATAGGTGATGGGGTCAGCGTCACGCCGGCCGCCTTTACTTCACCCGGTACCCACTCAAGGCTGGTTCGACCTGGGAGCCAAGCTCATTTTGGAAAAATGTCCGGCTCCGCCAGGGAGCGAACCCACGACCTTCCGATTCGCGGCGAGAGTCTAGCTGCTCCGCCGCGTCGACTCTCTTCATCACAAGTAGTATTTCATAATATTTCAAAAGTATCATTTTACAAATAATGTTCACAAGTAATGTATCATCAATAATCTATCACAGGTAATCTTCCAACAATAAAATATCACAGGTACAATTTCACCACTAACAGTTTATAAATCATATACCACAAGCAATATATACAAGTGATATTTCATCAAGATTTATGCCAATTATTCTTCTTTTTCGTGCTCGCCGGCTGAAAACTCGGGCGGAAACTTCGGGCTGTTCGTCCATATCTGGGCTTCAGTCTTATTACTGAACTTGAGTTGTTCCTGTACAGCCCTTCAACAAATGTGGCTTATTTGTACGCAGAATGTTCACTGTCTCTAGAGCAAATGTACTCTTGACTTCGAAAGGTGACCTCAATTAGTCTCTTACGACATGCTTGTTGAGAAAGCTGTGAATCTATGCTAATTTTCGCCACGTGGGCAGTTCCACGGTAATGATCGGAAGCAACATTTCACTATTAGAAATAAAATTTCACTATTAGAAAAAAAGGTAAAGTCGGGAGATGAGAACCAACGTACAAAATTTGCACACGGTTATAAACCATAAGTGCTCTGCCACCAGAACAGACAGCTGATAAGAAACTGTTCGCCTGTGTCGCCGTTCGCACGTAACTCTGTAGCTACAGCGACGTTCCCCCACTTACCCCAGAGTGTCAACTCTGATACCCATTTCCTGGAGGCTGGGTAAACCCCGGGAACCGACCGGTTTCGAACGCCGACCGTGGCTGCACCGAGTCGCAGCTGGATTTGAAAGCGAGCTCCTTATCGACTGCGCTAATGCGGCCTTTATCACTATCAGAAGCAATATTTCACTATTAGAAGTTAAATCTTGTATGTTGTATAGAAAAGGACACAACATTCTATTTTAAATAAACGATAGAAGAGGACACAACATACAATCCTGTATAAACGATACAAGAGGACACAACATACAATCCTGTATAAACGATACAAGAGGACACAACATACAATCCTGTAGAAACGATACAAGAGGACACAACATACAATCCTGTATAAACGATACAAGAGGACACAACATACAATCCTGTATAAACGATACAAGAGGACACAACATACAATCCTGTATAAACGATACAAGAGGACACAACATACAATCCTGTAGAAACGATACAAGAGGACACAACATACAATCCTGTATAAACGATACAAGAGGACACAACATACAATCCTGTATAAACGATACAAGAGGACACAACATACAATCCTGTATAAACGATACAAGAGGACACAACATACAATCCTGTATAAACGATACAAGAGACAAGAGGACACAACATACAATCCTGTATAAACGATACAAGAGACAAGAGAACACAACATACAATCCTGTATAAACGATAAAAGAGGACACAACTTACAATCCTGTATAAACGATACAAAAGGACACAACATACAATCCTGTATAAACGATACAAGAGGACACAACATACAATCCTGTATAAACGATACAAGAGGACACAACATACAATCCTGTATAAACGATACAAGAGACAAGAGAACACAACATACAATCCTGTATAAACGATAAAAGAGGACACAACATACAATCCTGTATAAACGATACAAGAGGACACAACATACAATCCTGTATAAACGATACAAGAGGACACAACATACAATCTTGTATAAACGATACAAGAGGACACAACATACAATCCTGTATAAACGATACAAGAGGACACAACATACAATCCTGTATGAAGCATTCAATCTCTAAATAGAACTACGGCTGACAGATGAGTTTGAAACAATCATCTGTCTCTAGTGTAGAAGAGAACAACTTTTCAGTTTTACCGTGCCATTTATTTTGTTAGTTGATTTCTTTGTCTTATCTGACCCACTGTAGAGTGTGTTTGCCTGTCGGTCTGCGCACGCGAGACGATGGTGCATGCACGCGCACACAAACACATACCGATCAGTATCATGTAAGAACAAGTGAGGTCTGACACATCACTATCATGTTGTGCTGTTATACATCAGAGAAGGCAAGTTTTTTTTCCCTGCTTCTCTTCTATCCCATGTTATCTTTGCCATATTATTTAGGGCAGGAATCCAGTGCAATTGGCTTGGCCTCTTTTATCAGTGTTCGTTTTATAGTTTCTCTTAGACGTCCTCGTTTTCTCAACCCATCTGTTTCTCATTTCACTACCTCTTTGGTGATTCTCTACCCGTTTCTGTGTATTATAGCTGTAATTCCCTCGCTTAACGAGCATAATTCGTTCCAGAATCATGCTCGTTAAGCGAAACACTCGTTATGCGAAACAATTTTTCTTATATAAATTATGTAAAATACGACAATGCGTTCCATGTCGAAAAAAAATATTCACAAAATGTTGTGTATAACGTTTACTTAAAGAAAATTATATACATATTTAAGGAGAGTGAATCATCTTCATCTTTTCTTCAAACGCGGAACGAACCCAAATGGAATGCAAATTCGATTTTCAGAAAAAAAGGGGGGGGGGAAGTCGAAATAATTATGATACATAGCTAATTATTTTTTTTTAAATAGAAAGATGTCCAGAGATATATTTGTTTTTGCTGAAAATGCGACACAGTATTATCATTAAATTTGCATCGCGCAAAGCCACTTCCTTGTTAGGGCGATGCTTCTCAATGTAAGATGCAACAGTTTCCCATGCTTTCAGTATTCCTCTTATTTCGACAGAAGATTGTTGCTTTTCTGTTACCTTCTCTTCCTCCTGCCCTGACAAACTGTCCTCCAAAACTTCTGGCTGTGAAACAATGCAACTCCATAAGCTCTTCGGTGCCAGCTCTTGGCTGTGCTCTTCCACAAGCTTTTCGATATCATTGTTATCCACCTACAATCCCATGATGGTGGCCAAAGACACAATCTCGTTGACTACAGGTTCCACATGTACTGTCTCGAACCCCTCAAAGTCACAAATCGACAACGCTCTCCGGCCAAAGCTTCTTCCAAGCAGAAGTTAGGGTTCTCTTGGTAACCCCTTCCCCCGCCTTGTCGATCATCTTGAAATGATTTTTCCAAAACTCTTTGAGAGTGAGGTTGGTCCCTTCAGTCGCCAGAAAACAATGCTCAAAGAGTGTTTTGATGTTGAGCTTCTTAAAGTTAGAAATAACTTGCTGGTCCATGGGCTGGAGTAACGGAGTGGTGTTGGGGCGGGGGGGGGGGGGGGTCAGAAACTGGATCTTGATGAACGTAAATTCTTCAGGGAGGTCATCTTGTAGGCCTGGAGGATTCGTGTACATATATCACAATATAACACAAGTCTGAGAAAATGTGTGATCACAAGCGACACTACGATGCTACTGGAACGAGTGCTAAACACAGACTGATGTAACATGCGCACAATTCGGGACTTGCCCTCTCCTCGCCACTCGTTATGCGAAACGTTGCTCGTTAAGCAAGTCATTCTTTTACAATTTGTTTTGCTCGTTATGCGAATTACTCGTTATGTGAGGTGCTCGTTAAGCGAGACTCTACTGTATATAATATCAATATGTTATATCCCACAAAAGTATGTGTTTGAACAAAGAAAACAGAAGTTGCCCGAGATTTAAAAAAATTAGCAACGTGATGACAATTAGAGAAATATTGTGCTGTAGAAGAATCTAATTGTGCTGTATGTCAAAAGTGGAACAATGTGTATTGTGTGGCACCGTAGGGGAAATATCAACTATAAAGGCTGCCCTAAATGAGTTATGCCATACAGTGACGCCACAAGGAAATACCTGCTGATGTGCTGAAGATAGGGCCTTAGATATGTCAAAGCTAGGATTATAAAGCCTACCACCAGAGCAAGAGCAGAAATTGCACAAAAATGTTCGGAAATATCTAGTTACAGAAAGAAGAAGCTCACATGTTTAACAATGCGCACTAATATGAACAGGATAGTATTCACGGCAGGAATATCATAACTGGGAGATAGACTTGCACGAACAAACAGTCCATTATTGGTGATTACAATAGACAACATATCAGGCAATGAGAACCGGATGAATGGCGTCAGTTTTCAGTCAGTGAAACATCTGTAACCCGCCGATAATGCAGACAACGCTAGCACAGACTACACTGCAGTTTTCCAATCGTGGCTATTCGGGTCATTTGTACCTCACTATCTTCAGCTGAGGTGACCCGAGCAATGGCTGGTTGCCTTTACTTGCCAGATGGTCAGTCACAAAGCAATGGTAGATCAACCCCAGTGTTCCAGACAGAACCTGTGAATATCACAGGTCGGGAGGAAAGACATGCTGCCCTTCAGCAAGATCTGAAGATCGAAAGAGGAGAGGCAAAATAAAAGCGAGGGATGGGGTTGTGGGGGAGGGGGATGATTGGAGGTGGTGGGGGGGGGGAGGGGTGCTACTCCATGTATGTATCATCTTTTAGAACAGTCTGGGACCGTGGATGGGGGAGGGGCGGGGTTGTTGCTGGTACCTGTACGAATCATCTTTCACAACGGTCTAGGGCAAAAAGGGGAGGGCAGGGGTGGTAGGCGTGGCATTTGGAATGAGGGAAATCTATAACTTAAAAGCGATAAACGGATGAAGGGAACATCAGTAGCTTGAACGTGATAAACGGATGAAGGGAACATCAATAACGTGAACGTGATAAACGGATGAAGGGAACATCAATAACTTGAACGTGATAAACGGATGAAGGGAACATCAATAACTTGAACGTGATAAACGGATGAAGGGAACATCAATAGCTTGAACGTGATAAATCGATGGAGGGAGCATCAACAACAAGAAGGTCACAAAAATATACTTACTTGGGTATCTTGGGTGCATGAAGCTGGGGTATCTGGGAGTCAGAAGGGGGTGTGGTGGATGTGTGAGATCACGTGGCAGATTGTACAACAACGGATTGATAGGCAGGTGGGAGAAATGATGTGACATGGCAACCCCGAGGGCATTGGGTGAGCTCCCTGGGCCATGCATGCTTCCCATGGAGGCCAATGTCCTGTTACACACCCTGAGAGGTTGGTAGAGTCCGGCAGCGTCCAGCTGGCCGTTGTGAATGTTGTCTAGAAGATGTTTGAACTCCTCCCCTGGCCACATACTTAGTCTATTCTCTGTCTCGGGTGTCAGAGATTTGTCTGTTCGGGGACTTGGCGGAGAGGTAGACCTAAGTGAATGTCTCTGAAGGTGAGGGCTCGACCCACATCCGTCTCTGGTATCTCTGGCGTCACGCATGACCCTGTCTCTGCTCCGCTCTCTGTCTCTCATGTCTCTGAAGTCTCGATCCCTCATGGAATCAAACAAAATCTCTCTATCCCTCAACACGTCCAGCTCTTTTTCCCTGTTGCTGTATTCTTTCTCACGAAAATCCTCGACATCTTTGTCACTGTGCTCCAGCCTCTCTGTCCTTCCTCTGTCTGTATGTCTGTCCTCTCTCACTAGCTCCCTGGTGAGCACTGGCCTCATAGGAAAAGGTCTTGGCGGAGTAGATACAGTTGATGCTGTTGAAGGTGTAGAGTCCGAAGTGCCGATGAGCGATTCGATGGAGAACCCATGTCGTTTAGTGACAGCCGGTGTTGTAGTTGTTGCCATGACAGCAACAGCCGCCGCCATTTTTGTCAATCTCTGATTGATGACAATAGAATTGTAAACTTGCTTGAATAGTTGAGATTGGAACCCAGGATCTTTGCCAGCTGTAAATGTAGAACAATTCAAAGTGAATCTCCTAGTTGACACAGCCAAGTCCATGTACCAGCCACATCCGGTCGTTGTGTTTCTGTGAGAAGGTACAAACAATAGACTGTAAACACACGCAGATAACTGGGTCTTTAGCAACAGACATACAAAAGATCATATATCATACATACATCTATGACTGGTGGATCCATCAACCCATGGAGGGGTGACTGGTGGGTCCATGAACCCATGGAGGGGTGACTGGTGGGTCCATCAACCCATGGAGGGATGACTGGTGGGTCATCTCTTGGCTTTTTGGTTCTCTTTGTTATATCTTTATTCTCCCAACCTTCTGTAAACTAATGTCTTTACAACATTGTGTCTAGTTGAAATGGCACCACTATTAAAATGCTCGCCTGCGGACGGTAGGTCGTGGGTTCACGTCCCGACAGAGCCAACCTTTGTTGTGTTTAAATGACCTTGACAGCAAGGTCGACCCAGTCTTAAATAGGTATCAGATACAAAATGCGTGTGCGCGTATGCAGGACGTTCCAAAAGTATACTCCATCGACAGGCTATGACACATATATTTCAGTGTCACTGACATACTGAAAGCCTGATATGATAAAGTCACAAAAGCTGATGATTTGCTGAGTATATTAAACTTGTCCGCATCTCGTTTATACACCCGTGCCTTGGAACTTTTGATCAAATTGATGTCTAACATCTTCCACACAAAACTGATAACACAGACCGTTTGATGTCACTATATGGCTGGAAGAGTTCTTTGAACTGGCTCCCCGTGTGGGTTCCGCGGCCTCATTGTGGGGAGAACGTAAACAGACTCACTACCAACTTAACAAACATGACGTATGAGTCGACTAATTGAGGGGTTTCTTCAAAGTCCGAGTGCATCTTCCCGAGCCGCAAGGAACAACCAGCTCGGTACAACGGACTTCGTGATCCGACTCAGGCTTGAGTTAGAAGTAGAACGGAGCACTTATGGGTGACACCCGTGACCCATTATGTTGATCCGTTGAATAAACAAATAAACCCAGGAATAAGCCAGTAAAAACGGAGTTACGAGCACCCAGGTCCTGGCACGAAGCCTAATTCCACATGGACGAACAACCAGGACTTTCCGACTGAGCATAAGGACGGTAAACAAAGAAGAAGGAGAAGATTTGGAATCCCGAGACATGCCTGTGAATTTCATCTTTATTCTCTTCGGTTGTCTCTGCCTTTGTGGCCAGAACCTCATCTTTGAGGTGTCGGCATCAAACCAACAATTATTGAAAGGAAACGGTCTGCGAATGGTAAGTACTTGGGACAACCTAGACAACCAAACTCCAATATTCCTCCACGCAAGTGTTTTTTGTTTTGTTTTTGTTAAGTATTATTATTATTTTTTGTCGGCCGTCGAAATTCACGCTTGATTTTTGACCGAAGTGTCAATATTGGTGATTGCTCCGCCGTGGTCAGCAAGTGGTCAGTCGAGCAGAAAAAAAATGATGAGTCCACTCCAAGAGCTGCAACTAGAATAAATGTCGACACGGGCAATGAAGCAGGTTTCCATCAAGAAATGACACGACACGGGCAATGAAGCAGGTTTCCATCAAGAAATGACACGACACGGGCAATGAAGCAGGTTTCCAATTAAGAAATGACACTATCTTCTTTTTATCTTCGCGTTCACCAGCTGTAAACTCTGGCGGAAAGTTCTGGTTGTTCATCCACTTCTGGACTGCAGTCCTGTTCCAGAACCTGAGTGTTGAGTGTACTTCCGTTTGACAGATCTGACTCATCTGTATGCAGACTGCTGGTTCCTTGCCTCTCAGGAAAATGCACTCCGACTTTGAAGAAAGCTCCCAATTATTCGACTCCTACGACATGCTTTTGGGTAGGCAGTGGGTCTGTTCTCGTTTTCCCTATAACAGGGCCGCAGAACCTACAGGGGGAATGGCACTATCAATTGATTAGATGACGATGTGTTCCGACGCTTTTGGAAAATTAAGAAAGATAGAAAGAAAGAAAGAAAGAAAGAAAGAAAGAAAGAAAGAAAGAAAGAAAGAAAGAAAGAAAGAAAGAAAGAAAGAAAGAAAGAAAGAAAGAAAGAAAGAAGAAAGAAAGAAGAAAGAAAGGAGAAAGAAAGAAAGAAAGAAAGAAAGAAAGAAAGAAAGAAAGAAAGAAAGAAAGAAAGAAAGAAAGAAGGAAAGAAAGAAAGAAAGAAAGAAAGAAAGAAAGAAAGAAAGAAAGAAAGAAAGAAAGAAAGAAGGAAAGAAAGAAGGAAAGAAAGAAAAAGTCAGGAAATGCTGATAAAATACATGGACATAAATCACCAGAAGGGGACGTCATCTGATCTTATCCAGAAATTGTCCAGAAAGTCATTTCCAATGTGATATTGTGTTTTGTATTTATGTATTTCTATATTTCTGTATTTATGTATTTATGTAGGTCTGCAATAAATGTACATCGTCCGAATAAATAAATGAGCACATTTATGCCACAATGATACATCGATAAGTGCAGTTAATATCAACCTCAACTGTATCTGCAATGATTTCTGTGATTGATTTTTGAGCGACTTTTAATTGATTCCTTTTGTTTTGTTTGTTAAAGAATAAATGGGCACAATTAGGGGCTGGGAATGGATTAAATCACTTTTAGTTAATTCTATGGACACACACACAAACACACACACACACAAAGCTTGTTTGATATTTGCTCCCATTATATTTGATTCTCAGAATATCTTGGACAATGAAGATGAGAAATATTGACATCTTAAAAGATCTGAACATCAAGAAAGATTAGCTAATAAACAGCATCCTGTCTCGAAAGCTAAAATATTTTGGTTATATCAAGCGACACGACGGATTGGACAAAATTATAGCAGAAGGTATGGTACCAGGAAGGAGGGGCAGGGGCCGACCGACACGAAGATGGGCACAGGATAAAAGTGACTCCTTGAGTATGAAAGTTCATGAGGCGGGAGAACTGGCGAGAGACTGAGTTTCTTACAGGCAGACTGTGATGAGAGCGACGTTCTGCAAAGGACCTGCTACATGATGATAATATGTGTGTACCGACTGCAGAATATGTATTGCAAGAATGTCCCTTGTACAGCCCCTAAGAAGTGAGTACTGGCCCAGTGAGTCAACACTGCAGCCACAATTGTATGGAACTAAAGCAATCCTCTATTACTACAGCAATCCTCTATTACTACAGCAATCCTCTATTACTACAGCAATCCTCTATTACTACAGCAATCCTCTATTACTACAGCAATCCTCTATTACTACAGCAATCCTCTATTACTACAGCAATCCTCTGTTATCACAGCAATCCTCTATTACTAAAGCAATCCTCTATTACTACAGCAATCCTCTATTACTACAGCAATCCTCTATTACTACAGCAATCCTCTATTACTACAGCAATCCTCTTTTACTACAGCAATCCTCTATTACTACAGCAATCCTCGGTTACTTCAGCAATCCTCTATTACTACAGCAATCCTCTATTACTACAGCAATCCTCTGTTACTACAGCAATCCTCTATTACTACAGCAATCCTCTGTTACTACAGCAATCCTCTATTACTACAGCAATCCTCGGTTACTACAGCAATCCTCTATTACTACAGCAATCCTCTATTATTAGTTCAGTTTAGTCGACGTATCAACATCATGGCACACGGGTGTAACACATAAGTGGTCTGTTTTACTTCTAACTCAAGCCTGAGCTGGAAGTTTCTGAGCGCAGTGCACGAACTCCGTTTTACCAGCGATGATCCTGAAATACTTTGGGTAGATGTTTAACTCAAAATTTTGCCGAGTCAGCGCCGTTAGGCTACTCTTCTCGATTTCCAACTGTTAAGGTAAATTTATACCTGCGCAACAATACACACGGGCGTCCGGTCTTACTACCCAGAGGTCAGGGTAAATTTTTAAAAAATGCCAGCATTCACTGGGGTATGAACACGGAACCTCCAGCTCTCGAGGGGGACCCAGAACCTCGAGACCACGCGACCCCTGCATTAATTAAAAATGGAACAGATGTCTCTGAACGTCTATGTTTGCAGCTACCAAGACCGAATCATCAGGATCATGGAAATGGTTAACATAAGTCTGAAGGTGAATTCTGATCTGACAGTGTGCTATCATGTCGTTATTTCACAAGATACACAGACAGACACGGACATACATACAGGTAGACAAACAGAGATGAGATCAGCTGTGAATGTTCCCCAGTTCTCAGATTTATTTCGCATAATTTCATCCTGAATTATATCCACTACCCGTTCCATCATGTGTCGCATACAGCAGCCTCGACAAGCATCAACAGTTCGCACAGGCACACCGTGTGCAACGGGTCTGACATACGACATTAGGTTGACGACTGGTGACGGTGCCTAATGTCTTCACGAGGTTGTTCCAAAGAACGCAACTGAATGTTGTTATTTTGAAATGACCTGATATTGGTTGTGTGACTAATGAAAGCACTGACGAGACACACATGTTTGTTTGTCCATATTCTTCCATACATATATTAACCTTTCAATTATCAACTATACAAATAATAACTGTACAAATATTAACTATACCGGTATTAGCTGTTCAAATATTAACTATCCTTCCTGTGTGGCACTAGTGAGATATTAGTTGTAAAAAATAAATTAAACATACAAAATGTGACTGTATAAATTTTAACTATACCAATATTAACTATGCAAATATTAACTATGCACATATTAAGTATACAAAGATTAACTATACAAATATTACGTGTACAAATATTAACTATACAAATATTAACTATACAAATATTAACTGTACGAATATTAACTATTCAAATATTAACAATACAAATATTAACTGTACAAATATTAACTGTACAAATACTAACTATACAAATATTAACTATACAAATATTCACTGTACAAATATTAACTGTCCAAATAATAACTATACAAATAATAACTATACAAATATTCACTGTACAAATATAAACTGTCCAAATATTAACTATACAAATAATAACTATACAAATATCAACTATACAAATATTAACTATACAATTATTAACTCTACAAATATTAACTCTATAAATGTTAACTATACAAATATTAACTATGCAAATATTAACTATACAAATGTGAATGGTCTCAGATGTGATAGTTAGAACAGTAACTAGAGGACCGTCTTCCACGCCTTTAGTCGTAATGGGCAAATAGGGCTAGACCTATATTTTATAAGCCAATCTGCACTCGGTAGGTGATGTTAATATCACACCGACCACCTTTACTTCCCAGGACTGTATCTGATACCCATTTACGGCTGTCAACCTGGCAGTCTAGGTCATTTAAACAAAACAAAAAGTCTGGCACTGTCGGGGCATGAACCGACGACCTTTGGTCCGCAGGCGAGCAGTGTGATTGTAGTGCCACTTGAACTAGACACATTGTTGTAAAGACATTAACTGAGATAAGGATGAGAGAACAAAGATATAACACAGAGAACCGAAAAGCCAAGAGCGACTTGCGCGTGCATGACAACAGACATAAACCCATATGCAAAACTTGGGGCATCAAACTATACCGTCATTTACCCAGTACTGGATCCTACAGTGCCATGCTGTCGTTCTTGTATGGCGGGTACACGTGGTTTCTTCTTTCGTGTGTCTCTTTAGATTGTGCTCAAGTACATCTGGCAGATTATGTCATACATGTCCTTCTGTCTGTGTGTCTGTGTGTCTGTGAGTGTGATGTCGTGGGGATGGGGGTCGGTGTGTGCGTGAGATAGAAAAGGGGGTGGGGGCGAGAAACAGAATGTGTGTGTGTTTATGTGTGTGTGTGTGTGTGTGTTTTAAACAGTGTTGTGACTTTCAATGTGTCCAACATTTGTCTCTGCATTATTTTTTTTTAATTTTTTTTTTCTAGAACTGGCTTTTTAAAAAAAAATAAGTCATTTTTTCGGCCATGTTATGACAAGAGGGAAAAAAAGAACATGTTGTGACACCTGGAAGGATCTGTGAAAGGAGGGACAGAGGAAGACAACGAGAGAAGATGCTTGACAGTCTTGTTGCATGGCATGGAGGTGTGTCCGCACACGAACTGATACGTGCTGCAGGAGATCGTGGATTATGGAGAGGCATGATCGCCCACGCCAGTCGGCAAGGCACCTGATGATGATGATGATGACTTTACATTGCGCGCCTTTTGTGAACTAAATACTGACTGTGTCTCGGATGCATGATCTATTCTGTATATCCTCATCTCCAAGGCCTCAAATCTTTTTTTTTGCTTTAATTGCTGGTTCATTTTGCAGATTTCTTTGTTATTTAGTAGGTTAAAGAAATCGCAGGGTGAATATTTCTATCCGGGCTCTAGGGCACTGTTCCAGTGTCCCGGCACATCATTCAGTTTCTGGTACAGGAAGTTGCAGAATCAGCCCCAGCTCTTTTGGTTGTTCTTGTTTTTGTAAGTAAATTTTACGTTCAGTAGTTTGCCATTGCCCTTAACAGCGATGCTACAGCCAGAACCAACGCTAGACGAAAAATAACCTGCAGCTGGGATCGAACCCGGCACTCCGGTATTACGTAGCGCGATTCCATAACCTTAACCACAGTCTCAGATGTTGGATCATAGAGTGAACTAACGAGGAGATGATTTTAGGGATGTGTGAGTTCAACTGCGCCCACTTATTCCCCGCCCCCGCCCCTCCCACAAAGGGGTGAGGCTCTAAAGTTGAAAGAAGCGAGTTGAAATTCCTAGTCTGACCAATACGGCTTCAGTCTGTCACTGACAAGTGAGAAGACACGTAGTCCAGTCACCCCTCTAGTGTTACGACTGCCAATCAATGCTTGCCAGCTGATGTCTGGGACTCAGCACAAGTGTCAGTACTGATGTCTGGGACTCAACACAAGTGTCAGTACTGATGTCTGGGACTCAGCACAAGTGTCAGTACTTTTGTCTGGGACTCAGCACAAGTGTCAGTACTGATGTCTGGGACTCAGCACAAGTGTCAGTACTGATGTCTGGGACTCAGCACAAGTGTCAGTACTGATGTCTGGGACTCAGCACAAGTGTCAGTACTGATGTCTGGGACTCAGCACAAGTGTCAGTACTGTTATCGATGTCGGCTGTGGTCTTCCCCTCAGTGCCTCTACTGTACATTAAAGAAGTCACAAGTCTTTTTTTTTTTTTTCGAAAGCATTCCGAGTCCTAGAAACTGATAGCTGCAGAACTCAGCCGCCCACACTCATTTCTGGAACTAGCTTTTTCTTTCCAGATGGTGACTCAACGTGTTTGTAGGTCTGTTTGGTCATGATCTCACCGGGGGTAGGGCGAAGTGTGGGGGGGGGGGGGGGGGGGGAGAGGGAGTCATCCTTGTTGTCCACTTCTGTTTAACTATAGTGACACTAGAGGAAGTTGAGTGTCTTGGGTGGATGATGTTGAGGGGAGAGGGAACTGGAGAAGTGTACAATGTGGAAGAAGAAGAAGAAGAAGAAGAAGAAGAAGAAGAAGAAGAAGAAGAAGAAGAAGAAGAAGAAGAAGAAGAAGAAGGAGAAGAAGAAAGAAGAAGAAGAAGAAGAAGAAGAAGAAGAAGAAGAAGAAGAAGAAGAAGAAGAAGAAGAAGAAGAAGAAGAAGAAGAAGAAGAAGAAGAAGAAGAAGAAGAAGAAGAAGAAGAAGAAGAAGAAGAAGAAGAAGAAGAAGAAGAAGAAGAAGAAGAAGAAGAAGAAGAAGAAAGAAGAAGAAGAAGAAGAAGAAGAAGAAGAAGAAGAAGAAGAAGAAGAAGAGTGAGAGTGTGACTTTTATTAGGAGGTCAATGGGAAGAAATAAAACAATATGAGCATGTATTTTATTGATACATACATGAAAATTGTAAAAAATACATTACCAGCGCCCAGGAAGCATGAGAAAGAATGTGTGGTGATAGTCACCCGACAAACCGCCCTAGGTAGTCACTAGAAATATACACTTTAATGTCCAATGTAATCCATGTTTCGGGCACAAGCGAATCACGGTTTTACACACAGTGACTGACACAGATCGCTACTTGAGCCAAATCTAAACAAGATATGAATAACAGTTCTCTTTTCAAGTCCGGTCGGTAGCGATCTGTTTCGCCCACACAAACACACGCCTCAACAACTCTTTTCACAAGTTATCCTACACTTGGGAACTCAGAATTAACCAATCAGGACAAACTGGCGATGAAAATCCTCTGTCTGTCATCCAACGATTTCACGTCAATTAAAAGTCAAGAAGGCGGAGATTTGTCTGAAAGAAATAGTTTGATTGGTCGCCATCTAGGGAGCGTCGCGCCTGGTAGTTAATGTTGATTACTGGGCGGGGCTTAAGCTGAACCCCTGGCTGTAAGAGACAGAACGGTGTCTGACGCTTGTCAAATATAACTCGTTCTAACTAGAGAATAAATGTGAACAAACACCAGCGAATCAGAAACGAAGATGCAAACATAGTTTCTTCACCATATTGCCTAGCAATAAATTTCCGTCTTTATACCCGGTCTAATTATTTATTTTGCGCTCTGGCGCAGGGGTATTTGTGTAACATTGTTACTGCTAACCGCGCCACCTCGACAATGTTACAACGCCAGCATGTGGTCGCGGAAGTGTGTCGATCCGTGTTGTAGCTGTATTGTCGGTCGGTGGGGAGATGTTGTCTTAGCGGGGGCTGGGGGGAATCTCAGGATAATGGCGATAGGATGAGATGAGACACGGCGAGAACAAGGACAACGATGAAGACAAAAAGGTCTTTACATCTCCTGAAACACTGACAGATGACTTTCTCAAGTAAAGATTTCCTCATTTTCGCGTGTTCATCTCTTCATCATTATTATCATCAGTTTTTTTCCCCTGCGTCATTTAGTATCAGTGATACTAATAGTCATTTCAGTGTTAGTGGTATTTATGGTCGACGTTGTTGTCGCCGTCTGAACTGCAGCAGCAGCAAAGTCAGTAATTGTTGTATTAGTAGCAACAGTATTAGCAACAACGACATTGGTCGTTGTAGCAGCAGCAGCAAATTCAGTCGCAGTAATTGTTGTATTAGTAGCAACAGCATTAGCAACAACAACATTGGTTGTAGTTGTTGTAGCAGCAGCAGCAATTTAACAATATTAGTTGTAGTAGCCGATGTTGTAGCAGTAGAAGTAACTATTGTTTTGGTTTTAGTTGTTCTAGTTGTTGATGCTGCTACTATTGCCTGTGTTGTTATCAATTTTGTATTTCAGTGACCGTTGAAAAACAGATATCACAAAGTCGAGCTTTATGTACAACTCCTCCTCCTCCTTCTTGTTCTTGTTCTTCTTGTTCTTCTTGTTCTTGTTCTTGTTCTTCTTCTTCTTCTTCTTCTTGTTCTTCTTGTTCTTCTTCTTCTTCTTCTTCTTCTTCTTCTTCTTCTTCTTCTTCTTCTTCTTCTTCTTCTTCTTCTTCTTCTTCGCCCCTTTCGTATCTGTTGGTCTTTATCTCATTAAGGGTGTTTGTGAGGCCCAACTTCATCGTGGTCTTCCCTTTGATCTGTGACCATTATATCTCTTCGACGAGGCTCTCTGTGATAGTTGCTATCCGCACATGTTCCTCGGGTGGTCGAAGCATATCATCAGTTGTTCTTTCATAAACTGTTTGATTGTTTTCAGTCCGAGTCCTCTTGTGATTTCTTCCGTTTCAACTCTTTCTCTTCTTGTTACTGCGACTGCTCTTCTAAGGCACCTCATCTCTTCTTGTGACCCCGACTGCTCTTCTAAGGCACTTCATCTCTTCTTGTTACACCGACTGAACTTCTAAGGCACCTCATCTCTTCTTGTTACACCGACTGAACTTCTAAGGCACCTCATCTCTTCTATTATAATTCTGGCTTCTTAGTTTTAGAAATGCTTGCATGAAGTTGGCGGGAAAATAGTTTGTGTTTTGCTTGACCTTGTTAGACAAAGGTTAACTTTTATGCGTCAAACGTTGTATTAGTTGTCCCAGCTGACAACACGGTCTGCACATCGTGCTGATTTCTCTTTCCATTCTTCCTTCCTCATTTCAGTTCACCTTGTTTGTTGATCTCTTTGCCATTGATTTTTCATGGTTTGGTTTCTGTCTGTCTTCATATCGACATTGCCTGTATATCGACATAGTCTATATATCGACATTGTCTATATATCGACATTGCCTGTATATCGACATAGTCTATATATCGACATTGTCTTCACGTGGACATTGTTGTCGTATGGCAGTTTTGTCGCGCACCTTTACTTACGGAATATTTTCACAAATCCCTCAGGTGCTCTGAGACAGGGGTGTTTTGAATGGTGGCTCTCGTTCGTCTAGAGGCCTAACCCTCGGTTCAAACTTTCCATTCAACCTGTCTCAGGGATGAGGTGACTCGAGCTCTGACTCCACAGAGTTATTATCAACACTTGGGTACCTCTCGGCCAGACGTCCTCATTACTATTTTGCCCCCAGACTGGTAAGCAACGTAAACACAGTCGAATATAAAGACAACAGTGAATATGACAAGACGTGAATACTTTTCTGACTACAACAATTAATTCACCAACTGCAACCTTTCAAAGAAAGAAAGTCTTGTGAACTAAAACTATAATGTATTCAATGCTTCATAACAGGAAAGATCAAAAGTATCATGACGAACTAGAGTGATTGTTCAAATCTCCGAAGAAGAAAGGATAGATACAAAGTCTTCCTACAAACCTATGTCTATTTCCGGCATCATCACAGCTGCGGAGGTGTGGGACAGATTATAAAGGCCCATCAGGAATCAAGCCGCCTCAGTATGCTACTTTGACTTATCTGATTAGATCTCGCAGCTCCTCAGGATGCCAGAATGGAAGTCCACAACGCCTCCCTTCACCGAACGTCTCCACGAGAATGAGGATGCTTCTGGAATTGATCAAGGGCGATCAACTCCCTAGAGATCGGAAGATGTCGACTCTACGTACAGTCCACACATTCAGTAACAGCAGTTCACCACACGTCAGTTGCTTCTCTGGTGTTGGTAGGTGGAAGAGCCCAGGTAAACCACGGACGCTTGTTGGATCTTCAGAAATCCTGAAATTAACAAAGCAACACACCTGAGCGAACCGTACCCCATGTACCAAATTATTCACTATTCTCACTACCTCCACATGCTCAGATATAATTAGGGCTAGTCCAACCCATGAAGGTAGACTTCCCATATCTTGGAACCCATGCAGTTTCCCAGAATGAGCACTAGAGTCGTGCATACGTTTCCCCATCCCTCTAAATAACCCTTTTCCCTAGTTGGAAAGATAAGGTATAGGAGATGAAGACAAAACCAAGATCGAAGGAATTATGCTCCGAAGCATTACTACAGTCTAAGCTTGTTGTGGTTACGATAGCTCCTAGCAACAGCGGATATGACGTCATGCCTGACCCGAAGCCTCTTGTCGTTTCCCAACGGTCCAGCGACTCAACAAGTTCAGAGACCGAATAAAAGAAAACAACTAATCATACAAAGTTAACAATACCATAAATACACTCTAGAAATGTGGATTGATTGATCCGAAGAGGTTTAGAAAGCCGGCTCGAAGAGTTCTCTGAGAAATTTCAGCCGAAAGTGCATTCCAATCCGGATCGCTATCTGCCGTCCTCCATCACCGGCGATCGTAGACAAACAGATTCGCATTATCAACCTGCTGACCTTACTTACCGACACATATAGGCACTGAGCACAAACATTCAATTAAAAGCTTTTAGGGAAACTCACCCATGATAAATGGATAAAGAGAACAAAAGCTTGTCTTTTTAACGGTCAAGTGGCAACAAAAGAAGTGAAAATGCAGTCCCTATCTACAGCAGTTGGTGTAAGAATGCGGCTCACGTATACGGGGAAGCGGCCAGACAATTTATTTTAAATAGGCGTAGAAAATGTGTCCTAACGTGTAAATCGACACTAAAAGCCTAAAAGAATCAATCTAAGAGTGAATTATATGGATTTCTCCTATCTGGACTCCCCCACAACAAACGAACTATATAACTACGGTCGGCCTATCCGATATCATAGTTACAATGACGATTTTGGGGGTGTTCAGACTGTGGACCTGCTCAATGCGGTAGGTGTGTGTATCCTGTTATACGACAATTGTCGACATATCGGTATTGTCTTTGCAATGGGGGATATTTTCACCCAGATTAGGTTGGTTGGGGGGAAGGTCCAAAGCTGACCTAAAACACCGAGATATTCCAGATACTCGGATTAAACGAGAATCTTGAGATAGGTGATAACCACTAGTGATCACGGGTATCACGATGAGCCGACCTAAGGTCGTCACGTGAAAGTAAAGGACCATCACGTGTTGTCACGTGAAACTAACCCGTGGTATAAGTCAGACTTGATTCTGATCAAGTTTAGTTTGTGTCGACCTGTTGGAGCGAGAGGATGTGCGACTGAACGTGAGAATGTCAACGTGAGAGTGCTTGTTGAGAAAGCAGACCCTGACGACGAAGTGTGAAGCCGAGATCAACCATGCCAGTGTGTGAGATGGCCAGAACCTCAACTTGATCCATGGGAGCCGACTTTGGTCAGTGAATGCAAGAAGAACCTACACGTTGAAGGCTGCGTGAATTGGTGTGCTAGAGCTGTTTACTAGGACACCGACAGGACTTTTCTGTAAGTGTGAATACGTCAATAAACTCATGTCTCGTAAGCTTACATCGGTGTCGGCTTGTACCAGTTGTGTAACGTGGAGTGTGTGAGAAGAACATTCACGACACACGCATGAACACTACCTAGACAACGAGAATATAAACACATCACTTATTACAGTCTTTATATCGTCATTGTCTTCAATATCGTCCTTGGTTATATATTGTCTTTTCTTTGCCTTCAACTTTTCTCTCCTCCAAATAAGCATGAGTTGTGAAAAAAATTTAACAAAACTCACACCCAGTCACAGTCCACCCAGAACCAGTCACAGCCCACCCAGAACCAGTCACAGCCCACCCAGAACCAGTCACAGCCCACCCAGAACCAGTCACAGCCCACCCAGAACCAGTCACAGCCCACCCAGAACCAGTCACAGCCCACCCAGAACCAGTCACAGCCCACCCAGAACCAGTCACAGCCCACCCAGAACCAGTCACAGCCCACCCAGAACCAGTCACAGCCCACCCAGAACCAGTCACAGTCCACCCAGAACCAGTCACAGCCCACCCAGAACCAGTCACAGCCCACCCAGAACCAGTCACAGCCCACCCAGAACCAGTCATAGCCCACCCAGAACCAGTCACAGCCCACCCAGAACCAGTCATAGCCCACCCAGAACCAGTCACAGCCCATCCACAACCAGTAACAGCCCACCCAGAACCAGTCATAGCCCACCCAGAACCAGTCATAACCCATCCACAACCAGTAACAGTCCACTCTCAACACCCCGATGCATAACCCATCTACAACCAGTCATAGCCCATCCACAACCAGTCATAACCCACCCAGAACCAGTCACAGCCCACTCTAAACACTCCCACGCACAACCCACCCACGAAGCACCCAGAAGACCCAGTAATCTTGCCAATCCCTGGATGGGTTGTGCAGTTATAGTTTTCTTTAGAAAAACGTCACAAGTGTCAGGTCAACTGTCCCAGGTTGCCTTGCCATGCCCAAGTGTCAGGTCAACTGTCCCAGCTTGCCTTGCTATGCCCAAGTGTCCGATCAATTGTCCCAGGTTGCCTTGCTATGCCTAAGTGTCAGGTCAACAGTCCGAGGTTGCCTTGCTATGCCTAAGTGTCAGGTCAACAGTCCGAGGTTGCCTTGCTATGCCCAAGTGTCAGGCCAACTCTTCTAGGTTACATTGCTCTCCTCGACTTACGACCGATTTTGGTTAAGACTAACATGTTGAAAGTCGAACTGCTAGTCGGTCGACTTTATGTCCCTCATCGATTTCCTAATTTAAACGGGTACTGAAAAAAGTTCTGAAAGCACAAAATGTAAATCTATATAGGTAAAATGATTGTACATTTTGGGGAAAATAGTCAACATGGCCCTGCTGTATCAGCTTCCTGAACTTGTTGACTGTACCACTGAAGTTATCTTTGTTTATTTGCTATCTTTTTTTTTTATGCGTGAGAAGAAGTGATTAATTATGCTTGAGATCCCCCGATGAGACTGACCACCTATATACTGACCTAAAGTGTAGCACAACAGCTGTATGTTATGACAGCCCAAAGATATTAAACATTATCTGTAAGCGAATCAAGTCCAAACATGGAATTTGTACCCCGCCCTAGCAGGAGAGGGACAAAACTAAGACAAACACAAGCAATTACAATCAAGACTGGGCAGAAATGTTTCCCTTTCCCTGGCTGGCCATTTTCTGCATCACTTCCCTCGTGATTTGTAAATAATTGCCACAAATGGGAACCCATATCCAGTGTCGTAAATTACTGACGCATGTTGTTAGGATGTCGTAAAACTGCTCCATAAATCGCGTTAGTGTTCCTTGAATCCACAACACGGGAAAAGGGAGGAAGGGGGGGGGGGGGCACATTTGGTTCCCTGAATTGGTTGACGAGATGTACGGGCAGATTGTCTTCCCCTTCTTCCCTGTCCCTGGTTTGGCGGCCAGTCTTTGTCGCCGCCTCCTCCACCACTGATGGATATGTCTGACTGTTCGACACGTGTTTCCTGCAAGTCTCGTGTTTTCTGGTGCTCGCCTGCCGGCCTGAAGATGTTGGGTTCGAATCCACACCGTCAGAATATTTTGGAAATTCATCTTGTCAGCCAGGTCAACCTAGTCTTCAATAATTACTAGATATTCAACAGGGAAGTAAAGGTGGCCGGCCTGAACGACTTAGCAATATGAGTCTACCATCATATGTCTGACTACTCCCTGAAGTCACAAGCCTCCTTTACTAACTGGCTGACTGACTGACTGACTGACTGACTGACTTCTTCTTTTGTTCACATGAAGTAGATTACTTATATCTGCAATGTTGTCTCTAGTATAAATTTGACTTGCTGACTGATTGATTGACTAAATGATTGACTGAACGATTGACTGATGGACTGACTGATTAAGTGATGGACTGACTGATTGAAAGATGGACTGACTGATTGAGTGACTGTTTGAGTGATGGACTGATTGACTGATCGTTTGACTCATTGATTGACTCATTGAGTGACTTATTGATAAGCTGACTTATTGTCTGTTGATTGACCTAGTGACTAAATGTTTGACTGACTGATTGACTGACTTATTGACCGACTGACTGACTGGACAATTGACTGGTTGATTGAATCACTGACTGATTGAGTGAGTGACGGATTTGTCACCCTCTCTCTCTCTCTCTCTCTCTCTCTCTCTCTCTCTCTCTCTCTCTCTCTCTCTATCTATCTATCTATCTATCTATCTATCTCTCTGCGTGTACCTTGATCTGACTTCTGGTGTGGGGAATGCTCCCTCTGTGGCGATCTGACTCCAGGTGTGGGGAAGGCTCCCTCTGTGGCGATCTGACTCCAGGTGTGGGGAAGGCTCCCTCTGTGATGATCTGACTCCTGGTGTTAAAAAATGGTGGAGGAAGAAGAGGGATGTTAAAAAAGACACACTTATTGGAATAGAAACCCAAAAGAAGTTGAAGAGGAAATACAGGCTAGTATAAAGCTTATACAGAAACAAGTCTATCTGATATTAACAAAACAATGTTATCCACCAAGATTCGTCCAGGCACAATACATTTTTACGGAGAGAAGTTAATGTGTTGACGAAGCGGCAAGTGAGAGGTTCGGTCACTCCAGTGGACAGTTGTTCACACGCACATGGCTTTGATACTGACTGACCCAACAAGCCATGTGGTGGCCCTTCATAGCGTTGTTCGTGAGAGTGGATCCATCAAAAAATGTATGTGGCGACAGTTCACAGCTGTGTTGACGAGAGTGTTAAAGCAGTGTAAACGGTGAAAATAAAACTCATATTTCCACATCCTTGGGCATATTGGGCATACTGTTGTCAGCACGTATAATAAACAAGTATAGATAATAGGACAGATTATTTAGGGGTGACAAGTTCGATTCCTGTAGTTCAAGATTTCAAATGGTATGCTGTCTTGTGTGTCCTTCCATCTCCCTACTTCTCTCAATGAGTGCCGATCATTGCATGTTTGTTTATCATACCCAAATCGGTGTGCACATACTGCCACGTGTGAGCCAAGAAACAGTTGAGCAGTAATCTCAGTAATCTCAGTAACCTCCCAAGTTGCCCCATCCATTCAGTCCCCTTCAGACATGGGGACCGCTACAATCACAGCCTGCGATTGAGATATCCATGGATTGGGTTTCCCCTGCAATGACACAAACAGGTCTTCAATCAGTCAAGACAACACCGCCAGTCAGCAGACAGACACTCCCGCCAGCCTGTTATTAAATGTGATAAATATTTACCCTGGACCGACCCGACAATGAGAAGCAGACGATCACAGAGATCCCGCCATTGTGGACATCGACAGCTTGTAGCGGAAGAGAAACCCGGGGCCGGTTAATCTCATTTGTCTTCCAAAAACAGAATTGGCCGGTAATTTGCCATAAGTAACAGGGGCGGGAGATCTGCTACGTTGACTAATTGTACCCCGCGTGTTGGTCCCTTTATTTCATGGAACCCAAACGGGCGAGCAGACCCCAAGAACTGGCATTCTCCGACAGAGGAGCCACTTCTGGACGATCTCTGTTGACCGCTATGCTGAACGCAACAAAGGCAGATTACACATTTGATCCGCGGCTCCAGAATGTGTCTGTGTGTGTGTGTGTATGTGTGTGTGTGTGTGTGTGTGTGTGCGTGAAAGTAGTTTGATCATTTTACTGAGGGTTGATTTATTGCAGACTAAGCGATGCAGTAATCAGACGACCCATGTCTCAATTGCTTGTGGTTGGGTAAGTGAACAGCGCAGTCACGCGTGTCCACAGATACAGCATCGGTTGCACACCAATGGCGAGACGGGCATGTGATGCTAAACCATTTAATATAGAGCTTTTGGTGCACATCCATTTTACAGATCTTGGTTATTTATGTGCAGACTGTTTGTTTCTCACCTCTCTGGCAGTGAGATATCTGCTTGACTTTCCGACCATCAACCAAAGAAACAAAGAAATTGAGGGCTTGTGCATACCTTAATATATAAGTGCTGATTTAAAAATAAAAAAATGCATCAAGCAGTCTACACTGAAAAAGCGACAGGCTGAAGAGGGGTAAGTCATGGCTGGATCAGGCAGAAGTTGTCATCAAGCAAGTATGGAACCCTAGCCATATGACTCATGGTGAAGAGTGGACACCCGTGCCTCCTGTGTCATCTTTTCTTGTCTTGTCACGCTCGACAGAAGACGTACGGAGCTGTTGTGGTCAATGCAGAGGTCAACGCTCTCATCACCGATAATTCCTACAAAGCAGAAGCACTGATCTACACAGACGGATCTGTTATACGGAAACAAAAAAGTGCATGGGAGTTCAAAACACGTTCAGATGGCAGAACAATAAAAGAAGCCAGAGGTGCTTTCTCCATGACAACAAGCAGCATGACGATGGAGGTGCAGGTGATAACGCGAGCATTTCTATGGTTAGGAACGTAAGTCTATACCGGTACGTGTGTACTCAGCGATTCCACTAGCATGATCCGGAAGATCCGGGAAACTTCTGCACGAAGGCAGTGGATTGAGCCATTACAGCAATCCAATGTATCTAATGTTTCACAATACCCCTGGAGACTGCTGTTGACTGTTCATTTCAAGAGAGCCCTGTCTCAAGTAGCGTGGACCTTTTCCACTCATTTCTGCCATCATCATCATTAAGCGCTGTATTCACTGGCGTAGGCGATCACACCTCTGACTTTTGGAGTAATTGAACAGCCCAGTGAGTTTAGCACACTAAACATCCCAGGCAGGACAGGATTATCCATTAGGCACATTAAGCCTATGCCTAGGGCATCTCATCGCCGCAGAGAATAGGAAACAAAAGACTAAAGGTCTAGCCCTATGTGCCCGATACGCCCGAAGCCCTGCAAGAGGGTATTTCACTTGAAACATCTAGGAGAGGTGCCGGTACCACCCAAGGCAGAAGAAAAGAATAGGCAAATAGGTCCAAACGCTCCACAACACAAACACAGATGCTGAAGTACCCTGTACACAACACAACACAAACACAGATGCTGAAGTACCCTGTACAGAACAAAAGACAATACTAGATGAAGGATTTGCAAATGGCTTTCCCTAAAGTTGTACCCCTTAATTTGGACCAAGCATGGCTTCAAGCATGGCTCCAAGCATGGCTTCAACCATGGCTACAACCATGGCTACAATAATGGTTCCAAACATGAATACAAGTATGGCTCTAAGCATGGCTACAAGCATGGCTCCAAGCATGGCTCCAAGCATGACTAAAAGCATGGCTAAAACATGACTACAAGCATGTCTACAAGCATGTCTACAAACATGACTACAAGCATGACTACAAGCATGTCTACAAGCATGTCTACAAACATGACTACAAGCATGACTACAAGCATGACTACAAGAATGTCTACAAACATGACTACAAGCATGACTACAAGCATGACTACAAGCTTGACTACAAGCATGTCTACAAACATGACTACAAGCATGACTACAAGCATGGCTAGAAGCACCTCAACAAGCATGGCTACAAGCATGGCTACAAGCATGACTACAAGCATGACTACAAGCATGGCTACAAACATGACTAAAAGCATGAATACAAACATGAATACAAGCATGTCTACAAGCATGACTACAAGCATGACTACAAGCATGACTACAAACATGACTACAAGCATGTCTACAAGCATGACTAGAAGCATGACTACAAACATGACTACAATCATGGCTAAAAGCATGACTACAAGCATGACAACAAACATGACTACAAGCATGGCTAGAAGCATGACTACATGCATGGCTACAAGCATGACTACAAACATGACTACAAACATGACTTCAAGCATGGCATCAAACATGACAACAAGCATGGCTACAAACATGACTACAAGCATGACTACAAGCATGGTAACAAGCATGGCTACAAACATGACAACAAGCATGACTACAAGCATGGCTAGAAGCATTTCAACAAGCATGGTAACAAGCACGGCTACAAGCATGGCTACAAACATGACTACAAGCATGGAATCAAACATGACAACAAGCATGGCTACAAACATGACTACAAGCATGACTACAGGCATGGTAACAAGCACGGCTACAAACATGACTAAAATCATGACTACAAGCATGGCTAGAAGCATCTCAACAAGCATGGTAACAAGCATGGCTAAAAGCATTACAAGCATGGCTACAAGCATGGCTACAAGCATGACTACAAGCATGGCTACAAGCATGTCTACAAGCATGACTACAAACATGACTACAAGCATGACTAGAAGCATGACTACAAACATGACTACAAGCATGGCTAGAAGCATGACTACAAGCATGACTACAAACATGACTACAAGCATGACTACAAGTATGGCTACAAGCATGACTACAAGCATGACTACAAGCATGACTACAAACATGACTACAAGCATGGCTACAAGCATGGATACAAGCATGACTACAAGCATGACTACAAGCATGGCTACAAGCATGGCTACAAGCATGGCTACAAGCATGGCTACAAGCACCAGTGACACTCCCCGGCAGTAGCAGACATGCATTCCTGAACCCGAGAATCAAAGCAAGAGATGAAACCTGAGTTCTCACCTGGCCAACAGAATTATCTGTCTGTATTGACCACTCTTGTATGGCGGTGTAGACAGTGCCTCGTGAGTCTGAGGGTTTAGGGTAGCATAGTTAGTGCTGGGGCCACTCACTTTGCAGGTTAGGATGTTCCTTTCTGCACCGTCATCAAAATCTAGCACCTTACCGAGGATCGGACTTCCCTGGTCTTCCGCATGAGAATCCTACGCTGTAACCACTCGGCCAACCGGCCCCAGAGAAGGATACCCACGCAAATCCAACAATCCAGCTGACAGACAAATGAACAGTTTCTGTGCTCAAGCTGGCTGAAACACGGACTCTACGCCCAGCAGGGGTTGAACAAGGAATAACATGTTAGTTTAGACGTGACTATAGCGGCCCCATGCCGTGGCTGCACATTTATCACTCAGTGCCACGGGAATTGTATGAAGACAAATGGTGGGCGCACACGGTGCCAAGTCTATTCACCTGTCACCCGATCGCAGGAACAGGTATCACACGTCCTCTGCCACACCCTCTCTGCGCCAGGAAGGTCGTGAGGGCAGCTGAGAATTTGGATATCACTATTAAAGAATGATATCGGCTGAGTTGTAGGGACTAACTGGGAATTAGGGCATCGTTTGTGTCCCCCAATTGGGCAGAACCATATTTCACCAAGAATTGTCCTCCTCGCTTGCCAGAGACAAATGGACCTTTATCTCTCCCGTATCGGATAATCGGCAAATCTGACCTTCCTATTTATAACTTAACTACCCGGGATTCAACAAGACACGAGGGGTCAAACAACCATTAACGCTGACAATCAGTGACAATGACGCGTAAATGAGTATGTTCCCACCTTCACAATTTACTGATACGTCACGGTTGATGAAAGGCTGTCTGCTTGGCAAACAAAGGGGCATCATTCGATACGTGTTGGGTTTGGACAGAATTTGTTGAACATGCCACAGAAACGGGGTTTTCATGGGACCGTACCTGACCCAGGGGACGCATGGGACCGTACCTGACCCAGGGGACGCATGGGACCGTACCTGACCCAGGGAACGCATGGGACCGTACCTGACTCAGGGGACCCATGGGACCTGGAACGAGATATGTCGTGATCACCAAACAGAGAATTATGTACACAGTTATCGCAAGCCTCATCGTCATCGTTTTCTTCCTTTTCCTCCAACTTCGACTACCCACTACTACTGCTGCTGCTGCTGCTGCTACTGCTGCTGCTGCTGCTACTACTGCTACTACTACTACTACTACTACTACTACTACTACTACTACTACTACTACTACTACTACTACTACTACTACTACTACTACTACTACTACTACTACTACCTCTTCTCCTCCTCCTTCTTCTTTTTCTTCTTCTTGTTCTTGTTCTTGTTTTTCTTCTTCTTCTTCTTCTTCTACCGCTGCTGTTCTCTTTTCCTTCTTTCTCTAATCACCCATCCCTCTTTCTCCTCCTCTTGTCGCCTCGCCGGTTATGAACTCTGTTCTAGCTGTTCGTCAACTTGTTTTTGTTTTGTTCCAGAACCTGTTTTATACACATAGCCGTTCTATACATCTGGTTTATCTGTATGCAGACTGTTGGTATCTCGCCTCTCACGTAGATGCATTCTGACTTGAGAGAAACTACCCCTAATTGAACGCATCTTACGACATGCATCGATGGGAGCAATGAGTGTTTTTGCCACAAACCTTCCCCGTCCTTGCAGCCCACACTGTCAACACGAGCATCACCACTCAAGATGGAGGTTCCAGAAGTGGACAAACAACCAGAACTTTCCACCGAAGGTTACGGCTGGTAACAACGAAGAAGAAGAAAGAGTACTGATCCCTGGCTCTGTTGACTGGACTGTTAGTTGTGTATCCTTTACAGGGAGTTGGTGAACCAGCCCCAGCGCTTTTTGGCTATTGTGGGTTTTCTAGGTACGTTTTACGTTTGCAACAGCTAGGCTACAAAGGCCGACGATTGGCCTGTAGCACAGGTTGAACTTTATCACCTCTCCGGCTGTGATCTGGTCTGAAATTACGTACTGTCCATTAAGCCAACACATAGCGGCAGTAGCGACAGACTGAACTTTCAGCCTGAAATACGTCATCGCACCCAGATGACCTCATGCAGAGCGTCGGCGTCATAAACTAAATTCAGAGCCAGCAGAAGTGGGACTGTATGTCTGCTCCAAGTGGTTGCATGTTGTGAAGGCCGGCTTCAAGCCGACCTAGCCACCGTGCACGGATTGATTGTTTGTGCTAACGCATCTTGAGTTCTGCTCCCTTTGTTCTGCTGAACATCCCATCCGGCGTCACGTGTCTATGTCAACTGCTGGGATGACTTTATGACAAGGTGATACGTGTCTATGTTAACTGCTGGGATGACTTTATGACAAGGTGATACGTGTCTAATTGACCTGGGATCCTGGGTCATTCATGCATAACATGGAGAAAAAGGAATATCAAAGGGCAAAGGATTTTGACCACATCACTTTCAACTAACGATTGTTGTCTATGAGCTAATTAAGTTCGCCAGCTATACTTTAAATGCGAAAATAGGGCCCTTTGCTTTAGTTAACCACAAACGTAGCTTAGACCAGCAGACATTATTACATCAACCCCTATTTTTCTTCTTCGATCCTTTTGTCAGAAAACTTAGAAAGCTTCGATAAAAGCTATCGTGCAGTCCATACCTCCTAGTCTACCATACAGCTTTGTCTTCAGTCTGGCTGGAAAAGGCCATAACGCTTCTCTATTGGCAGCATCCAGTTGACAGTTTTGGAGCACATGCTCAACATTTTCGGGTGCCAAGTTGCAGGAGCACGTCGCCGTGTTTCCTACACTGAAAAGTTTGAACAATTGTTAAAGAAGTCTGTTGTGCCATGTCTCTTTAGTATGAATTTAATACGTTGCGCCTTGCCCGTCTCTATGGAAGCTTCAAGACCTCAAACCTCTCTAGAGAGGCGATCAAGTGAGTCTTGAGAATTGTGTGTGTGTGTTCAGTCACCTTTCACGGATACTAGATTGCAATAATGTAGTCTGTTGGTGGGTTTAGTCACTATTTGACTGCACCATGTCACCACCACTTCTTGCTAATCTGTCCGCTGTTTGATTGCCTTCCAAGTCACAGTGACCTAAATCATGACCTACCGCAGTACAGATGGTTCTGCCGAAGAACCTGGGTGAATCAGCTGTTGTGTCAAGTCTACAAACTGAGTATCTGTTGGGTTAACAATTGCTTGTAGAACTGACATAGCATCAGTCACAACGACCACTCTGCTAAATGTGCTGTGCTGTTGTCCACTCAAGAAAGAACATGCCATTAGAAGTTTATCTGCCTCTGTTCTTTTTCTTTTTTTTTTTGGAGGGATAAGAACCTGTTGATATAGCTTGCTGAAACATTTTTCCTTGATCATTCTGCTTCTAACTGCTCGCATGACCGCTCTCGCGTGATTGACAAGATCAAGGTTTGATAAATCAGCCTATGGTTTGGATCAATACCTGTGGGAGACCAGCTGTGTCGGCACACAAACAGTGAATCTAGTCGCCGCTTCTGCAGGCCCATCATTGTTGATCCATTGTAGCCAGTCTCAGGGTAAACCACTCCTTCCTTCATGTGCCAACAATGCCGAAGATGATCCGTGAGGCCAACCTACTCACGCAGAAGTATCTACCACAAAGAAGCAGAAAGGATCAGTGCCAATAACACTGGCCCGAAACAGCACAACCAGACGCAGGCGACGGAGAATCAGCTAGCGTGTATTGAATAAATGAGTCCAACAGATGGCATGACTCTAGTTACCAGCGTTCTCTTGTTTTTATGCTTGATAGAAGTAATATCTTCATTATGTTACTTGTCTATCAGTGTTGAATGCTTATTGCCAACATCTTGTTTCAACATATGCAACCCCCGTGATACAATTGGGATTAGCTATTCATCTTCTTGTGCCACAACATTATTATCATATTTATTATCTATTCCAGTGGTTATCCTAAAAATGAAGTTGTCTCAATGGCTTAGGTACTCCCATCCATTCCATGAAATCTGTAGACAGACAACAATAGTGTAGCAGATGGGAGGCCCGGGTTTGCACACTCATAAATCCTCAATATCATCAGACAAACACATGAGACCTCTATACGCAGTATGGTGTCAAAGATGGTGTGGGGATGGTGTGTTTAGTGTGGGCATGTATCTAGTGTGGGAATATGTGTAGTGTGGGCATGTATCTAGTGTGGGGATGTATGTAGTGTGGGGATGTCTGTAGTGTGGGGATGTGTGTAGTGTGGGGATGTGTGTAGTGTGGGGATATGTAGTGTGAGGATGTGTGTAGTATGGGGATGTGTGTAGTGTGGGGATGTGTGTAGTGTGGGAATGTGTGTAGTATGGGGATGTGTGTAGTGTGGGGATGTGTGTAGTGTGGGGATGTGTGTAGTGTGGGGATGTGTGTAGTGTGGGGATGTGTAGGGTGTGGATGTGTGTAGTGTGGGGATGTGTGTAGTGTGGGGATGTCTGAGGTGTGGTAATGTGTCTTGTGTCGGGATGTGTGTAGTGTGGGGATGTCTGTAGTGTGGGGATGTGTTTAGTGTGGGGGATGTCTGTAGTGCGGGGATGTTTGTAGTGTGGGAATGTTTGTAGTGTGGGGATGTGTGTAGTGTGAAAATGTCTGTTGTGTGGGGATGTCTGTGGTTTAGGGATATGTGTAGTGTGGTGATGTGTGTAGTGTGGTGATGTGTGTAGTGTGGGGATGTGTGAAGTGTGGGGATGTCTGTAGTGTGGTGATGTGTGGGTTGTGTGGTGTGGGGTTGTGTGTTTTTTTTTTTTTGGGGTGTGGTGGTTTGTGTTGTTGTGTTTGTGGGTTGTGTGTGGTGTGTGTTGTGGTTTGTGTGTTTTGTTGTGTTGGTGTTTGTGTGGGGTTGGTTGTGGTGTGGTGTTTTGGTGTTTGTGGGTGGGGGTTTGTTTTTGTGGGGTTTGTTGTGTTTTTTTTGTGGGTGTTGGTTTTTGTTGTGTGTGGGGTTGGTTTGTGTTGTGTGGGGGGTGTTTTTTGTGTTTTGTGTGGGGTGTGGGTTGTTTTTTGTTGTGTTGGTGTTTTGTTGTGGGGTTGGGGGTTGTTTGTTTGTTGGGGGTGGGTGTTTGTGTGTTGGGGGTTTTGTGGTGTGTTGGTGTGTGTTTTTGGTTGTGTTGGTGTGTTTTTTGGGGGTGTTTGTGTGTGGGGGGGTTGTTGTTGGGGGGGGTGTGTTTTTGGGGTTTGTTGTGTTGTGGTGGGTGTTGTTGTGGTGGTGGTTGTGTGTTGTTGTGTGTGTTGTGTTGTGTTTTGTGGTTTGGTGTGTTTTTTTGTGTTGTGTTTTGGTGGGGGGGTGTGTGGTGTGTTGTGTGTTGTTTGGTGTTTGGGTGTGTTGTGGTGTTGTGTGTGGGTGTGTGTGTGGTGTTTTTGTGTTGTGTGTGTGTGGTGTGTTGTTTTTGTTGTGTTGGGGGTGGGTGGTGTGGTGTTGGTGTGGGGGGGTGTGTGTGGGTTTTTTGGTGGTGTGTTTGGTTGGTGTGTGTTTGTTGTGGGGTGTGTTTGTGTTTTGGTGTGTGTTTTGTGTGGTTGTTGTTTTGTGTGGTTGTGTGTGTGTGGGGATGTGGTTTTGTTTTGTGTGTGTGTTGTGTGTTGTGTTTGTGTGTTTTTTTGGTTTGTTGTTTTTGTGTTTTGTTTGTTTGTGGTGTTGTGGGTGTTGTGTTTGTGTTTGGTGTTGTGTTTTTTGTTTTGTGGGGGTGTGTTTGTGGGGGTGGTTTTGTTGTTGTGGGGTTGTGTGTTTTTTTTTGTGTGTGTTTTTTGTTTTGTTTGTTGTTTTTTTTTTTGTGTGTTGTGTTTTGTGTTGGTGTTTTGTTTTTTGTGGGTGTTTTTTGTGTGTTTGTGTTTTTTGTGTGGGTTGTTTTGGTGTGTGTGGTGTGTGGTGTGGGTGTTTGTTTTTTTGTTTGTGTGGTTTTGGTGTTTTTGTGTTGTTGTGTTTTTTTGGTGTTTGGGGGGTGTTTGTGGGGTTGTTTGTGTGTGTTTTTGTTTGTTTGGTTTGTGTTTTGTGTTTGTTGTGGGGGGTTTGTGTGTTTTTGTTTGTGTTTTGTTTTGTGTGGGGTGTTTGTTGTGTGTTTTTGTGTGTGTGTGTGTGTGTTGTGTGTGTGTTGTGTTGGTGGTGGGTGTTTTTTTTTTTTTTTTGTTGTTTGTTTTGTTTTGTTTTGGTTGTTGTTTTGTTGTTTTTTTTGGTGTTTTGTTTGTGTGTGTGTTGTTGTTTTGTTTGTTTTGTGTTTTGTTGTGGTGGTTTTTTTTTTGGGGGGTTTTGTGTTTGTTGTGTGTTTTTGTTTGTTTTTTTTTGTTGTTTTGGTGGTTTTTTTTGTGTGTTTTGTGTGGGTTGTTGTTTTTTGTTTTTGGGTGTGTTGTTTTTTTGTGTGGTGTTGTGTTTGTGTTGGTGTTTTTTTGGGTTGTGGTGTTGTTTTTTGTTTTGTGGTGTTTTGTGTTGTTTTGTGTTGTGTGTGGTTTGTTTTTTTGTTGTTTTTTTGTGTTGTGTTTTTTGTGTTGTGGGGTGGTTTTTTGTGTGGGGGTGTGTGTTTGTGGTTTTGTTTTTGTGGTTGTTGTTGTTTTTGTTTTTTTTGTGTTTGTGTGTTTGTGTGTGTGTGTGTGTTTGTGTTTTGGGGTGTTTTGTGTGGTTGTGTTGTGTGTTGGTTTTTGTTGGGGTGTTGGTGTGTGGTTTTTTTGGGGTTGTTGTGTGGGGGTGTGTTGTTGTGTGTTTTTTTTTTTTTTTTTTTTTGTGGTTTTTTTTTTTTTTGTGTGTGTTTTTTGTGTGGGGGTGTTTTGTGTTTTGGGGTGTGTGTTGTGTGTTTTGTTTGGGGGTTGTTTGTTGTGGTGTTTGGTGTGTGTGTTTGTGTTTTTGTGTTTTTGTGTGTGGGGTGTTTTTTTTGGTGTTGTGTTGTGTGTGTGTTGTTGTGTTTTTGTGTTTTGTTTGTTTTTGTGTTTTGTGGTGTGTGTGTTTTTTTTTGTTTTGTGTGTTTTTGTTTTTTGTGTGTTTTGTTTTTGGTTGTTGTGTTGTTTTGTGTGTTGTGTTTGTTTTGTTGTTGTGTGTTTTTTGTGTTTGGTGGGTGTTGTTGTGTGTTTTTTTTGTGTGGTGTTTTTGTGTGGTGGTGGTTTTTTTTGTGTTTGGGTTTGTTTTTTTTGTTTGTTGTGGTGTGTTTTGTGGTTTGTTTGTTGTTTGTGTGTTTTTTGTGTTTTTTTTGTTTTTTGTTGTGTGTTTGTGTGTGTGTTGGTTTTTTTTTGTTTTTTTGTGTGTGGGGTTGTGTGTGTGTGGGTGTGTTTGTGTTGTTTTTTTTTGGTGTGTGTTTTGTGTTTTTGGTTTTTTTTGTTTTTTTTTTTTTTTTTGTGTGGGGTTGTTTTTTTTTTTGGGTTTTTTGGTTTTTTGTTTTGTTTTGTGTGTTTTTTTTGTTTGGTGGGTTTTGTGTTTTTTTTTTTTGTGTGTGTTTTTTGGTGGGGTTTGTGTTTTTTTTGTTTGTTTGTTTTGTGTGTTTTTTTTGTGTTGTTTTTTTTTTTTGTTTTTGTTTTGTGTTTGTTTGTGGGTTTTTGTGTGTTTTTTTGTGTGTGTTTTTTTTTTTGTGTGTGTTTGGTGTTTTGGTTTTGTTTGGGTGTTGTGTTTTTTTTTTTTTTTTTTTTTTTTGTTTGTTGTTTGTTTGTTTTGGTTGTTTTGTTTGTTGTTTGTGTTTGTGTTGTTTGTTTTTGTGGGTTTTTTTTTGTTGGTTTTTTGTTTTGTGGTGTTTTGTTGGGGTTTTTTTTTTTTTTTTTTGTTTTTTTGTTTTTTTTTTTTTTTGTGTGTTTGTTGGTGTGTTGTGTGTGTTTTTGGGGTGTGTGTTGTGTGTTGTGGGTTTTTTTTGTGTGTTGTTTTTTTTGTTGTGTTTTGGGTTTTGTTTTTTTTGTGTGGGTTTTTTTTTTTTGGGGTTTGTGTTGTTTGTGGTTGGTTTTTTTTGTGTGTGTTGTTTGTGTTTTTTGTTTTGTTTTTTTTTGTGTGTTTTTGTGTTTTTTTGTTTGTTGTGTTTTTTTTGTGTGTGTTGTTGTTTTTTTTGTTTTTTGTTGTGTTTGTGGTGTTTGTGTGTGTGTGGGTTGTTGTTTGTTTTGGTGTGTGTGGTGGTTTGTTTTGTGTTTTGTGGTGTGTTTTGTTGTGGGTTGTGGTTGTTTTTTTTTTGGTTTGTTTTTTTGTTTTTTTTTTTTTTGTTGGTGTTTTTTTTTTTTGTTGTTTTTGTTGTTTTTGTTTTTTTTGTTTTTGTGTGTTTTTGTTGGTTTTGTGTGTGTTTTGTGTTTGTTTTTTTTTGTGGTGTTTTTTTTTTTTTTTGTTGTGTGTTGTTGTGTTTTGTTTTTTTTTTTTTTTTTTTTTTGTGTTTTGGTGTGTTTTGTGGTTTGGGGTTTTTTGTGTTTGTTTTTTTTTGTTTGTTGTTGTTTGTGTTTTTTGTTTTTTTTTTTTGTTTTGTTTTGTTTGTGTTTTTTTTTGTTTGGTTTTGTTTTTGTGTGTGGGGGTTTTTGTTTTTGTTTTTTTTTTTTTGTGTTTTTTTTTTGTTTTTTTTTTTGTGGGTGTGTGTTTTGTTTTTTTTGTTTTTGTTTTTTTGTTTTGTGTTTGTGTTGTTGTGTTGTTTTTGTGTTTGTGTGTTTTTTTTTTGTTGTGTTTTTTGTTTGTGTGTGTGTGTTGGTTGGGTGTGTTTTGTTTGTTGTTTGTGTTTGTGTTTTTGTTTTGTTTTTTGTTGTGTGTTTTTTTTTTGTTTTGTTTTTGTTTTTTGTGTTTTTTTTTGTTGTGGTGTTTTTTTTTTTTTTGTGGGTTGTGTTGTTGTTGTGTGTGTTTTGTGTTTTGGGTTGTTTTTGTTTTGTTTTGTTTTTTGTTTTTTTTGTGTGTTGTGTTGGTGTTGTTTTGTTTTTTGTGTGTGTTTTTTTTTTTGTTTTTTTGTTGGTGTTTTTGTGGGTTTTGTGGTGTGTGTTTTTTTTTTTTTTTTTTTTTTTTTGTTTTTGTTTTTTTTTTTTTTTTTTTTTTTTTTTTTTGTTTTGTTTTGGTTTGTGTTTTGTGTGTTTGTTTTTTTTTTGTGTTGGTGTGTTTGTTGTTTTTTGTTTTTTTTTTTGTTGTGTTGTGTTTTTTTTGGGTGTGTTTTTTTTTGTTTTTTTTTGTTTTTTTTTTTTTTTTTTTTTTTGTGTTTTTTGTGTGTTTTTTTGTGGTTTTTTTTTGGTGTTTGTTGTTTTTTGGTTTTTTGTGGTTTTTTTTGTGTGTTGTTGTTTTTTTGTTTTTTTGTTTTTTTGTGTTGTTGTGTTTTTGTTTGTGTTGTTTTGGTGTGTGTGTTTTGTTTTTTTTTTTTTTTGTGTTTTTTTGTTTTTTGTGTTTTTTTTTGTGTGTTTTTGTTGTGTTGTTTTTTTTTTTTTTTTTTTTTTTTTTTGTTGTTTGTTGGTTTTTTTTTGTGTTGGGGTTGTTTTTTTTTTTTTTTTTGTTTGGTTGTGTGTGTGTTTTTGTTTTTTGTGTGTGGTTTGTGTGTTTTTTTGGTGTGTGTTGGGGTTGTTTTTTTTGTGTGGTGTGTTTTTTTTTGGTGTTTTTTTTGTTTGTGTGGTTGTGTGTTTGTTTTTTTTTTTTGTTGGTTTGGGTTTTTTTTTTTTTTTTTGTGTTTTTTGTTTGTTGTGGGTGTTTTTTTTGTTTTGTTTTTGTTTGTGTTTTTTTGTTTGTTTGTTGTTGTTTTTGTGTGGTGTTTTTTTTTGTGGTGTTTTTGTTTTGTGTGTGTTTTTGTTTTTTTTTTTTTTTTTTGTTTTTGTGTGTGTTTTTTTTTTGTGTTGTTGTGTTTTTTTGTTTTTTGTGTTTGTGTTTTTTGTTTTGTGTTTTTGTGTTTTGTGGTTTTTGTTTGTGTTTGGTTTGTTGTGTGTTTTTGTGTGTGTTGTTGGTTTGTTTGTTTGTTTGTTTTTTGGTGGTTTGTTTTTTTTGTTTTGTGTGTGTGTTTGTGTTTGGTTGTGTGTTTGTGTGGGTGTGTGTGTTTTGTGGTGTTTTTTTTTTTTTTGTGTGTTTTGGTGTGTGTTTTGTGTTTGTTTTTTTTTGGTTTTTTGTTTTTTTTTGGGTTTTTTTTTTTGTTTTGTTTTTTTGGTTGTTTTGTGTTTTTGTTTTTGTGTGGGTGTGTGGTGTTGTTTTTTGTTTTTTTTTTGTTTTTTTTTGTTTTTGTGTTTTGTTGTGTTGTGTTTGTTTTTTGTTTTTTTTTGGTGTTTTTGTTTGGGATGTGTGTGTTTGTGTGGGGGTTGGGTGTTGTTTGGGGTTGGTATGTATGTGTGTAGTGTGGGGATGTGTGTAGTGTGGGGATGTGTGTAGTGTGGGGATGTGTAGTATGGGGATGGTGTAGTATGGGGTTGTGTAGTATGGGGATGGGTGTAGTATGGGGATGGGTGTAGTATGGGGATGTATGTAGTGTGGGGATGTGTTATTGGGGAAAAACAGTGCGTGAATGTGTGTATTGTGGGGGTGATAATGAGGAGAATAGTGATGATGCTTGTGATGAGGTGCTTTGCATGGTCTCCACGAGTACATTGTGGCAAGCAGAAAGTCCGTGCTACAAGTGACGGCACGAGATACTTGTGGCCGGTGGAGTAAGCTAGGCGAAGCCCGAGCTAGCCTTGTGGTCAGTCGATCATCAGAAGTCAGGGGAGACGGTTGTAGTATTTGAAGATGTCGTCTTTGTGTCGCGCGAATAATTAGTGTTCGAATATGTCGCGAGTGATAAAGTGCGAATAATGTTTGAACATGTGAAATACATGGACCAGAATAAACTGACAGAATGTACAAAGGAGCTGAGCGGCGTTTGTGTTGTCAACCCTAGACGTTAAAGCAGTGCAAGTTTTGTAGCAGTAAACATCCAGAGAGTGAGCCGTGGCTAAAGCCAATATGTAGGGAGTCAAGGTGCATGACGAGTGAAGTCGGTGCAAACCAAGGTTCATTTCAAGTCCAGCCAAGGTTCATTTCAATGCTGATAGGGATAATGATGATGATGACTATAATAACGATGATGATGATGACAATGATATTATGACGAAGATAATATGATGATGATGACGATCATAATAATGATAGTAATGATGATAGTAAGGATTATAGTAATGATGATAGTGATAATGAAGATTGTGATAAGCACGATGATAATGATGAGTGGCAACATTGTGGTTTGTGGCAGCAGCAGATGAACCTGTCTATGCCTTGAGGTATCTGGCACATACGATACTATTTGTTGATCTATATTTCAAAAACTAATCGGCGTTTGGAAATGGGGAGTGGAGGGGAGAAAGGGAGGATGTGATCTGAATCACGTAGGCTGCCTTTACCTTCCTTATCATTTCCTGACTACATGTCCGCCTGGGTCAGGCTAGAAGAACACACTTGATGATAATATCGGAGTAAGTGAGATGTGGTACTTACAGACAAGGTCCTGTCTCATCGGCGTCAATGAAATGTTGTACTTACAGATCCTGTCACATCGGCGTCAATTAGATGTTGTACTTACAGACAAGGCCCTGTCACATCGGCGTCAATTAAATGTTGTACTAACAGATCCTGTCACATCGGCGTCAATTAAATGTTGTACTTACAGATCCTGTCACATCGGAGTAAATTAGATGTGGTACTTACAGACAAGGTCCTCTCACATCGGAGTCAATGGGATGTTGTACTTACAGTTTCTGTCACATCGGCGTCAATTAGATGTTGTACTTATAGATCCTGTCACATCGGCGTCAATGAGATGTGGTACTTACAGATTCTGTCACATCGGTGTCAATTAGATGTGGTACTTACAGATTCTGTCACATCGGTGTCAATTAGATGTGGTACTTACAGATCCTGTCACATCGGTGTCAATTAGATGTTGTACTTACAGACAAGGTCCTCTCACATCGGCGTCAATGAGATGTGGTACTTACCTGATCCTGTCACATCGGTGTCAATTAGATGTTGTACTTACAGACAAGGTCCTCTCACATCGGCGTCAATGAGATGTGGTACTTACCTGATCCTGTCACATCGGCGTCAATCTTTTATCTATAGGGATGAAAACTCAATAGCACGGACATGAAATCAGATCTAACGGTCTTTCAAAAACAATACTACACAGAGCAGTTGCAGGGAAGAGAAGCATAGGCAGGTCAAGAGAGACCTGTTTACAGAACGTGATTGACTGGACAGGTCCTAGGCATGCAACCATGAAGTCAATTGCATCCAACTGTCAAAGATGGAGGAGATGACCAGACTGTCAGTAGCAACTGGTGACCCAAAGACACGCACCACTGGATGGTGAGGGTGATGATTATCACTACAGCGAGAGAGATAGAGAGAGAGAGAGAGAGAGAGAGAGAGAGAGAGAGAGAGAGGAAGAGAGAGAGAGAGAGGAAGAGAGAGAGAGAGAGAGAGAGAGAGAGAGAGAGAGAGAGAGAGAAGGTGGGACTCGCAAGGCAGAGAAAGCGATGAGAAAGAAGACGCTAGATCTGAATCCATGTCCTGGAACGTGAGCGTCTGAAAGAATTAGAAGGACATCAATCAAGAGAAAACAAGATTGCAGTTACCAGTTCCACCACCGCCTACACATGATCACTGTAACCAATACACGCCGCCTACACATTACCAGAGTGATGGATACTCATTATTTGTGTTGTATAATTTGCTGTGCGGATTAGCAGCCTGGGCCAGCCAAGGAAACCTGATGCAACCCGCCAGAGGAAACGATTTATCTCCTACACACACCGACCACCATCAGCGGTGCTAAACCATCAGATTTGGTTTCCGTGGGTAGGTCTGTGATACAGTGTACACCTGTACTTCCACAACAACGCCTCTCTCAGGGCTGGCTGGCTCAGTCTACTGGCCTACACTGGCTCCTTGAGCCACCTAGCCGTAGACGCTGACCAGTTGACCAACAGTGAGCACGGATATAGTCTCACAAAGAACTAAGGTGTGAGTGAGTATGTTCCACTTCTGTAGAGCTCTGTAATGTACCAAGATGGCAATGATGTAATCCATCCTGTCTTTAGAGTTGACATTGAATCAACTCTTTTCTTTGCTTCGCCTCTGCTTTATCTGTTCTTGAAGAATATTCTACTTCTTCACGTTCACCGGCTGTAAACTTCTTCACGTTCACCGGCTGTAAACTTCTTCACGTTCACCGGCTGTAAACTTCTTCACGTTCACCGGCTGTTGACTTCTTCACGTTCACCGGCTCTAAACTCCATCACGTTCACCGGCTGTAAACTTCTTCATGTTCACCGGCTGTAAACTCCATCACGCTCACCGGCTGTAAACTCCATCACGTTCACCGGCTGTAAACTCCATCACGTTCACCGGCTGTAAACTCCATCACGTTCACCGGCTGTAAACTCCATCACGCTCACCGGCTGTAAACTCCATCACGCTCACCGGCTGTAAACTCCATCACGTTCACCGGCTGTAAACTCCATCACGTTCACCGGCTGTAAACTCCATCACGTTCACCGGCTGTAAACTCCATCACGCTCACCGGCTGTAAACTCCATCACGCTCACCGGCTGTAAACTCCATCACGTTCCCCGGCTGTAAACTCCCGCGAGAAATTCTAGCTATTCATCTGGACTTTAGAAGAAGGCGCTATAGCCGCAACGTTTACGTTTTGTTTGTGTTAGTTTGATTGTGAAGCTCGCTTATATACTTTTGGTTCGGTTTTATATCTTTCCCTGATATTGTCCAGGCGTGACCACAAAACAGCCGTCTTTTCTGAGTGGATAACAGCACCCATTTCTGCACAGCAGTCAGTCAATGTCTACAGCTGCCTGTAGCTCTTGGACTCTGAATGCCTTTCACTCCCCTTTCTAAATGCAAGAACATCATCGGCAAATGTCAGTATCCTTAAAAAACCGAGTGTTTAATCTTGTGCAATCGTGCTTATATACATATTGAAGAGTGCTGGTGAAATTGCAGAACCCTGGGCTAGTCCCGATGCGATATTCTATGGTTCTGAGGTACATGTACCCAGACGAAGGGCAACCAGAGATGAATGCAGGACAACTCCCCTTCTGCATGAGGTGATATATCAAAATATCATATCTGTATATATTGTAGGCATCCTCAAGATCAAGTGCTGCCACAACCGTCTCCTGTCTGTTCTGGAACAACTCATAAACATCAAAAGCAAAAGTAGCTGCATTGGGCCAGGTATCTTTCCGTGGTCCGTAACTACCCAAACCTTTTGACAGGAGCTCTGCCCTTTCAATAACAACAACAAAAACTGGATTAACATCCTGGCACAAGGGTAGCAACCCAACGGTGCTCCGTTCTACTTTTTAATCACAGATGAGTCAAAAAATATCAGCGCAGTGCTCGAACTCCGTAGCACCGATAAGGATCCTGAAATGGGGTAATTACTAGAAGTCCACGTGAAAAAATCTCAGCCTTCACCGAGGCTTGAACCCAGGACCTCCAGCACTCAAGACGGACGCCATGCCTCCAGACCACTCAAGAACCAGATGTTTCACCCCATTCCTCGCCAGCAGATATTGCCCATGCCTCCAGACCACTCAAGAACCAGCTGTTTTACCCCATTCCTCGCCAGCAGATATTGCCCATGCCTCGAGACCACTCAAGAACCAGATGTTTCACCCCATTCCTCGCCAGCAGATATTGCCCATGCCTCCAGACCACTCAAGAACCAGCTGTTTTACCCCATTCCTCGCCAGCAGATATTGCCCATGCCTCGAGACCACTCAAGAACCAGATGTTTTACCCCATTCCTCGCCAGCAGATATTGCCCATGCCTCGAGACCACTCAAGAACCAGATGTTTTACCCCATTCCTCGCCAGCAGATATTGCCCATGCCTCGAGACCACTCAAGAACCAGATGTTTCACCCCATTCCTCGCCAGCAGATATTGCCCATGCCTCCAGACCACTCAAGAACCAGATGTTTTACCCCATTCCTCGCCAGCAGATATTGCCCATGCCTCCAGACCACTCAAGAACCAGATGTTTTACCCCATTCCTCGCCAGCAGATATTGCCCATGCCTCCCCTCTAAGGCAGAATTCAAATAACTAATGTATCCAAGACACTCAAATCTGTCTATGTTGAATTCCTGCAGCATGATGATATCAAATCATATATCAGTATCTCCAACACAGGTCCTCTCTGCTTGGCACTACGACAATTTCCGTAACCTACTCTAACATACTTTAATCCCAGACGCTCCGTTTTTCGCCTGACTCTCCGGACTCTCTCTCTCTCTCTCTCTCTCTCTCTCTCTCTCTCTCTCCTATTTCATTGCCTTCTTCTCTGCCCATTTGCTCTTCTCCATTTCACACTCTCTCCATTGCCATCTCCGTAGCTCGGGTAATGGTTTTTATTTTAAATGAGAGGCACGAGGTTAGAGGAAACAATATATGTCGGAATGTGTGAGCGTGCAATTATGTGCTGATCCGGCCAAGAAGGGGTGTATGAGAGGAAGACAACTACGTGTGTATAATCAGTGTGCTGCAGGTAGAGTTAACGTCTATAGCATTGCTGCGGTAGACGGAGCATTCTTTAGTATGCCCGGTGTGATGTGATGTCGATTCTTAAATCAGTCATATAATCAGTAATCAAAGTAAGCTGAAAGAAATTAGGAATAAGTCTGCAGCTAGATGTGAACGTCGTGCCTCGGCGCCACTTGCTGCAATCACAGAAATGGCTGCCCCTCGAGGATGAAAGCATCTACTCAGCCCCGGCAGCAGACAGGAAACACAACAAGGAAGTGGCCGACGTTCGGCGCTATGTTATTAGATCTGCTAAATTAATCAATGTTTTCCGGTTCCGAATATGCTAATTAATATCGACAATTGATGGCATTTACAGAAATCTAATCTGTGTGATCAAAAAACACAGATCGCAAAGGTGGACAACGAGCAAGGTTAGCCTTGGGATGATTGTGTACACATGGGTACGTCGCTTCCATACATCCCCTGCTACCGTCTGGAGAGCAGGTTTGATTGGTGGCTGTCGATGTCTGCTTTGTTGTGGATGGGGATGCGGGATTCTGTTCTCTTCTCGCGTGCTGGAGGCTGCCGCAGTCGTGTCGCCGAGTAAGGTGCGGTCCTTTTAAGACAGGTACAACATGGTGGTCTTTGCTGAAACATGATAAAACGAAACCAACTTTCTAGTCAAGAAACACAACAATTTGCCTTACTCTCGTTCATGAAATGTTTACTCCCAATTTTGCTTTTTGTGTGTGTCGATGTAGTTTTCAGAAGTTTACAAGTCCCAGCTTTATAATTTGACAATTGTACGATTGCGTAACTCTACCATTTACTAGCATTACGACTTCACCAGTTCACAAGTGTGACTTGATGACAGTATGTATACAGTGTTACAAGAACTAGTTGATCAAGTCAGCTAGACGAGTGCAGAGTATGGTTTAAACCAATGTTTCCAAAACTGTTTCTTGATCGAGGCACCTTTTTTCAATTAAATGATTTCCACGGCGCCCTAACCAAAGTCAAAGTTCGACTATTTGTGTCTTGGTTACATTCATTATGAAGCTTTTACAATATTTCGTGGTGCCCCTATGAAAAGGTCTCAGTTTCACGGGCCGCCGCGGCGCACAGTCTGGGAATCACATGGTTTATCCATATTATTTAAAAAAAAAAATTAACTATAGTAATTTACTATGGAAAAAGCGGCCAACAATGAACATCACAGTAAAAGGAGAGCTATTAGAACACGTGATAAGTTTTTTCCTTTCTGGGACACTATTATCCACAGACGTTGGAAGAAGCGAAACAGAAATCAAAGAGAGAATAGGATTAGCTAAAACTGTCATCAGTAACGCCACGGGGATGTAGAAACTACGTGCACAATATAAAACAGCACGTCTTCCGCATCCTTGTTTCTTTAAGCTTTTTAGTCACATTTCCCTGGGATTGCTTGGTATTAGCTTGACTGCAGTCACCCTTCATATTTTCTCCACTTCAATAAAATGCGCAAGTTACTGACAGCTAGAAAGATCAACAACACACTCACAGTGAGAATCGTCAAATGTTATGTGTACCCAGTCCTGCTATATGTTGCACAAACTTGGACAATAAACAAGCAATTTCAAAATCGAATTGAGTCTCTGGAGATGTGTGTATACAGAAGAGTTGGTGGTATTTCTCTCTCTTGATGTGTGTATACAGAAGAGTGGGTGGTATTTCTCTCTCTAGATGTGGGTATACAGAAGAGTGGGTGGTATTTCTCTCTCTAGATGTGTGTATACAGAAGAGTTGGTGGTATTTCTCTCTGGAGATGTGGGTATACAGAAGAGTTGGTGGTATTTCTCTCTGGAGATGTGGGTATACAGAAGAGTTGGTGGTATTTCTCTCTGGAGATGTGGGTATACAGAAGAGTGAGTGGTATTTCTCTCTGGAGATGTGGGTATACAGAAGAGTGAGTGGTATTTCTCTCTGGAGATGTGGGTATACAGAAGAGTGTGTGGTATTTCTCTCTCTGGAGATGTGGGTATACAAACGAGGGGGTGGTATTTCTCTCTCTAGATGTGTGTATACAGAAGAGTGGGTGGTATTTCTCTCTGGAGATGTGGGTATACAGAAGAGTGGGCAGTATTTCTCTCTGGAGATGTGGGTATACAAAAGAGTGGGTGGTATTTCTCTTTGGAGATGTGGGTTTACAGAAGAGTTGGTGGTATTTCTCTCTGGAGATGTGGGTATACAGAAGAGTGTGTGGTATTTCTCTCTCTGGAGATGTGGGTATACAAACGAGGGGGTGGTATTTCTCTCTCAAGATGTGTGTATACAGAAGAGTGGGTGGTATTTCTCTCTGGAGATGTGGGTTTACAGAAGAGTGGGCAGTATTTCTCTCTGGAGATGTGGGTTTACAGAAGAGTGGGCAGTATTTCTCTCTGGAGATGTGGGTATACAGAAGAGTGGGTGGTATTTCTCTCTAGAGATGTGGGTTTACAGAAGAGTGAGTGGTATTTCTCTCTAGAGATGTGGGTTTACAGAAGAGTGGGTGGTATTTCTCTTTGGAGATGTGGGTATACAGAAGAGTGAGTGGTATTTCTCTCTGGAGATGTGGGTATACAGAAGAGTGTGTGGTATTTCTCTCTCTGGAGATGTGGGTATACAAAAGAGTTGGTGGTATTTCTCTCTGGAGATGTGGGTTTACAGAAGAGTGGGTGGTATTTCTCTCTGGAGATGTGGGTTTACAGAAGAGTGGGTCATTTTTCATGGAAACAAAAACAGACCATACAAAGGTTCTAGAAAGACTACAAACTAAAAAACAAGAATTACTGAAATAAATAAAAAAGAGACAATTGAAATACTTTGGCCACAATAAAAGACATAACAAACTTTTAAAATTCCTGCTGAAGGGACAGGTTGAAGGCAAGAGAGCAAGAGGTAGGCAACCATACATTTGGGAGGACAACATCAAGAGTGGACGACCAGTAATCTGTAGGATGAACTTATGACAGTGTGTGGACAGTGTGGGGACAGTGTGTGGACAGTGTGTGGACAGTGTGGGGATTTTACAGCTATGAACTTATGACTGTGCAGATAGTGTGGGGATTTTACAAGAATGAACTTATGACAGTGTATAGACAGTGTGGGATTTCACAGCTATGAACTTATGACAGTGTGTAGACAGTGTGGGGATTTCACAGCTATGAACTTATGACAGTGTGTAGACAGTGTGGGGATTTCACAGCTATGAACTTATGACAGTGTGTAGACAGTGTGGGATTTCACAAGAATGAACTTATGACAGTGTGTAGACAGTGTGGGGACTTTACAGCTATGAACTTATGACAGTGTTTGGACAGTGTGGGATTTCACAGCTATGAACTTATGACAGTGTGTGGACAGTGTGGGGATTTTACAGCTATAAAATTATGACAGTGTTTGGACAGTGTGGGATTTCACAACTATGAACTTATGACAGTGTGTGGACAGTGTGGGGACTTTACAGCTATGAACTTATGACAGTGTTTGGACAGTGTGGGATTTCACAGCTATGAACTTATGACAGTGTGTAGGCAGTGTGGGGATTTTACAGCTATGAAATTATGACAGTGTTTGGACAGTGTGGGATTTCACAGCCATGAACTTATGACAGTGTGTAGACAGTGTGGGATTTCACAACTATGAACTTATGACAGTGTGTAGACAGTGTGGGATTTCACAAGAATGAACTTATGACAGTGTGTAGACAGTGTGGGATTTCACAAGAATGAACTTATGACAGTGTTTGGACAGTGTGGGATTTCACAAGAATGAACTTATGACAGTGTGTAGACAGTGTGGGGATTTCACAAGAATTAACTTATGACAGTATGTAGACAGTGTGGGATTTTACAAGAATGAACTTATGACAGTGTGTAGACAGTGTGGAGACTTTACAGCTATGAACTTACGACAGTGTTTGGACAGTGTGGGATTTCACAACTATGAACTTATGACAGTGTTTAGACAGTGTGGGAATGTCACAGGTCTGACTTCAAAATTATGTCTTGACAATGTTGGATGGTCAAAAGTCTGACCGATTGGTGGTGTCTGGACAGTGTTAGATTGTCAAAGGTCTGACCAGTTTCGGTCATGTTGGATAGTGTCGAAAGTTCAGTTGCGACGTATAAAATATATTATCAGTTCCACTTGATCCGACCCAGTTTTCGGGATCAGATTTTAGGATCAAGCTGGATTTATGAAGGAAACCTTCTGGATGAACCCGCGAAACAGTTACACAACATTAGCTAGAGTTTCCTGTATTGATCTATCCAACCATATTGTTTGTATTAGTTTGCTACTGACAACCTCAAATTGCCGTCGTTTTTCTGATCT
>CAJHNH020006323.1:182500-230000 GCA_905116865.2 Candidula unifasciata | reverse complement strand
ACATAGACACACACACATACACTTACACACAAACACGCCCGCACACTCCACTGTCTACAGTGTTCGAGAAGAATGGCATGGAAAGATGTCTCTTGTTCAGTTGTTTCAGATTCTGATAGCCAACGTATTTTGTCATTCCTGAGCTAGAAGAGTCTCACCATGGACGTCAGACAAGTCTGGGATATCACAAACATCCCGTGCAACCCCCAAACAAGTTACAGTTGGAAACTACACCTGCGGTACATCCTACATTTGAATACGGTTGAGGAAAATTGTCCCTTCAATCAGACCTGTACCAAAGGAAACTAGTTACACGTTGTTGGAGCAGTGTGACCGGGTCGGGGAGAAAGTGATGCACAACGTCCGGTAAAGGTGCCATCTTTCACACGAGGATTGCCCTGGTCTGCCTCTACAACACCATATTCTGTGTGCTCTGGGTAAACAACCATCACTATCCTCTCTGGACTCCTGTAGAAACCTCTTGATATGCTTGATCTTTTTGTCAAATCAGATCATCACTCCAGCCACAACACAGCTAAATGTGAGACAGCTCCGCTTCACTGCCGTGTACCTCCGTGACTACAAGGGGGATAAACAGATTTCTCTAAGCTTACAAGCATTAATGCCCCTGTTAGACTTTCTCGTTAGATTCCGGCTGGTTGCCATTGAAGGCTACACGACCTGGAAGGCTTCAGTCGTGACGGGTCCGGCCTTGCGTGTGTTTAGAGGCCCATGATACTGCCGCCCTGTGGCGAGCTGATCAATGGCTTCAAATTATATCTTTAAGCTTCTCTATTTGGCAGCAATTTGCAGCCACAATGCCTTGTGTTTGCTCTTTCTGCGGGGAGGCAGTCATCCACGAAAATATGACAGTCTCAAGTTCTGATTCCCGCCATCAGAATTTGACTGACAGCAGGTGCTCCACAGTAGGGGAGTAAATCTGTCATTGTATTTTAGGGGATAGACAGATAGACACACAGACAGACAGACAGACAGACACACAGACAGACAGATAGAAAGACGGACAGACAGACAGACAGACAGACAGACAGACAGACAGACAGACAGACAGACAGACAGACAGACAGACAGACAGACAGACAGACAGACAGACAGACAGACAGACAGACAGACAGACAGACAGACAGACAGACAGACAGACAGACAGACAGACAGACAGACAGACAGAGAGATAGATAGATAGATAGATAGATAGATAGATAGATAGATAGATAGATAGATAGATAGATAGATAGATAGATAGATAGATAGATAGATAGATAGATAGATAGATAGATAGATAGATAGATAGATAGATAGATAGATAGATAGATAGATAGATAGATAGATAGATAGATAGATAGATAGATAGATAGATAGATAGATAGATAGATAGATATATAGATAGATAGATAGATAGATAGGGAGAGAGAGAGGGGGTGAGAGAGAGAGGGTGAGAGAGGAGCATAGAAAGAATCAGAGGAAAGAGCAGGAAGGCGGGAGACACAGCGAACGACAGACAATAATAGAAAGAAAACATAATGAGAAACAAAAGTGGACAGGAAAAGGTGCCGAATTCAGTCAGATCAAAGTGAGAAGAGAAGAGAGTTGCGAGCAGACCCGGGAACACATGACTACCTCAGATGTTCCCGGGAACACATGACTACCTCAGATGTTCCATTTACACCTTCACTTCTCCGAGCCGCCACCAGCCTCCGGCCCTGCCTTTCCCTACACTACATTCTCACTTTCTTCCTAAAAGAAAACGCCCACTTTATTGACAACTGTCAGCTTCCAGCGTGTTTGTATCTAATTTCAGGTTTTAATTAACAGTTTAAGTCCCTCAAGGACTCCGAGTTAAGAGTATACTGTGAAGAAAAGCCTGCTTTGAGATTGTGTCTTGTACTGGCCTAGATCCAACACCTCAACTGTCCTTAAACTCGTCTTTTCCTCGGGCATGAGAAGGCTGGTGATCCGGATGAAAGCGGCGACTTGGCAAATTTCTCCATTTTTGAAGTTATCATTGTATGGCTGGGTACTTGAACTACAAAACACTACGACCACGAAGCCAGCACTTTAGCCGACAATAAGTCTAGCAGATCCCATTTCTCAGCGTCTTCTTCTGGCGTTGTCCTAGCAAGACAGAAGTCATTGCGTCATTCAAGTTGGGGAGAAAGGCTCCCAGAGTTGTTGTGTGGATGCGGGAAAGAAACGAGTATGACCCAAGAGATTGTTGGCTGTATGTAAGGACAGTCGGAGTGTTGGACTAATTGGGGTTATCTGGTGTCGTTCAAGATGGAAGAGCACTAGAAATATATAAAGAAGACCAGCACAATAGGAGATCATCTGACATCGAAGTAATATCAACGAAAGGCGCGCACACACTCATCCACAAACACACACATCACATACACATAGAAACATACTGCAATCTTGTAAAGTGCCTTTTCTTCTTCTTCTTCTTCTTCTTCTTCTTCTTCTTCTTCTTCTTCTTCTTCTTCTTCTTCTTCTTCTTCTTCTTCTTTTTCTTCTACTTTTTCTTCTTCTTTTTCTTCGGTTTTTCTTCTTCTTCTAATTTTTCATACCGACCTCCTCCTCCTCACCACCACCACCACCACCATTGGAGGCGGTATTTGGGTCTCAGACTTCTTGAAACCCACCTCCCGGGGGTAATTTTTATGAAACAGTTACTTTAATCCATACATGTATATACATTTCCCTATTTAACAATTTATTTAAATGTACTTTATTGTACCTATTTTTAATATGATGATTGACTGGCACCTTTCCGTCTTTCCAGACGATAGTGTTATACTGCGCTATGAGGATAAAAGAGACACACAGCCCATGGCGATGGCGAGTGTGACTAGCAAGACCCGCCCGTGTCAAGAAAAGTCTTCCACAATGATAGCATGGGATTTCAGGGCCATTGTTGTCTACATTTGGTGTATCTATTGTCCATATATTATTTCTTTTTTGACATTCAGCACATAACATCATAATCATAAATATGTATTATTATTTTTATATCGCACAATTAAACAAGGCTCGAGCCCTTTTCCGACCCTAGACATGTATGGGGAGGGGGTATTGGTCTCCCCCCTTCCCCCCCCCCCCCAGGTTTCTCTGTTTCGGCGCGCCTGATTACCACTCGTACCAACACCACTACTACAATTATTATGACTATTAGTGTTGCTACAAATGCTGCTGCTGCTACTGCAATTACTAATACTACTACTACTACTGCTACTACTACTACTACTACTACTACTACAACTACAACTACTACTACTACTACTACTACTACTACTAGTACTACTACTACTACTACTACTACTACTACTACTACTACTACTACTACTAGTACTACCATCATTACCAGAAATAATACCTATGTTGTTGCTACAGTTGATCACCAACAACTACTACTAGTACTACCATTATGACCAGAAATAATACTTCTGTTGTCGCCGTAGTAAAACATCGAAAACAACTACTGCTAGTAAATAAAATACAAGTAGTGACAGTCAATGATATCAAAGAATATATGGAAGGAAGATTGAATTCCTCTGGCAGGCTTGGCCATCTGACCCTGACTGACCGTCACTGTAGCAGGCTATAGATTGACACGGATCTGGACAGACGCTGACAGTTGTTGGGTCTGGAAGATTCCACGGAGGGACCAACCTATTCAAATCTGCCACAGTCCCGTGTGGCAATAGTCAATCTAATAAATGCTATAATTGGAGGAGAGGCTATCTTTTGTGTGCCACGAAATGGATGCCACGACAAGAACAGCGGACGCTGGTCGGCAATCCAGGCCCCTCTTAGCCCCACTTAACCCTCCTTTGTCCAGGGACTTGTCAACAAATTTTTCAATCACACGGTTTAATTCGGAGGTTATTTGTTATCTAGGGGAAGTAACTCCGAGAAGGGGAGTGAAACACGAAACAGCTTGTTCTGTTTATGTGACGAATGTGTGAATAACAGGACATTCATAGCCCGAGCTGATTTGTTGGATTCGCCACCCGGAGATGAAAGGAGTAGAGGTCGACAATAGATGGAAATATCTCGGATTTAAAGAGATATGCACCCATTGCCCGGATAATGTGGCGGTACTGCTTGCACAGGGGGTGAGTGTGGGGGAAGGTTCACCAGGGGAAAAGGACGTTTCATCAACCCTATTAGTAACATCTTGATAAGACAGGGTTTTGCTCAGTCAGACCGGAAAGGACCTTGATCAGTTGTTGTGAATACTGGCGGTATAAGCCAGGGCATTTATGCAGCCTGCACTCTTGCCTTCCGACTTTGTTTTCCTATGTTCCAAACAACGTTTTTGAATGCAATCATCTGAGAGTACAGCTGTGCTCCCACGTTGAACCAGGTAAAGATGGACGGTAGTTAATGAACGGACTGACCAACTGGAAAGTAATGCACCAATGCTCAGGGGGAAGCACCATGGAAAGAGCTGATATCATCAACGCTGGGCAGAGTCAGCTGACGGATTACGTGACCTGGAGTAGAGCTTGGTTAAGCACGTCTGTGTTGTCTCCTCGGTGTGCTGATTAGTTGCTAGGGGTTTGTGTATACGAAAGACATGAATGACATTCTGAATGCACACAGTTGGTCAAGAGTAGACGGTATCCAGTTATTATACTTTATTACAGTTCCACAGGTGATCTGTTCCGGTCAGTGTTCACTAATACTAGTAGGTAATCTAGCGAGATAAGACGACATTAATCAGGCATCAACTTTTCGTCTTCTCTCGTTCACACTCCTTACCTTTCAGTCCTGTTTCTTCACATACAGAATACACACAATGGTTGATCCGGCAATTCTGATCATGGCGGGTCGACTTCTTGTTGGATTGGAACTGGTTGGTTGCCATTTCGGATTAGACTGTCATCAGGCTGTCATCTTGCTGTCTTCTCTCGGAACAGAACTCCTCATGTCGTCAAATATACACTGTCACATTCATGCGTCCATCAGATACAACCTTTCACGCCAGCTGCCAAACACACACCAACTGGATAGATCTTAGTCTAACCTTTTAACCGCTGTTCTGTGTGTCACATGTTAGTCTGAACACTGCTTGTATATCTCGTTTTTCTACGAGTATTCACATTCTCAAATATTTTTGACTCATCTCGGGGTTAACTCCTATATTATTGCTTAGAGAATTTTCTATGGAAAGTACCACCCTTACAACCAAGAGAGAAGACGCTTTAATAAACTCTTCGTAGGGACGATCAGTACTTTGGCTGCTGCATCAGAGGAATGAGCAGGTATGGGATTGTCCAGTATGCAATGACGTCCATTTTGATAACATAACACAGGCACTAGCATATATTCTGTGAAGTAAAGACAGCTTGTGTGGACTTTGTCACAACAACAACCGAGTGCTGACTGATGGACTTAGTCACAACAACAACCGAGTGCTGATTGATGGACTTTGTCACAACAACATCCGAGTGCCGATTGATTTACTTTGTCACAACAGCAACCGAGTGCTGATTGATGGACTTTGTCACAACAACATCCGAGTGCCGATTGATTTACTTTGTCACAACAGCAACCGAGTGCTGATTGATGGACTTTGTCACAACAACATCCGAGTGCTGATTGATGGACTTTGTCACAACAACATCCGAGTGCTGATTGATTTACTTTGTCACAACAGCAACCGAGTGCCGATTGATTTACTTTGTCACAACAGCAACCGAGTGCTGATTGATTTACTTTGTCACAACAACATCCGAGTGCTGATTGATGGACTTTGTCACAACAGCAACCGAGTGCCGATTGATGGACTGTCACAAAATCCGAGTGCTGATTGATGGACTTTGTCACAACAACATCCGAGTGCTGATTGATGGACTTTGTCACAACAACATCCGAGTGCTGACTGATGGACTTTGTCACAACAACATCCGAGTGCTGATTGATGAACTTTGTTACAACAACATCCGAGTGCTGATTGATCTGCAATTAACAGGACTGTCTGCTTCAGGACGTTCAAGCGCGTCGCTTGCTTGTCTTGTTATGGTGTCGATGCAGCGGTGCGTCCACTTCAGTGATCGGAGATTCTTGACAATTGTTCCTGGACATTCTCCCACGGTTGTTCTCTCTTTGCGGCCCAATCCTATAGGAAGAACAACGTAGGCAAATACCGTTGGTCCTACAAACAGATGGCAGTGAGAACAGTCTACAGTACTGACCAAGTGGTCAAGCCGTTTGAGTGCAGACTGTGTCGCTTGGTTTGCCAAGGAAATCCCTGGGGGTGGTTGCTGGAACCGCGCTGTCGGTGCTTTGTGTAACATGGGGAACACGTCTGATTCACCTGGATAAACATCCATGCAGATAAGTGTTGCTTTTTGATACTGCTGGTGTTATACGTGTCAGTACTGTATCTATCTGTCTCTCTCCATCTCTCTGTCTCTATGTCTCTATGTAACTCTGCCTCTCTCTATCTCTTTTTTTTCTCTTTCTCTCTCTCTCTCTCTCTCTCTCTATATATATATATATATATATATATATATATATATATATATATATATATATATATGTTTATATATATATATATATATATATATATATATATATATATATATATATATATATATATATATATATATATATATATATCCCTCTCCCTGTCTCTCTCTAGCTCTCTCTATCTCTATCTCTTTCTCTCTCTGTATCTCTCTCAGTCTATCTCTCTCTCTCTTTCTGCTCTCTCTTTGTCTCCATATCTCTCTCTGCCTCTCTCTATCTCTCTATAAACATTTTTTGTATGTCTCTCTGTCTGTCTGTCTCTCTTAATTTCTATCTGACTCTCTCTATTTCTCTCTCTCTATTTTTCTGCATCTCTCAATCATTCTCGTCTCCCTGTGCGTGTCTTTACTGTTCTCAGTGTCCTGACTTTAGGTCGTGCCTTTATTCCCAGTTGTTGCCACCTCCTGTGTTTCTGTGCTTGTTTAAAATCACAGATTTGAAATGTTTGACCCAGTGACGTCAGTGTCATTCTTTATTTCTGACTGTTAATTATCTCCAGGATGGTTCCTTCAATCAGCCAACAAAACTGATCATCTGTAAATGTGTTACACACATGAGCGAATCCTTGTCAACTTTCTTCATTCGGACACTAGATTGTTTAGTTGGTGAATCCTTGTCAACTTTCTTCATTCAGACACCAGATTGTTTAGTTGGTGAATCCTTGTCAACTTTCTTCATTCGGACACCAGATTGTTTAGTTGGTGAATTCTCGTCAACTTTCTTCATTCGGACACCAGATTGTTTAGTTGGTGAATCCTTGTCAACTTTCTTCATTCGGACACCAGATTGTTTAGTTGGTGAATCCTTGTCAACTTTCTTCATTCGGACACCAGATTGTTTAGTTGGTGAATTCTCGTCAACTTTCTTCATTCGGACACCAGATTGTTTAGTTGGTGAATCCTTGTCAACTTTCTTCATTCGGACACCAGATTGTTTAGTTGGTGAATTCTCGTCAACTTTCTTCATTCGGACACCAGATTGTTTAGTTGGTGAATCCTTGTCAACTTTCTTCATTCGGACACCAGATTGTTTAGTTGGTGAATCCTTGTCAACTTTCTTCATTCGGACACCAGATTGTTTAGTTGGTGAATTCTCGTCAACTTTCGGCATTCAGACACCAGATTGTTTAGTTGGTGAATTCTCGTCAACTTTCGGCATTCAGACACCAGATTGTTTAGTTGGTGAATTCTCGTCAACTTTCGGCATTCAGACACCAGATTGTTTAGTTGGTGAATTCTCGTCAACTTTCGGCATTCAGACACCAGATTGTTTAGTTGGTGAATTCTTGTCAACTTTCGGCATTCAGACACCAGATTGTTTAGTTGGTGAATTCTCGTCAACTTTCGGCATTCAGACACCAGATTGTTTAGTTGGTGAATTCTCGTCAACTTTCGGCATTCAGACACCAGATTGTTTAGTTGGTGAATTCTCGTCAACTTTCGGCATTCAGACACCAGATTGTTTAGTTGGGGAATTCTCGTCAACTTTCGGCATTCAGACACCAGATTGTTTAGTTGGTGAATTCTCGTCAACTTTCGACATTCAGACACCAGATTGTTTAGTTGGTGAATTCTCGTCAACTTTCGGCATTCAGACACCAGATTGTTTAGTTGGTGAATTCTCGTCAACTTTCGGCATTCAGACACCAGATTGTTTAGTTGGTGAATTCTCGTCAACTTTCGGCATTCAGACACCAGATTGTTTAGTTGGTGAATTCTCGTCAACTTTCGGCATTCAGACACACCAGATTGTTTAGTTGGTGAATTCTCGTCAACTTTCGGCATTCAGACACCAGATTGTTTAGTTGGTGAATTCTCGTCAACTTTCGGCATTCAGACACCAGATTGTTTAGTTGGTGAATTCTCGTCAACTTTCGGCATTCAGACACCAGATTGTTTAGTTGGTGAATTCTCGTCAACTGTCGGCATTCAGACACCAGATTGTTTAGTTGGTGAATTCTCGTCAACTTTCGGCATTCAGACTCCAGATTGTTTAGTTGGTGAATTCTCGTCAACTGTCGGCATTCAGACTCCAGATTGTTTAGTTGGTGAATTCTCGTCAACTGTCGGCATTCAGACACCAGATTGTTTAGTTGGTGAATTCTCGTCAACTGTCGGCATTCAGACTCCAGATTGTTTAGTTGGTGAATTCCCGTCAACTTTCGGCATTCAGACACCAGATTGTTTAGTTGGTGAATTCTCGTCAACTTTCGGCATTCAGACACCAGATTGTTTAGTTGGTGAATTCTCGTCAACTTTCGGCATTCAGACACCAGATTGTTTAGTTGGTGAATTCTCGTCAACTTTCGGCATTCAGACACCAGATTGTTTAGTTGGTGAATTCTCGTCAACTTTCGGCATTCAGACACCAGATTGTTTAGTTGGTGAATTCTCGTCAACTTTCGGCATTCAGACACCAGATTGTTTAGTTGGTGAATTCTTGTCAACTTTCGGCATTCAGACTCCAGATTGTTTAGTTGGTGAATTCTCGTCAACTTTCGGCATTCAGACTCCAGATTGTTTAGTTGGTGAATTCCCGTCAACTTTCGGCATTCAGACACCAGATTGTTTAGTTGGTGAATTCTCGTCAACTTTCGGCATTCAGACACCAGATTGTTTAGTTGGTGAATTCTCGTCAACTTTCGGCATTCAGACACCAGATTGTTTAGTTGGTGAATTCTCGTCAACTTTCGGCATTCAGACACTAGATTGTTTAGTTGGTGAATTCTCGTCAACTTTCGGCATTCAGACACCAGATTGTTTAGTTGGTGAATTCTCTTCAACTTTCGGCATTCAGACACCAGATTGTTTAGTTGGTGAATTCTCGTCAACTTTCGGCATTCAGACACCAGATTGTTTAGTTGGTGAATTCTCGTCAACTTTCGGCATTCAGACTCCAGATTGTTTAGTTGGTGAATTCTCGTCAACTTTCGGCATTCAGACACCAGATTGTTTAGTTGGTGAATTCTCGTCAACTTTCGGCATTCAGACACCAGATTGTTTAGTTGGTGAATTCTCGTCAACTTTCGGCATTCAGACTCCAGATTGTTTAGTTGGTGAATTCTCGTCAACTTTCGGCATTCAGACTCCAGATTTTGTGTGTTCTTTAAGGGCAGGCATCTGTAGAGATAGAGAGATGCAGAGATTTTCTCTAAACCAGGTACATAAGATTCTTCTCCGCGGGATCCGTGTAACCGCACTCTCCCTCCCCAACCCTTTCTTAAACATGCCATCTCTAAAACTAAAACAAGAAGTTGGTATCTGACAAAAAGCAGTGAGAAGTCGCCACATACTGACCGGCTGGGATCATGACAGAAGACACCACATACTGACCGGCTGGGATCATGACAGAAGACACCACATACTGACCGGCTAGGATCATGACAGAAGACACCACATACTGACCGGCTGGGATCATGACAGAAGACACCACATACTAACCGGCTGGGATAATGACAGAAGACACCACATACTGACCGGCTGGGATTATGACAGAAGACACCACATACTGACCGGCTGGGATCATGACAGAAGACACCACATACTAACCGGCTGGGATAATGACAGAAGACACCACATACTAACCGGCTGGGATAATGACAGAAGACACCACATACTGACCGGCTGGGATTATGACAGAAGACACCACATACTAACCGGCTGGGATAATAACAGAAGACACCACATACTAACCGGCTGGGATAATGACAGAAGACACCACATACTAACCGGCTCGGATAATGACAGAAGACACCACATACTGACCGGCTGGGATAATGACAGAAGACACCACATACTGACCGGCTTGGATCATGACAGAAGACACCACATACTGACCGGCCAGGGGGGCGGAGGGGCGGTGGTGATCATTGTGACAATAAGCTTTAATCAGCTAACAAAAACAATATCCCATTGTGACAGAAACACACAGCAAAACACAACTGCATTATGTTATAATAGCAATAGAATAAATGAGCGTAAGTCTGAGACACACACGCCAGACATGTTATCACTGTCATCTAACAGATATGGAAAGTTATAACCTTGAGACCACGTGCAGCCCCGTGAACTATCCGCCTGTTAAAACATGTCCAACATCAGATAGTTCCAGGATTGAGCCGTGAGACATTAGGAATCTCCTGGAGCGACACAATTACAGCATTAGAAGAAGTCATCTCATTAAAGCGAGCGCTACAAGGAGCAGCAACCAACCGTTTGTGGCTTCACGATTTGCTTCTGAACCACCTCCAATTCCCTCGGTGTGCATCAAGTTTCTTAACGTGCACACACCTAAGGCGCACAGTCGACTCGATAGTCGCAGTAAGAGGAACGAGCCGATCATTAACAACAGTCTTTCTGCTTATCTGTTGAATAGTTGCCGAGGGCACCTAGATGAGGATTAAGTGGAGGAGTTTCATTGCTTTGAACATGGCAGGTTAAAACCTGGCTGAGAACAGTTACTGGGGCATGTCGGTGTCCGTTTGATCTCCCGTCACGGTTTGGTGGATGTACATTTGATTGGTCATTGTTCTTCTTTCTGTAGAAGAGGATGGACTATAACACAGATAAACTGACGAGTGGCGACAACAGCTTTCCCTTTCAACCGTTTCGACAACCACCCACTACAGCAGGCAATAAATCTATCCCCATAATGAGTGGCTAATTGTCATTGTTCTATTGCAAGTGTGGAAGTAAAAGTATCAATAGAAATAGAAAGGGATCTTGGGGAAGGCGGGGTTAAAATAAAAGGGGGGGGGGGAGCCGCGGGGTTGGTGTGTGGCGGTCTCTAAGTGGCTCTGATGTTTTTCTCGCGCATTGAGTGTGGTGAATTCGCGTTGGATACCCTTCTTGGGAAGGGGAAAATGGGGGGGGGGGGGGGGAGCTGAGTGGTCTCCACGTGTGGCTTCTGCTTCGAGCTCTGGAGGTCCTGGGTTTAAGCCCCGGTGAAGGCTGTGATTTTTTCACGTGGACTTCTAGTAATTTTTTCTGGTCTCGGCGTAGTAAGTTAAGACACACTGATGTAAAATTGTATTGCTAAGCACATACACAAATCTTGTGGCAGTTGAAAATAGAAAAATGTCGCCTAGCGGCACCGCCTAAGTAACATGTGGAGCTAAAAATCTACACAAAATATTTCAGGATGTTCGTGCACTGCACCAACTACTCAGACTCGGGCTTGAGTTAGAAGTATAACGGAGCACTTATGGGTTACTGCCCTTGTGTCGTGATGTTGATCCGTTGTCTAAACCAGTACTCATGTACCATAAACGTCTCTTCTGGGGTCCCGATGTCTATTAGATGCCCATGGGTCCCAGCGGAGGGCTACAGTGTGTCATTGTTTGTGCGACTTTCCTGATAGACGAAGAGTGGTACCTGTGCAGTGACTTTCTTGATGGAAGAAGTGTGGCACCTGTGCAGTGACTTTCTTGATGGAAGAAGTGTGGCACCTGTGCAGTGACTTTCTTGATGGAAGAAGTGTGGCACCTGTGCAGTGGCTTTCTTGATGGAAGAAGTGTGGCACCTGTGCAGTGACTTTCTTGATGGAAGAAGTGTGGCACCTGTGCAGTGACTTTACCGATGGAAGAAGTGTGGCACCTGTGCAGTGACTTTCTTGATGGAAGAAGTGTGGCACCTGTGCAGTGACTTTCGTGATGGAAGAAGTGTGGCACCTGTGCAGTGACTTTACCGATGGAAGAAGTGTGGCACCTGTGCAGTGACTTTACCGATGGAAGAAGTATGGCACCTGTGCAGTGACTTTACCAATGGAAGAAGTATTGCACCTGTGCACCTTGTGTTTGCGACACCAACAGTACAAGAATTTTAAAGACTGAACAGTATTTTTCAACAAACAAAAGCTGATCCACGTAAACTACACAAGGAATAGTCCGTAAACCTGAAACGTTTTCAGAACAGACTGTATGATGTCAAAGATGCGAAGAAAAATATTCGTCATGTTGAATTTGGTATTAAACTCATAACAGAGTGTAAGGCGTTCCCACAGAAGAATAACGGGGCTGAAGTTCAGTTAGAAATAAAAGAAGGTTAAAGAAAGGTGCATGTCGGTGCTAGAGGAAGCTCTTCCTCAAATTACGTGTAGACTTTACGAGAATATATTCCAGAATCAGTGAAGATTGAGCCGTATGGCAGTTTTAAATCAAGTATCAAGGACACAGTTTCAGAGTTACCATTTTTACATTTTCCAGAAAACAACATCAGTGTTATAGAAGAACAGAGAGAAAATTGATTGTTGTCATTTGGAAAGAAGAAGCTACATTTAAGAAGGATGGACTTCCTACAAACAGTGAAGAGTTCTGGACTGGCGTACTTCGACACCGGGCATTTGAAGAGTTGGCCACTTTCGCATTTACTGTCTTTAATAGAGAGAGTATTCTCTCGTGTTACTTTAGTTAAATCAAAAGCAAGATAAAAAATACAACAACAATATTTTCTTGATGCCGTTGTGAGAATTAGAGCAGAACTATTGATATCAAACAAACGTTGCAAAGATGTCACTCTATCTGAGAAAATGCTTACAGACTTTAAATCTAAAAATGTTCACACTATATCTTCCACTTTTTTCGATGAGAGTGACAATCTGAAGAAAAGCTCTAGAAAAACTTCCACTAGAGTGGGGTGGGATATATAAAGCTTGTCTAGCCTCGGACAGCCAAATAAATAATTGTAGTACTAACTCAATATTGGAATACCAATTCTAAAAGTCGTGTTGAAAGATGACGGGCGAAAGGCAGACAATGCAAAAACTAATTGACTGCATAATTGATACTATTAAATTCAATCAAAACGACACCGAAAAATAGAATCTGCCGGCTCCCGCTAAAAACGGGGCAGCCATTATCGCCCTTGGAGAAATCGTCTGTTTAGTGAGCCCGTTCTCGCGCCACAAAAGATGGCCTACAAAGTGGCCGTTGTTGTGAATGTGGGTTATTGATAGGCCACTGCCAGACTTGATCAAAAATTTATTGGTGCTGAGCCGGGAAGCGTTTTTTGACACGGCTGTAGCTTTTTGCAGCCGTCATGGCGCAGTGCATCATTCGTGCCAAATGAGCGAAAAATTGGAAATGACAAATAGGGTTTGAAATAAAAGAAACCCAGAATAAATCTGTATAAATCATGAAATAAAAGACCTTTCCGGTGGAGTTTGCCAAAATAAGGCAATGAAGATTAATGGCATAATTAAGTACCATTATAAGTATTTAAGGACATCAGTCGATAAACAGCCATCTTACCACAGGTAATGCTACTTAATAACTCCATTTGTTATATAATTGGCAACAAGTAATCTTTCATTTCCAGTGTTTGTCATTTTTAATTTTCTTCTTCCTCCTCCTCCTCTTCTTCTTCTTCCTCCTCCTCTTCTTCATCTTCTTCTTCTTCTTCTTCTTCTTCTTCTTCTTATTATTATTATTATTATTATTATTATTATTATTATTATTATTATTATTATTATTATTATTATTATTATTATTTTGAATATGACAGGTGTAGCTGGTTTGCTATCGCCAACATTATCGGTAACTGATTATTGTTTCGGCATGTACTTAAGAATGGTTACTGTAGATAGGTAAGTGTGCAAGCATATATACAAGACTGAAAACTGTACCAGCATATAGACAAGACAGGTAGCTGTACCAGCATACAGACAAGACAGGTAACTGTACCAGCATACAGACAAGACAGGTAACTGTACCAGCATATAGACAAGACAGGTAACTGTACCAGCATATAGACAAGGCAGGTAACTGTACCAACATACAGACAAGATAGGTAACTGTACCAGCATACAGACAAGACAGGTAATTGTGCCTGCATACAGGCAACACAGGTTACTGTACCAGGATAAATACAAGACAGGTAACTGTACCAGAAGAAATACAAGACATGCAACTGTACCATCACATAGACAAGATCGATGACTGTACCAGCATAATGACAAGACAGGTAAGTGTACCAACAAATAGATAAGACAGGTAAGTGTACCAGCATATAGATAAGACAGGTAACTGTCCTAGCATAAAGACACGACAGGTATGTGTACCAGCTTATAGACAAGACAGGTAACTGTACCAGCGTGTAGACAAGACAGTTAAGTGTACCAGTATATACATAAAACAGGTAAATGCCCCAGCTTTTAGACGCGAGTTTGGATGACTAAAAAAATTTAATGCCCTCACATAATAATTTTAACGAAAATACAAAAGTGTCTCGCATCCCCCCTTCTCCCAATGTACGCGCGTGCACAAAAATGCTATTTTTATATTTGTTATATTAAATTACGGTTATTGTCTTCTGTCTACAGAAAGATCATTTATTGATTGCTATCAGTAAGGATTGATCGAGTGGTTTATCCCCTCTCAGCTGCTACCTAAACGTTTACCTCACCATCCTGACATTAAAGAATCCGAAATATAGACGGCAGGTCCCAGATAGCTTGTTCAATCCCTAGAAAGTTATAATTAGCTCCTTCCCCACACACACACACACATATCGGAGACACCAGCCAGTCGTACACTACAGTGGTATGCCGGTTAGGACGCATAAGCACAGATTGTATGCCTCTGAAAAATATCTGGGAAATAAAGGCGGGCACGTTGGTATTGACAATTCGCTTTGCCAGCGGCAAAAAATATGTACAAATAGCAGAAAATGCCCAGTTCTGTGAAGTGGGAACATTGTCTGTGTCCGACCGCCTCTCTTTCGCTTTCCTTGTCTCTGTCCTTGTCTCTCCTTTTCTGTCCTTTTCTGTCTTTTTCTCCCTCTCTTTCTATCTTTCTTTCTATGACTTTCTTTCTCTGTCTCTTTCTCTTTCTCTCTTTTTTTTCTCTCTCTTTGTACCCTTCTCTCTTTCTTTCTCTCCTTATTCCCTTCTCCACTTCTCTCTTTAATTCACTATAAAAGCAAGTTTAGATGTAAGACACATACATCCTTTTTGGATTCTCTCTCTCTCTCTCAATAAACACACACACACACACACACACACACACACACATGCATAAACACACACTCACACAGACGCCACAAACACAGAATTACAAGTCGAGTTCACACTATATGTCAGCCGTAGCGAAGATACTTACTTACTTACTAACTTAGTAGCTCCTCTTCTACCTTGGGGTGTAGAGGTTTGCCAGAGAGATCGCCAGACGTCTCTATCAGCGGTTTTCTTTCTGGCTTTGTTCCATTCCAGTCCTCTGTCAGTTAGGGACTGTCGGATGTTGTCTTTCCAGCGGTCCCTGCGTCACCCTGGAGGTCTGGTTTCCTGGTTCTTAGCCGCCATGTCTGCCATGGTGGCCGATTTTCTCCCATTCTGCATACATGTCCAAACCATCGTAACTGTGACTGATCCACTCGGGTTTGTAAGGACTGGGTATCAAGATCTTGACGTATTGTCTGATTGCGGACTTTGTCCCTTCTTGTCACTTGGACCACCTTTCTCAGGTATCTCATTTCCGAGGCCTGCAGCTGGCTTCTGTAAGCTGTTGCGATTGCCCCATGACTCGCACCCATAGGTCAGGACTGGTACATAGGTAGAGCGGTAAACAGCTATTTTCGTCCTCTTGCCAATTTCCCTTTTGCTAAGAAACCCTCGGTTTATGGCCTGGAAGAGTCTCCCATCTGCTGCTTTTCGAGTAGCCAGCTATGTCTTGATTCCTCCATTTTGGTCTATAGCAACTCCAAGGTATTTGAACTGGTTATCTTGCTCCAATGCATACTGTCCCTCATGATCTGGTGTTTCTTCTCCTCTCTTGAGATCACCACGTAGCTGTGTGTATGTGGTCTTTTTTTAAAATGTGTATAACCGCGTGTAAGTGCTTGCATCCCTAAACAGCTGTAAGTGAAGTTGAGCCTGCCACACTTGCAACGGTGAGTACACAAGACAGATTAGATAGCCAACATCGACCCTTCAATTTCCGCCACTGGCGGCCAGTTTCTCCTGGCCCACTTCCTGACCCGGGCGCTCCGGTTTCCAGTGAGATTATAAGTGTCATACCCGGCCGGTCAGTCACTGATGGGAAATGAAACATTTCCTTGGGGGCCAACTCTCATGCCGAGACAAAACACATTTCTGCTTCTTTCTGAGATCTGACACCAGAGGACGCCACCTTCCCCTGGTCCGGTTGCAAAAAAAGAGCCATTTCATTTCATGCAAATTAATCAAGTATTTGGGTTCATTCTGTATTCTGATATTTGCAGTATTCATCTCTATATTCGGCGTCATTATAATTATCTCCTTCATCGTCGAACTTTAATGCAAAGCCAGCTTTGCTAACACAACAGTCAGCATCATCATCGTCATCATCATCATCATAATCATCATCGCACTGTTAGCCTTCTTAAAAATTGAAAGTTTAACGTTTCTGATCGCCTTCAGCCATGTGATCGCCTTCAGCCATGTGATCGCCTTCAGCCATGTGATCGTCTTCAGCCATGTGATCGCCTTCAGCCATGTGATCGTCTTCAGCCATGTGATCGCCTTCAGCCATGTGATCGCCTTCAGCCATGTGATCGCCTTCAGCCATGTGATCGCCTTTAGCCATGTGATCGCCTTCAGCCATGTGATCGCCTTCAGCCATGTGATCGCCTTCAGCCATGTGATCGCCTTCAGCCATGTGATCGCCTTCAGCCATGTGATCGTCTTCAGCCATGTGATCGCCTTCAGCCATGTGATCGCCTTCAGCCATGTGATCGCCTTCAGCCATGTGATTGCCTTCAGCCATGTGATCGCCTTCAGCCATGTGATTGAACCCGTTTTTACTCCTTGTTGTCTAGTCCCCCCCCCCCCCCCCTGCCCTCCCCACTTAATTATTTTCCCATTTCTCCCCCAATCTATATCTGAGAAGGACAAGTCATCTCTTCTTATAGTAGCCACAAGTACAAACCTCATAGCCCCAGCGACACATCCCAGGAATCTCCACACCCGTGAACCATACCCCGCGGCTTAAAAAGACTAAAGATGTGTGGCTCATAGCAACTGAGGCGATGGAGGAGAGATGTTGGTTTGTACTGGTCAGGACAGGGACAAGAAGACAGAGGCATGTGTAGGAAAATGATGCCAGTAACTGGGTCACAATTATTAATATAAGCAACAATTACACTTCAGAAAACCTAGATCCCAGCTTGTTTACCTTTCTCACAAAGAAACTGACCCAGGAAGAAACTGACCCACGAAGAAACTGACCAACAAAGAAACTGACCCACAAAGAAACTGACCCAGGAAGAAACTGACCCACGAAGGAACTGACCCATGAAGAAACTGACCCATGAAGAAACTGACCCAGGAAGAAACTGACCCACGAAGAAACTGATCCACGAAGAAACTGACCCATGAAGAAACTGGCCCAGGAAGAAACTGACCCAGGAAGAAACTGACCCACGAAGAAACTGACCCATGAAGAAACTGACCCACGAAGAAACTGACCCAGGAAGAAACTGACCCATGAAGAAACTGACCCAGGAAGAAACTGACCCAGGAAGAAACTGACCCAGGAAGAAACTGACCCAGGAGGAAACTGACCCAGGAAGAAACTGACCCAGGAAGAAATTGACCAAGGAAGAAACTGACCCAGGAAGAGAACTAACCCACGAAGAAACTGACCCACGAAGAAACTGACCCACGAAGAAACTGACCCATGAAGAAACTAACCCATGAAGAAACTGACCCATGAAGAGAACTGACCCACAAAGAAACTGACCCACAAAGAAACTAACCCATGAAGAAACTGACCCAGGAAGAGAACTAACCCACGAAGAAACTGACCCGCAAAGAAACTAACCCACAAAGAAACTAACCCATGAAGAAACTAACCCACAAAGAAACTAACCCATGAAGAAACTAACCCTCAAAGAAACTAACCCATGAAGAAACTAACCCACAAAGAAACTAACCCATGAAGAAACTAACCCACAAAGAAACTAACCCATGAAGAAACTAACCCACAAAGAAACTAACCCATGAAGAAACTGACCCACAAAGAAACTAACCCACAAAGAAACTAACCCATGAAGAAACTGACCCACAAAGAAACTAACCCATGAAGAAACTGACCCAGGAAGAGAACTAACCCATGAAGAAACTGACCCAGGAAGAAACTGACCCAGGAAGAGAACTAACCCACGAAGAAACTGACCCAGGAAGAGAACTAACCCACGAAGAAACTGACCCAGGAAGAAACTAACCCACGAAGAAACTAACCCACAAAGAAACTAACCCATGAAGAAACTAACCCACAAAGAAACTAACCCATGAAGAAACTGACCCAGGAAGAGAACTAACCCACGAAGAAACTGACCCACAAAGAAACTAACCCACAAAGAAACTAACCCATGAAGAAACTAACCCACAAAGAAACTAACCCATGAAGAAACTAACGCACAAAGAAACTAACCCATGAAGAAACTAACCCACAAAGAAACTAACCCAGGAAGAAACTGACCCAGGAAGAGAACTAACCCACGAAGAATCTGACCCAGGAAGAGAACTAACCCACGAAGAAACTGACCCAGGAAGAAACTAACCCACGAAGAAACTAACCCACGAAGAAACTGACCCAGGAAGAAACTGACCCATGAAGAGAACTGACCCACAAAGAAAATGACCCACAAAGAAACTGACCCACGAAGAAACTGACCCAGGAAGAAACTGACCCATGAAGAGAACTGACCCACGAAGAAACTGACCCATGAAGAGAACTGACCCATGAAGAGAACTGACCCATGAAGAGAACTGACCCACGAAGAAACTGACCCATGAAGAGAACTGACCCACTAAGAAACTGACCCACGAAGAAACTGACTCATGAAGAAACTAACCCATGAAGAGAACTGACTGCACACATCAGAAGGAGAGAATGTAAATTCTTGGGCCATGTGATGAAAATGATTTAACTGAAGTAGATGGTGACGATGCGAAAGCTGGAGTGGAAGATAAGCAGAGGCAGACCCAGAGAGAAGATGGTGGACAGTTCGACATCAAGGCATGGAAGACCATTTGTGTCAGAGTTGAAAGTACACTAGACAGAAGGTTGTGGGCATATATGACTACCAACCCCACACGGCGGAGACGATAAGATGTGGTAGCAGTTAGGTCTTCTTTGGGATGATGGCGCCCGACGTAGTTTATGTCTAGTGGGCCTCTTGTTCACAGTTAGAAACACTAGCTGCTTCCCTGGGTGACCGGCCTACAGAAGACTGTCACACCCTGGCAATATCCACTGTCGGCATCGTTGCTGATCGCATCACCCACTACGTGCCGGCCGGTAATTGAAATACAAGTCTAGCCCTATATGCCCCATGTGCATGAAGACCTGCGAGAATGTCCTTGACTTTTTTATTTAATTTACTTCAATATGCAGCGTCTTAGAGGCCAACAGCGAGAGAATCATTGAGCCATTAAAAAAATTGTTTGTGATGTTCTATAAAACAAATGGTTTGTGATATTCTATAAAACAAATGGTTTGTGATGTTCTATAAAACAAATGGTTTGTGATATTCTATAAAACAAATGGTTTGTGATGTTCTATAAAACAAATGGTTTGTGATGTTCTATAAAACAAATGGTTTGTGATGTTCTATAAAACAAATGGTTTGTGATGTTCTATAAAACAAATGATTTGTGATGTTCTATAAAACAAATGATATTTGATTGCCAAAGTAATTGGTGGTCAAACGTTTGCCTCTTATACAGAGTATCTTTGTCGGGTTGCGTCCTTAGTCTTTTAGGATAGCAATTTCTGGGAACAAACGAAGCTAGTAACATTACACGACTGCAGGGTTTGGGTTTTAAGGAGAGCCCAGACATTTCCACAAAAACCCCGGGGTTCACGAAGTGCAGGAGGAAGATGACTGCCACATGAGACTCTCAAACGTCTCCATTAGTACATTATGACTTGCAGAATGAGATCTGGAATAGCTCCAGCCGACCCAGATTGTGGAACCCGCGACCTGACTTCACCCGACAGAAGTCTCTCGTACACATTTATTCATTCTTGTATCAACATCGCAAGGGAAGAAATCAAGGAGGTAGATGATACCTCTGTTGGCATTCTTGCCTCGCAGTGATCGCATTTAACTGACGACCTGACTCCACAATTATGATGTAGGCTGGCACGCGGGCGGTATGCGGGCTGGTGACGTGATGTAGGTTCTCCCATGAAACCTCCAAAGTTCCCTAGCGATGGACAAGGAAGATAAGTATCCCTCGCAGACAAGCGGAACCGTAGTATTACTTCGGACACGAATGCTGGTATGCCGCCGTATCGTCAGCCCGGTCTGGGAGCCACGCATTTAGATACAAAAATGGTAGTAATTGTAAGATTATACCTCTGCCATAGTCACCTCCGCTTTTGTTGACCTCATTTCTCAAATAACATTCGCGCTCAAAAAACCGTGATACGTTTCTATAGAGAGTTATTCGGACATCGTGGCAACAATGTGACATGATAATTGGCAGGTTGTGCCGCAAAAATCTGGACATTAAACAGTTTGAAATGGAGGTTCCCATTGCAGGTCAAACCCGGCCCTGCTGTAACCAGGTCTGCGACCATAAATCAAAGTCATATATTCCCAGTAGGATCAGGATCAAGTGGCCAGGCAGGATTCCGGGCTCTGCCAGGAAACAAAGAGAGATTGGAACACGATCGTTCACAGTTTCCCCTGAAGGTCATTCACTTGATGATAAGTGTGAGAAGCCATGGCTTCAGATGTAGTCCACGTATTTGGAGAAAACACGACAACTTCCCCACATCTTTCAATGTCTGAACCAAGAATTCAGCTCATAGACATGATTGTTTGTGCCTACACCTCTGTGTCTATGTCCTATACAAGCATTCACCTCATAGACATGATTGTCTGTAACGACATCTCTTGGTCTATGTCCTATACAAGCATTCACCTCATAGACATGATTGTCTGTAACGACATCTCTTGGTCTATGTCCTATACAAGCATTCAGCTCAAAGACATACTCGCCTGTGCTTACATCTCTGTGTCTATGTCCCATCCAAGCACTCAACTCATAGTCATACTCGCCTGTGCTTACATCTCTGTGTCTATGTCCCATCCAAGCACTCAACTCATAGTCATACTCGCCTGTGCTTACATCTCTGTGTCTATATCCCATCCAAGCATTCAGCTCATAGATATACTTGTACCACACATACCCCTAGCTCTCCTGTAGATTAAACAGACTGATTTATCTCCTCTAAATCACACAGACCCATGTCTCTTCTCTGAATCACACAGACTCATGTCTCTCCTCTAAATCAAACAGACCAATGTCTCTTCTTTAAATCCCACAGACCAATGTCTCTCCTCTATATCACTCAGACCAATGTCTCTCCTCTATATCACACAGACCTATGTCTCTTCTCTAAATCACACAGACCAGTGTCTTATCTCTTAATCACTCAGACCAGTGTCTCTTCTCTAAATCACACAGATCCATGTCTCTTTTCTAATCTCTCAGACAAATGTCTCTTCTTTAAATCACACAGACTCATGCCTCTTCTCTAAATCACACAGACCAATGTCTCTTCTCTAAATCACACAGACCAATGTCTCTTCTCTAAATCACTCAAACCTATGTCTCTTCTCGAAATCACACAGACCCGTGTCTCTTCTCTAAATCACCCAGACCAATGTCTCTTCACAAAATCACACAGTTCTATGTCTCTCCTCCTAATCACACAGACCAATGTCTCTTCTCTAAATCACACACACCAATGTCTCTTCTCTAAATCACACAGACCAGTGTCTTATCTCTAAATCACACAGACCAATGTCTCTTATCTAAATCACACACACCAATGTGTCTTCTCTACATCACACAGACCAATGTCTCTTATCTAAATCACACACACCAATGTGTCTTCTCTACATCACACAGACCAATGTCTCTCCTCTAAATCACACAGACCAATGTCTCTTCTTTAAATCACTCAGACAAGTGTCTCTTCTCTAAATCACTCAGACCAATGTCTCTTCTCTAAATCACCAAGAGCTATGTCTCTCCTCTAAATCACACAGACCTATGTCTCTTCTCTAAATCACACAGACCAATGTCTCTTCTCTAAATCACTAAGACCTATGTCTCTCCTCTAAATCACACAGACCTATGTCTCTTCTCTAAATCACTCAGACCAATGTCTCTTCTCTAAATCACACAGACGAATGTCTCTTCTCTAAATCACTAAGACCTATGTCTCTTCTCTAAATCACACAGACCTATTTCTCTTCTCTAAATCACACAGACCAATGTCTCTTTTCTAAATCAATAAGACCCAAGTCTCTCCTCTAAATCACACAGACCCATGTCTCTTCTCTAAACTACTAAGACCTATGTCTCTCCACTAAATCACACAGACCCATGTCTCTTCTCTAAATCAAACAGACCAATGTCTCTTCTCTAAATCACACAGACCTATGTCTCTTCTCTAAATCACACAGACCAATGTCTCTTCTCTAAATCACACAGACCTATGTCTCTTCTCTAAATCACACAGACCAATGTCTCTTCTCTAAATCACTAAGACCTATGTCTCTCCTCTAAATCACACAGACCCATGTCTCTTCTCTAAATCACACAGACCTATGTCTCTTCTCTAAATCACACAGACCTATGTCTCTTCTCTAAATCACACAGACCTATGTCTCTTCTCTAAATCACACAGAACCCTGGCTCTGCTCTAAATCACACAGACCTATGTCTCTTCTCTAAATCACACAGAACTATGTCTCTTCTCTAAATCACTAAGACCTATGTCTCTCCTCTAAATCACCCAGACCCGTGTCTCTCCTCTAAATCACACATAAAAATGGTCTCTCCTCTAAATCACACAGAAAAATGTCTCTTCTTTTAATTACACAGAAAAATGTCTCTCCTCTAAATCACACTGAGCCCTGGCTCTCCTCTAAATCACACAGAAAAATGTATCTCCTCTAAATCACAAAGAAACAAGTATGTCCTCTAAATCACACAGAAAAAATGTATCTCCTCTAAATCACACAGAAAAATTATCTCCCTCCTAAATCACACAGACCAGTGTGTTTCTTCTGACACACAGACTTTTATCTCTCCTCTAAATCACACATCCCCACCCTTCTCCAAATTATCTCAGACAAACTGTCAAACAGACAAACAGACAAATAGACAAACAGATGTCAGCCAGGTATATGCTCCATGTACAGCAAACGTGACCGCAGAGACACAACCACAGACTGTAACAGATTCAGCAAAGTATCGATTCCCCTAACAGATCTATCATCGCTCAAGCAGAACAATGGACGTGTGATTATGTACAACAGATACGCGACAGAGGCTTCATCCATTGTAACTGACACGGTTCACATCCCACCAGACCATTGAATGCTAATGTGGGATCGATGATATATAAATATATATCTTAGGGAACATTGATCAATGCAAGTCAATGTATTTATCGTTATCAGTTAACTAACAAAGGGAACCATCTGATATTGTTGTCTCAGTACTGGCTGTTTCAGATCAAGTCTTGTTGTCTCAGTACTGGCTGTTTCAGATCAAGTCTTGTTGTCTCAGTACTGGCTGTTTCAGATCAAGTCTTGTTGTCTCAGTACTGGCTGTTTCAAATCAAGTATTGTTGTCTCAGTACTGGCTGTTTCAAATTAAGTATTGTTGTCTCAGTACTGGCTGTTTCAAATCAAGTCTTGTTGTCTCAGTACTGGCTGTTTCAAATCACTCTTGTTGTCTCAGTACTGGCTGTTTCAGATCAAGTCTTGTTGTCTCAGTACTGGCTGTTTCAAATCAAGTATTGTTGTCTCAGTACTGGCTGTTTCAAATCAAGTATTGTTGTCCCAGTACTGGCTGCTTCAAATCAAGTCTTGTTGTCTCAGTACTGGCTGTTTTAGATCAAGTCTTGTTGTCTCAGTACTGGCTGTTTCAGATCAAGTCTTGTTGTCTCAATTCTGGCTGTTTCAAATCAAGACTTGTTGTCCCAGTACTGGCTGCTTCAAATCACTCTTGTTGTCTCAGTACTGGCTGTTTCAAATCAAGTATTGTTGTCTCAGTACTGGCTGTTTCAAATCACTCTTGTTGTCTCAGTACTGGCTGTTTCAGATCAAGTCTTGTTGTCTCAGTACTGGCTGTTTCAGATCAAGTCTTGTTGTCTCAATACTGGCTGCTTCAAATCAAGTTTTGTTGTCTCAGTACTGGCTGTTTCAAATCAAGTATTGTTGTCCCAGTACTGGCTGCTTCAAATCAAGTATTGTTGTCTCAGTACTGGCTGTTTCAAATCAAGTATTGTTGTCTCAGTACTGGCTGTTTCAAATCAAGTATTCTTGTCTCAGTACTGGCTGTTTTTTTTTTTAATTGTTTCATTAAATGCTTATTCCATGTGATGTGCTTCTATTTATTTGTTGTTAATACATGTATTCCATGTGATGTGCTACTATTTAGTGTTGCCTGTGATTCCACTTGTATTGTGGGCTCAACTGTACTGAATGCTCCGACTGATCTCAGCTGGGCTTACACATGTACATGGCGGTCCAGCGGGGCCGAACTGTGGAAAGATGACCCGGTCAGGACCGTTTAACGTCTGCTGGACGCGGCCTTGACAAGGGCATCAAGTACAGATTAGAGACCGGACGGTTGACCGCCGAGTTAGCACAGATTAGATCTGCAGAATCTGCCAGCGGTCAAGACTAATGAGACAAAGATCCTGACATTTTGGGATGCTCCTGGGTGGAGATGATAGATAACCAGAATCTCATATTATCCTGCAGCGTTCGCCAGCTTCTGGTAGTTGACTGGTGTGGCTATGTCCATAGCGTGGGCCCACATTATAAGGAAAGAAGCCTCACAGCAAAACTACTCAACAGTTGACTGTATCGCAGTTAACGTTCACAATCCTCGGCAGATGGAGAACTTGTTGACAAACACAAGAGAGGCAAACAACAGGAGGCATACCAGGACAACCGCCGAGAGATTCAATGGAAGCAGACCTACACACGCGGTAACCAACGGGATGGAGAAGGCCAGTCACAGAGATGAACTTGACGTCTGCAGCAGTTAGCCTCGGAATGCAGAAGAAGAACTTATTTTATTTTTAATTTACATATTGGTCTTTGAAACTATGGTAATTTGCTTGAATCACCTTTTTCCCACATCTTTGTTTCACACACACACACACGCACGCACGCACGCACTCACTCACTCACACACACACACACACACACACACACACACACACACACACACCACAGTAATTTGACCGTTAGAAAATATTTGAATCTTAATCATTAAAAAGACTGCCTTCTCTGTCAACAGTTGTTAGGTGACCTTGTCTTTGAGAACATAAACTATTCATTTAACACGCACAAACACCCGTATACACATAGACGCCAGCCAGTTTTAAACACTTACGCCCCCCCCACCCCCCCCCCCACCCCATTCATGCCCTACCTTTTTTTTCACACACACACATACACAAACACATACACATAAACACACACATACACATACACACTTTGTGCTTGAGACTGCACGCTCTCAACACAGCACTCCACTGTTATCCACACAGCAACTGCTGTAGCCTGGAAGTGTGTGGTTAAGTCTCCACATATTCTTGGGCGGACCATATTGAAGGGAGGCGATCAGTTTTCTGTCTCCTCACTATTCAGTGGTAGATGATTTCCTAGAACTTGTCAACGATCAACTACCCACTCGATCAGATTGTGCGTCAGACACACACAGACACACGCACAGACACACACACAAACACAGACATAAACACACACACTTTGTTCGTCCATCACAAATGATGATGACCAGTGCATTCATCCAATGGTGACTGGATTAGGTTTTGTGAGTGCGCAGATGGCTGATAGGTCAGCTTTAGCAGAGAAAGTTCTTTAGCAATGTGGACAGGGAATAGAAGCCGCATCTCTCTGATGATTTGCTTCAGTGTCTTTCCTGTCTTGTCTTTTCTGAATTGCTGTTGCAGTTCTAGCAGCTTCATGGACCACAGTTCACTGATGAATAGAGCAACGCCAGGATGAGCGGTCACATGCAGCGACTTCCCAGGTCTTAGGATCGAAACAGGAGTCTTTCAGTTAGGTCTTCAGGTTGTCCATGAAATGTTTCTTCTGTCAATCTTAAGAGCGTTTTCCTTTTAGTAGCTCACCATAGAAAATTATGTTTGGTAGTTGGTGGTCAGGTATGCGGGATCTTGACCTGCCCAGCGAGGTTGTGATTGTGTTTTAGACTCCAGGAAATACTGGACAGTCCAGCTCTGTGGAGGAGCTCAGTGTCAGGGATCCTGTCTTGCCACTTTATGGTCAGAAACTTTCTGAGGCATCATCATCAATCAGCAAGTCCTTTAAAGAACGTCGCTCTCTTTACGGCATGCCTGAAGGTATCTCTTACTCTAACCGGTTCTCCAACTCTATGCGCTTTCAATGCCAGTGCTTCTTCAATGTCTTGTACCCATCTTCGCGGTTGTCGACCTCTGCCTTGCCTTCCACAAACTGCATCCTCCATCACCGTCTTTTCCCAGCCACCATGACGCTTGATGTGGTCATCTGGTCATCTGGTAATTTTAATTTCAGCTTCATAGCAAACGGGTCACCCCATTTTTGCTTCGCTCCTGTGCCAACGAAAAACACACAGAATGTTTAACACAGTCCCTTGTGAAAAGACAAACTGCTGTCTCAGCAAATCTAGCATACACTCGCAATAAAAGCATATGGTAGCCATCCGAAGTTCTAACACAGACAGTCTGACGTTAGAAATGCAGTTCATCATTGATGGTAGCAGAAGTCACCAAAAGATCAGCAGTTGCACACGCGATCAATTTTAATCAAATAATGGCCCCACCAATATTGCGACAACCGGCATCGCGCCATTTTCTGAATCTAAAAATCACACCACCACGTTGGTCAGTCGAAAAACATTCCAAATGAAATCCGCAGCTCACAGTGTCACGCCATGCACTCAACTCAGAAGCTGGGTAACGAAACTATTTACTTCCAGTCTACAAGTGGAGCAAAAAAGCAACGGCCACAGTCTGGCAGAAGCAAAACAGTGGCAGTGCCTAGAGTTCATTTGGACCTGAAGCATTATGTGAGGGTTAATAAACTGTCACCCCAGCAGTACCCTACTATTAGCTGGGGAAGGGATTTAGGACATTACATCCACCAGCAAGCCTCGCCCCAACAACGACCTGACTGCCTTCGTTAACGACTGTTCACCCAACAGCCATGCACTTCTTTGGCACGAAGGAGACACCTTGAACTTGGGTTTCGGACTGCCGACTCCCTACACGAAGATATATGTGTGCTACTGGTGTCCCGTAGCCAAAATACTATCTCACTGTATTACTAAACTTCAGCATGCATACTCAAACGCGCAGTAGTTAACACACACACACACACACACACACACACACACACACACACACACACACATATACATACACTCATTGCCTGTCACCCGCTTGCTTGCTTGTGCAGCACACATGACTACATATTTATATAAGTATATATATATATAGTTTGATGTGGACAAAATACTTCAATATTCGGGATGCTGTTTATGAGCCAGTTCTCCTCGATGTTCAACTCGTTTAGTATGTCTATGTTTTTCCTGTTCTTGATCTATGTTATTCTAAGAATGTGTCAATAACATTTCTATTTAAAAGCTCCAATCTTTTCTCTCAGTGACTGAGTAAGAGTGCAGGACTCACAACCGTTAAGTTGCCACAGGAAAAAATGCATGATCGCAAGATTTCTACTTTAACCAATTTACTAGAGCTTTGTCATAGGTTCTTCATGCTGTTTAATCTGTGCATTTATGAGGTGACAATGGTTTCGCTTCTTGGTAAGACTCTGGTAAACGGTCTATGTTTTACATGCATAGAGAAGTACAGGAAGTACGACAGCCTTGTACACTGTGAGCTTCGTCTGCAGACTGATGCCGGCTCTGTTCCAGACTTGTGTACTGTCTATTCAATGCGCTGCTGTCTTTGAATCCCTTTGTGTGGATTTCTAGATAAATGTTCACTTTCTGAGCCAGTTAGCTGCCAAAATGTTCACTTTCTGAGCCAGTAATCTGCCAAAATGTTCACTTTCTGAGCCAGTTAGCTGCCAAAATGTTCACTTTCTGAGCCAGTTAGCTGCCAAAATGTTCACTTGCTGAGCCAGTAAGCTGCCAAAATGTTCACTTTCTGAGCCAGTTAGCTGCCAAAATGTTCACTTTCTGAGCCAGTTAGCTGCCAAAATATGTAAACCTTTCTATGTCTTTAGTGCTTTGCCTTGACTGTGATGTTTGGTTCAGGTAGACTTGTTCCTGGGGCTGGCTGGGACATTACCTCAGTTTTTATGACAAGCTCAAAGTTTGTACAGGCTTGGGAACATTTGGTTACACTATTTTGTAGTTCAGGCTCTGAGCTGGCACTGTCAGGACAGTCATCAGCGAAAAGTGGCCACCAAATTGTGTCTGACTTTACCTTAGTTTAAACACTTAGCCTCCTGCGATTAAATAGACCACCATCAGTGCTATTACTGATATCAATGTCAACATCTGCATCACTGAAGGCATCAATCCGCGTAGCAGAGAAATATAATGCTGAACAGTGTTGGTGATAGCACACACCCTTGTTTTACCACATTTAAGACCATAACAGGCTCCAACAGCTGTCTATGTTCCCGAACTCTTACTTGCATTCCTTCATGAAATTGCTTCACTATTGTTATAACCCTTCGTGGTCAGCCACATTTTTTCATGGTTTTACACAGTCCGTCTCTATTGACTGTGTCGAAGGCCTTCGTCAGGTCAGTAAAGCCATAGAACAAATTAACAATTTTGCTCTTGAAATTTTTCCTGCAAATATCTGGTCAAGATGCCTCGATCTTTCCTCAAGCCACAACTTGATCAGGAGAGTCAGGATGACTGTGGATAGCAATTTTCCTGCTACAGATAACATGGAGATGCCTCTATAATTGTCGCAGGCCATGCGATTTCCCTTTTCGCTTGTAGGGGTGAGCAATTGTAGCATCCTTCAGGTCTTGTTGGAAGGTCTCACTTTACCATCAAAGCTGGGAGATATTATGAAGCTTCTCCACCAGGGTTGCATCATCTTCTTTGTAAATCTCAGCTGGTATTGACAGGGGAGGTAAGTCGTCGAGTGAGTTGTTATGGGAACTTGAGGCAAGCGTTTTATGGCTTCATCACTTACATGTGATGTCTAGTTCATGACACTTTCAGAATGCTCCATCCAGCGTTTAGTTATGTTCCTATTGTCCGTATTAAGCGTTTTTCCATGGGCACTAAGCAGGGGAGTAGACCACAATGATACTGAACCATCGACTGCTCTTTGTGAAACATTCAAGTTTCTCGTGTCATGCTTTTCTGCAAGTATCTGAATTTCGTCTGCTCAAGTCGTTTCGAATCTAGCCGAGTTTCAGCTGAGCTGATTTCGGTATATAATTGAAGGCATCACTCTTTGATGCAGATTTTGGATCATTTAGATATGCCATGTGAAGGCGATGTTCCTCTGCTAGTAGATTGTTTATGTCTTCTGAGTTTTCGTCGAACCAGTCTTGATTTTTCCTGATGGGGCGCCTAAAGATTGCCTCTGGTAGTCTCATGGCTTGAGCCTTGACAAGCTTGTCTCCACATTTTGCCCATTTAAGGAAGCAGATTTCACACGGTCTTCAGGTGTCCACAGGTTTTTTCAAGCTGGTTAAGTTCAGCGCTTTAAGATTCTTTTTAACCTAAGGTCTTCTAGTTGACGTGATGCGAGTATTTAGTTTTCATATTACATATTAAAATAAGAACAACAACAACAACAAAAACATGGAGCCTAACATTAGGATGGGGATAGATATTTTTTTGCTACTGGTTTGGTAACAATTGTCTTCAACGTAGAACTGTCACAGTATTTATACGCTCATCCGAGTTTTCCATCGAGGAAGACGGTGACCTAAAAGTTTATAGAACGTCAACAGCACTTACTGCCCCCGGTCTGCAGACACAAATACTAATCCATCGAAACTCCCCCTTCGGCCCCCCCCCCCCCCCCCAAATACACATACACCGGCACACACCACATACACACACACTCACACACATTCACGCACTCACACGCACATATCATATTCTCCGTAGTGTCAGCGGCTATGATGATGATATTTCTAGAACGCCCGTCTCAACCTTGACCCGGTCATCAAAGATTCTAGCAACTAGGAGAGATAAGCTGTGAGGGGAGATAGCTTGCAGGAAGAAATCTGTTATGATGGATATTCGCCTGACTGCTCTATGAATGTGGGAATCTGGCTTTGAGTGTTGATATGTGCCACAGTACGGAATGTATTAGGTGATGATGGCAACAGCGAAACAATAAATGTTGTGGATACATATATCTTCTGTCTTCCTCTGCAGAATCCATGGTGTTAATTCATTGCAGGGTGCTACCTGAGTAGGTTCAGGTATTCTGTTGTACGCGGGTCTGCTGTCACATCTTGGGTTAGATGGATGTCGACGCTGTGGAGGCAAAATGTCGGGTAGAAGGTGGTGAAGTGCACCTGTTGCAGACAGCGCATCGGTTAATTACCTACATTTATTTTTACAATACGATACAAGAATCAGTTACCAAGCTTCGCCCGGAATAGCAAAGGTTTTTTTTTTTCCCCCTGTTATCTATTTCTTCTTCATATTCTCTGCTACCATTTTTTCAACCACATTTCTTTGTTTTGTTTGTTGTAAAGCCCCACCCTGGATATTACCGGGGCCCTAATGTAACACAACCTGTGGGTTAACCGGAGTTTCTGGGACCTGTCTCCGGGTGATAGTCATCCTAATGGTGGCACTTTGTGTCACCGGGTGTGTGTCGCTCGGAGTAATGTCCTGGTGTGTATCGCTCGGAGTCATGTCCTGGTGTGTATCGCCCGGAGTCATGTCCGGGTGTGTATCGCTCGGAGTCATGTCCGAGTGTGTATCGCTCGGAGTCATGTCCTGGTGTGTATCGCTCGCAGTCATGTCCTGGTGTGTATCGCTCGGAGTCATGTCCTGGTGTGTATCGCTCGGAGTCATATCCTGGTGTGTATCGCTCGGAGTCATGTCCTGGTAGGGTGGAGCGCCAGTCAGTCATTGCTCCTAACTGCACCTGAGTCTCCTACTGCTTGCTGCCTCATCCCCTAAGGCAGTTTCAATTGTTGCATTGTCTTCCTATTTGCCTCTTCCTGTAGTTCCTTTATGCAAATGTGTGTGTATGTGTGTGTGTGTTCGTGTGTGTGTGTGTGCGTGTATGTGTGAGTGTGTGTGCGAGTGTGTGTGTGTGTTAGTGTCTGTGGAGGGGGAAGAGGTTGGGCGTGCTATTTCTGTTGTACTGAATAAACTGATTTATATTTCTTGAAGGTTGTTGTTGATGCGATCGCTACAGTTTCTACGTGATTCTTCTCTTGCGATGTGTTTGTTTTGCTCTCTCAGGCTGACCGATTCTGACATGTGGTCCCAACATGTGGAGATGATCAGCCTAATGAAGTCAGTTTGCCACCAACCTTGCATGCATACATCAGACAGGCCACAAAAAGATAGCTATAACCGGTTTGACTCCTTACAGAAACGACATCGGGAAAACAACACAGGACTGTCTCCACTAGAAGTTTATGAATATCCGTTTTGCCCTGGACATTAGGCTGAAGCCTGTTGACACCCATTACCCGTGGAGCATACAGTTCCACCTAGGAATGTAAAGCTGGCTTATCTCTATGCATTGATTGTACTTACTGCCCTTCCATCACAAGAGTCTCCGGGATCAGGTCTGTGTTCATGGTGAATGCACATTTGTGAGTGGACAGCTGATCACGTGTCACCGAGGAACGGTAAAAACACATACAGGTGCTTGGCGCAGCCACTGCAAGAATCACTAGAATAGAGCACAGACGATTGATAGCCCTGTCCACATTCTACAGTGGACAATACAGTAGAGGACAACGCGATAGTGGACAACGTAATAGTTGACAACGCTATAGTGGACAACGCTACATTGGACAACGCTATAATGGGCAACGATACAGTGGAAAACGCTACAGTAGACAAAACAGAGGTCAACGCAATAGTGGACAATGCTATAGTGGACAACGCTATAATGGACAACACTATAGTCGACAACACTATAGTGGACAAAACAAAGTGGAAAATGATACAGTGGACAACGCTTTAGTGGACAAAGCTATAGTGGACAACAAACTAGTGGACAACGCTATAGTGGACAACTCTGTAGTGGACAACACGATAGTGGGCAATGCTTAAGTGGACAATGCTAGAGTGAACAACGCTATAGTGGACAACGCTACTGTAACAGAGAGACGTCATCACATGTTTGTCAGGAGATAAGATATTGCGCATAATAAGAATAACCTACAAGTCAAGGCAACATTGACATCCCTTTGTAGAACCATTATGTGTTTATTAGCAGAGATATTTTCAAAAGAATAAGCTAGTTATATAAATAGCGTCTGATGTAATCATTGCGTGCCATATCAAAGAACGAGAGCCTTATCATACTGACTTTCTTGAAGGCCATAGAAGGACACCTTCAATCCAGTTAGTATGTTTTGGTGTAGACTATATAATGCGATCCAAAGATAATTAGAAAATATCACGTGGGAACCTTCACAGTACATATGATGAGCAATACTAGAACTTTCTGGCAGCAGTTTAGTGAGTAGAACAACACATACCACACATTTAAGCATCTCAGTATAAATAGTGGGTAGGAAACCACTCGAGCAACCTTCAGTCAATGAGACTTTGATAGGAGGGATTAGTTACATGGACCCTGAAAGAGAACCCTGAGCCGTTGAGACTCAGAAGACAAGGGGCTAGTCTCATAGACCCTCTAGTCCAAAGCCTTCAGTTGTGGAAATGCCAGCTCAACACTAGAAGAAGAGGAGCCAGTCACATTAAGCCTCAAATATAGACACCAGAGACAAAACATGAAACGAGACATCGAACTACAGAGACAACAGAAAAGATACATGGATCCACGGTAAACAGCGACACATTAGGCAGAAACACTATTGAGATGTTAGAGTCGACGATTAAGCCGTTAGTACCAGACAGCACAGCGAGTCTAATGCCTCCTCATAGTGCAACATAAAACTACCGCCTGAAAACACGGAAAGGTGCCAACCGACCAACTATACGAATAACGGCTATAAAGACATATGCACACATATTAAGTACTATCCACATTCTAAACATACTTATACAGTTTTGTGGAAAGGTTAGCAGGCCTGTATTTATAAAGTATGACGCCCCTGTGCAGTAATTAATTTTACACCCCTGTCACATACCCAGCCATAACACCTCTCAGCGTTAGGTTCTTCCACATCCTGTAAACCTCTGTTCAAATGAGCTACATTCAAATATAGACTATTCGTCAAAAAATATATAGTCATACTAAAGAACAATGAGACGGTGCGGAGACAGCCGAAATGAGGTCTTCTAACTAAAGAAGTATGAGACGTTGCAGAGACAGCCGAAAAAAGGGAAAGCTCTTCTAACTAAAGAAGTATGAGTCGGTGCGGAGACAGCCGAAATGAGGGAAAGCTCTTCTAACTAAAGAAGTATGAGACGGTGCAGAGACAGCCGAAATGAGGTCTTCTAACTAAAGAAGTATGAGACTTTGCGGAGACAGCCGAAATGAGGGAAAGCTCTTCTAACTAAAGAAGTATGAGTCGGTGCGGAGACAGCCGAAATGAGGGAAAGCTCTTCTAACTAAAGAAGTATGAGACGGTGCGGAGACAGCCGAAATGAGGGAAAGCTCTTCTAACTAAAGAACTATGAGACGGGGCGGAGACAGCCGAAATGAGGGAAAGCTTTTCTAACTAAAGAAGTATGAGACGGTGCGGAGACAGCCGAAATGAGGGAAAGCTCTTCCAACTACTGAACTATGAGACGGTGCGGAGACAGCCGAAATGGGGAAAAGCACACGGATCATTGGCAGTTGTTTTGTTTTAGTGATCTTTTGACGCTGTGGCTCAGGCATCTGGTTTGTGACGATCGCCATTTTCAAAATATTGGTCCCTGAGTTAACTTAGTTGAATACCCCTGTTGTTGGCCATTATTCATTTTCTATAAGATGATGATCCCACTGCAGTCAGGCCAGTAGTCATTCCTGACTGGACATTGTTTACGTCATACTATTTGATTGTTCTTCTTGGTGTATCATTTCACTCAGATTTCTTTATATATATATATATATATATATATATATATATATATATATATATATATATATATATATATATATATATATTAGGGCTTGACCGATTATTCGCTTCGTATTCGCTTTTGGGACCGAATGGTGGACCTATTGATTTTTCGGTATTCGGCCGAAAAGTTGCGGTCGGGCCGAATACGAATAGTAGTTACCTTACACCCGCTTCTGCATACAGGACCGTAATGCTGACAACATGGAACGGTTGGTTTTGTTGAAAGCTAATGCAGCTTTCATGCATTAACTAAGCTGTCAGTGATAATTTCCAAGTTTAATTACTTGTTATAATACTTAGGATTCTTTTATTCCTAGCTATTAGTTACAAGAGACTGACTGAAGGATACAAAACAAAAAATGTTTTTAAATGTTTACTATTCTGTACGAATACTAACTAGACATGGAAAGAATATAAACTCCGGCCACATCCAAGTCGATACTATGAAAATTAAACGAACGGAAACATATAAGTACTTAGGTGCAAACTTCAACTGCTGCAACATGCTGAGAGAAGAAATACAATCTAGAATACAATCTAGAAATAAAGTATACTATGCTCTTCAACATCTGCTAAAGTCAAAGTGTCTGTCTCGTAACACCAAGATCAAATTATATAAAACGTTGATAAGACCAGTCGTTTTTTATGGCTCTGAAACTTGAAGCAAAAATAAAAAAGATGAGGCCTTATTACTGGTTATCAAAAACAGTCATACGACAAATCTTTAGACCCATCAAAGATACTAACAACGGGGAATGGAGAGTGAGAAGCAACAACGTAACACATAATTTGTTTAGATCACCATTGATCACTGGCATCATGAGAGCTAACAGACTAAAATGGTTGGGGCATATTGAAAGAATGTCAGATGACAGAGAAGTAAAAACTTTATACACCTGAGAGAAGATGGGCGTAAACCACGAGGCAGACAAAAAGGAAGTTCGAGAGATAATGTCCAGCCAGACCTGCAAACAACTGGTGTCACAAACTGTGAAGAGAAGGCCAGCCAGAAAGATGGATGGAGACGAGTGATATCTGCAGAAGTAAACCTCAAAGGCGCAGAATACTAAAGAAGAAGACGACTATTCTGTGCTACTTTATGTGAAGTAAAAGTTCAGCGTACATTTGGCATTGCGAATGTGTTGTTATTTTTTTTAAAGATATTTTTTTTTCACTATACACTATTCGTATGTGTATTCGTAATCGGCCTAATAGTTGGTCCCATTATTCGTATTCGGCCGAATAGTGAAAATCACTATTGGGTACAGCTCTAATGTATATATATATATTTGTTGAAACTTATTACCTCATGCTTTGTTATATAGAACTTACCTTGGTTAGTGTCTGGTATTTCATAGTTCACTTTCGTTTAATTTCTGTGTGTATTAGTCTTAAATCAGATTCCTGTTGACACTGTGTTTGTGTGACTGGTATGATGATGATAACCAGTCTGGGGGCTATTAAGTGGTCAGGGAGTCTGGCCAGGTCGTGACCCAGACCAATAATAGCCGCCATCTCAACATTGAATCACTTGAGAGTGTCAATTAGGGAAAACCGCTATAAAGACAAGTGACACCGTCGTCACGTGACAACTCCCTCTTCCCTCAGCTAAACTCCAGCAGCGCTGTTTGTGCATAGACTACCAACAATAGGATGTGGTATTATTCACTAATTTTTACGTGTTTTGATGTATTTGATCTTAACTGAATACTTAACACTTGTAAACTCTGGCGGAAAGTTCTGGTTGTTCGTCCACCTCAGGATGCTAGTCTTGTTACATACCCATGAGTGTTGCGTGCACATCCGTTCACGGAGCCAACTTATTTGTATGTTTCTTAGTTAGTGGTTTCTTAGGCAGATGTACTCCGACTTCAAAAGATGGCCCTAATTAGTCGACTCCTACGACATGCTTGTTTATGAAGTGGGTTATAAATTATTATTAAAACACAAAAAACTGATAACACACACACACAAAATAATTACTCTGTTTAGACAGCTAATACAAAAAGATTATCCAAGAAACATCAAAGATATTCCAGACTTGTTACTGCTACACATAATTTGCCTCCCTCAGAATGTCATTACCCCCCCCCCCCCCCCCCCTCCGATGTTGCCGCCCTGTGCAGCTGCACATGTTGCAGATGACTAAATGTAACGTCGTGTACAGACACATCTACATGTGAAATCCATGTGTGATCAGTGGAAGAAAGATCCGAGTCATGAGACAAGGAAGATAACCCAGTTTGTATTGCTTGAGGCGTTCTTTATAAAAATATGCATGTTACGTCCCCTTAGACAAACCAAAGTTGATAAATGGTGTCATTAAAGGAGTGAACTGTATCTCTGTGGAAATGTTGAGGGTACGGTGTGTTCTTAAAACCACTTTAGAGGTTGAACGTGATATGTCTGGGTTTGGCTCGCTAGTTTGCTATCCAGGGTGCGGTTGTTAAAGACGGCAGTATTAATAGAACGCATCCCTAATATGGGACGCAATTTTTGTGTTATTTTAAAACCGCACCCCGGCTGTAGTCGGAGGCCCTAATATAACCTGAAGGCTGACCGGGGTTTCTAGCAACTGGGTGATTCTTATCTGAATGGTGGCACTTCGTGTCACTGGGTGTCTTTCACTGGTTGTATTGTCCTAATGGGGTTGAACATCAGTCAGTCAGTCCTGCAGGAAGCAGAAAGGAATCCAGATTATACAAGACGTGTGTGTGCTGTACTGGAGTCCCAAAGTCTCAGATACCCAGTTCAACCCCAGGTGAAGCAGCATGCAGAGTACAGGTGGCTACCCTTGGGCTACCCTAGGTTACTCTGATGTCGTTTGTTAAGTCAGCACCGGGCCCTTTTCAAACCCACGGTGCTTTAGATCCACGGTGCTTTAGATACACGCTGCTTTAGATACACGGTGCTTTAGATACACGGTGCTTTAGATACACGGTGCTTTAGATACACGGTGCTTTAGATACACGGTGCTTTAGATACACGCTGCTTTAGATACACGCTGCTTTAGATACACGCTGCTTTAGATACACAGAGCTTTAGATACACGGTGCTTTAGATACACCGTGCCAGACAGATATTGTTAGAGACGAATCAGCAGTAGTTGGCGATGTGGTTTACACAAGGCCAGCCACATTTACTTTCTGTGAGATTTCACAGTGCTCACCTTAGGGTGGGTCAGCCAATATGCACAAAAAAAAAAAACAGTTGTTCTAAACAGGTCGTGTAAAACTGAGTACAAACTAAAATAAAAGATGAAAATATTCGAGAGTATGATGTTAGACTCAAATTTTACAGTAAATAACTCCTTATATGATGTTAGAAAAACAAAAACAGTACCTCCACCAACAACAAGAATAGTAATAACAATAATCTTGAGATTTGCGTCCTTACTTTACACTCCCAGCCTGCTGCCGCCATTTTGTTTAACTGAAAACACAACTGTTGTAGGACATAGGTTGATAATAATAGTGCCAAGCTAGAGTGATCGTCCCTGTCAGAGGTGCCACGTTTGTAGGATGAGGGTGGAGGCTGGGTCCCTGTCAGAGGTGCCACGTTTGTAGGATGAGGGTGGAGGCTGGGTCCCTGTCAGAGGTGCCACATTTGTAGGATGAGGGTGGAGGCTGGGTCCCTGTCAGAGGTGCCACGTTTGTAGGATGAGGGTGGAGGCTGGGTCCCTGTCAGAGGTGCCACGTTTGTAGGATAAGGGTGGAGGCTGGGTCCCTGTCAGAGGTGCCAAATCTGTAGGATGAGGGTGGAGGCTGGGTCCCTGTCAGAGGTGCCACATTTGTAGGATGAGGGTGGAGGCTGGGTCCCTGTCAGAGGTGCCACATTTGTAGGATGAGGGTGGAGGCTGGGTCCCTGTCATAGGTGCCACGTCTGTAGGATGAGGGTAGAGGATGGGTCCCTGTCACAGGTGCCACGTCTGTAGGATGAGGGTGGAGGCTGGCGTTAGTCACAGTCAGTAGTTGTCATGCAGGATGTACAGCGCTGTACTGACTCAATGGGACCCAATGTCCAAGGTTTTCTCTCATTTTCGCTCGTGTATTACCGGAGCTCTCACTGGATGCAAAGCATAGTAGCACTGAACCATGTCAAGCATATCGTAGGAGGCGACTATGGGCTTGAAGTTGGCTATCTCATCCTGCAAAAAACAATAGTCACAAAAACCAAAAGCCAACCAACCATGAAAAAGTCAAACTGAGAAACAGGACAAGCCCAGTCAGCCAATAAGAGGGAAAGCTCTTCTAACTAAAGATGTATGAGACGGTGCGGAGACAGCCGCATATAGTCCGCATCATCAACCTACCTCCTTTAACCTAAGCAAATCTGTAGATCTAGCACCTTGAATGTTAGAACATAAAACTATGTGCGGTGTGGGAAGAACATTACAGGCTTCAAGGGAAATCAACCAGTATCGGATTAGTACTTAACGACTTGGTGAAACTAGATGGACCGTGGTGAGGAGGGATATTCTTAATTCAGGGGAAATTATTCTGTTCTCAGCAAGTTCCATTGTCGGGAATCAATTGGGCCTTCAGTCGAGATACATGACCCAGACACACATACATGTACGTAGTCATAGAGTTGCCATTGATAAACCTAAACTATCAACTTAAGTACAGAGAATATTTATCTTGGTTGTTGGGGGGAGGGGGCAGGGCTAGCAGTATCTGCAGAATTGATGAGACTTGCATTTTTTCAAGAAAGAAAACAATCGTTTGTAAAGACAGCCAAGTTTGTCCCTAAATTAGATGTTATTGACTGTCAGAAAATGTGTAACTTAAATATGTCCGTGTCGCGGGCCACCAAACACCGCATGCCTGATGTACCGACAATCTTTCAGCTCTTCCCATTGGTCTTTCGTGACGGGACCCAGGGGCCTGCCCACGGTCAGGAACTCTCTGTACTGTAGAGGTCGAGGTACTTGAGTGTAGATTCTAGGTAACAGAATGGCCGGAACATACAATTGTGCATGACTGGTCTGCGACATGGTCGAGTGATGGTCGTAGGTGATCGACGGAAGTCTTGATGAGCGACGGGATGAAGGCAGATTGTTGTTAGTTAACGGAGTTGTCTGCTGCTGGGGAGGGCAGCTTTGAAGCGTGTTCAGGTCTTCTGTAGTCTCGTGTTCTGGACTTTCTCTGGGCGAGACGTCAGGCCACCACGAGCCAGTCGTTTGCCGACTGAAGGCACCTGGTCAGTGACAGTTAAATGTCAGAGCAATCATCTAACGAGTCATGTTTAGTTTTAGTCTGTATTAAGTACCAGGCCCTGAAAGGTAAATATAGGCCTAACTGAAAGGCATATATAGGGCTAACTAAAAGGAATACATGTATCTAACTAAAAGGCATATATAGGCCTAACTGAAAGGCATACATGTATCTAGCTAAAAGGCATATATAGGTCTAACTGAAAGGCATATATAGGTCTAACTGAAAGGAATACATGTATCTAACTAAAAGGCATATATAGGTCTAACTAAAAGGCATATATAGGGCTAACTAAAAGGCATATATAGGCCTAACTGAAAGGCATACATGTATCTAACTAAAAGGCATATATAGGTCTAACTGAAAGGCATATATAGGTCTAACTAAAAGGAATACATGTATCTAACTAAAAGGCATATATAGGTCTAACTAAAAGGCATATATAGGTCTAACTAAAGGGCATATAGGTCTAACTAAAAGGCATATATAGGTCTAACTAAAAGGAATATAGAGGACTAACTGAAAGGCATATATAGGTCTAACTAAAAGGAATATATAGGCCTAACTGAAAGGCATATATAGGTCTAACTAAAAGGAATATATAGGCCTAACTGAAAGGCATAAATAGGTCTAACTAAAAGGAATACATGTATCTAACTAAAAAGCATATATAGGTCTAACTAAAAGGCATATATAGGTCTAACTAAAAGGAATATATAGGTCTAACTAAAAGGAATATATAGGTCTAAATAAAAGGAATATATAGGTCTAACTAAAAGGAATATATAGGTCTAACTGAAAGGAATATATAGGTCTAACTAAAAGGAATATATAGGTCTAACTAAAAGGAATATATAGGTCTAACTAAAAGGAATATATAGGTCTAACTAAAAGAAATATATAGGTCTAACTAAAAGGCATGTATAGGTCTATCTAAAATGCATATATAGGTCTAACTAAAAGCCATATATAGGTCTAACTAAAAGGAATATATAGGTCTAACTAAAAGGCATGTATACACATCTTACGATAAGACTTACATAGGAGTCCTTGGAAACAGCGAATGGAAGCAGAAACCAGAGATAGAACATAAAATTGACAGACAAAGAGAGAGAGAGGGAGCTAGATAGAGATAGAGAGAGAGAGAGAGAGAGAGAGAGAGAGAGAGAGAGAGAGATAGGTAGATAGAGAGAGAGAGATAGATAGAGAGGAAGAGAGAGAGAAAGAGATAAAGAGACACATAGACATAAAGCCGAAAGTTGAAAAAGGAGGGAAAATAAAGAAAGGAGAGTGAGGAGAGAATAGAAGTGGAGATGATTGATATTGAGGATGAATAGAGAGAAAAAAGGGATTGGGGGAAGGGGACACACGCACACACACACAGAGAGAGAGAGAGAGAGAGAGGGGAGAGAGGGAGAGAGAGAGAGAGAGAGAGAGAGAGAGAGACAATGAACTAACAAAACTGTACAGAACAACAGACAAAAGACATATATCATGATGACTTTTCATCAATGTGTGCTTGTGAAGTAACAGAATGATATCTAAGGTAAATGTCCACACGAGACCTGGCAATGAGGATGACGATGCAGCAACGTAGCGGTATGAGAAGAAGATGGTTCGGCAGGGGAATAAAAGATACCTTGCTTGCCATCCAGCTTTGACCCGGCACCGTTTTGTCTTGACCATGAACTTCTGTCATGTGAATGTAACGTCTACTGTTATTCCTGTGTACGAACTTCTGGCGTCTGCGATCACGACTCTTCTCAAGCGCTTGTAAACGTTGAACGAACTGTCTTCTGGTGAATGAGCTCGAGGATTTGCTCTCATGAGCCGGATGTCTGTAGTTAGACAGGGGCTCGATGGGTGGGTATCTGTGGTCAGCCAAGGGCTGGATGGGTGGGTATCTGTGATCAGAGAAAGAGTGGACAGGTCTGTATCTATGGTCAGCCAAGGGATGGACCGTCGAAGCTGGACACGAGCCTGGCTGTGACATGACTGGCTTGCTAGAACCAGCAGGCATCTGATAATACTGTGGCATCGTCAACCAATCAAATAAGCAACCCTAGTCACGTGGTTCGTCAAGATTGAAACAGGTCAGGTAGTAATCACACGATCAACCTAATAAACATGATCACGTGGGCAGAGGTATCTCACTGTTGTATGACACTCGTACACAATTGCTGTATCAGCCTAACTTTGTTGGTATATGATTACAACCCATCACAGGCAGGGTTAGACCACGCGCTATCGTCCAGGTCCGGGCTGCGTGTAGTCACGACTGACAGGTGATGGGTCAGTGTTGAGAGCAGAGTCCCACCAGTTCAGGAAGGGATGCCTCTACAGGCACAATGGCTGCAACAACTCGTCGTGTATGCACACTGCAATCAGGAAAATAAATGGCAACATGCCGTCAGAAAACTGCGCAGAGAAAAAACATTCTTAAACTTTAGGAATTCATTGAGTGTGAGCCAAGTCCAGGACAGAGCACTAAGAATACAAAAGGCAAGAGGAGCTTTCATAGACCAGGCAATTTGTGGAGGTCAACAGAAATACTAAACTTAAAATTTTCCACTCTAATATCAAATGGCTACTTTTGTATGGGGCGGAAACATGGAGAGCAACTTCGGCAACTACTGATAAATTACAGACATTCATTAACTGGTGCCTGCGCAGAATAGAGGGAATTATATGGTGTGATAGAATAACTAATGTAGAGCTTTGGGAGAGAACTAAACAGGCTCCAGCGGACCAAGAGTTGAGGAAAAGCCGTTGGATAGGACTTACACTGAGAAAACAAGAGAACAGAAAAACTAGAATGTCTTTGCATTGGAACCCACAGGGGCATATGAATAAAGGAAAGCCCCCCCCCCCACCCCAACCCCCCCCAACAGCCCCCCTCCCCCTCACGCAAAAAAAAACACGTGGAGAAGAGAGCAGGAGAATGAAGTTAGAAAGATGGGGAGGAAATCGGGAGATCTCTGTGTAATGGCGAAGGATAGAACGACTTGAAGTTGGTTGAGGGCCTATGGGGGATAGAAAAGCAGAAGAAGAAGAAGCCCAGGAGAACCGAGGACATGTATCTTCCTGTTGGGAATTCCATCTGCTGCATGTACCACCAGGTTGTCTGACTGACTGACTTTCAACCCCACCAGGACATCACACAAGCGATAAACACCCGATGACACAATGTGCCACTATGCCGATGAGGGTCACCGTGGAGAGGTCCCAGAAATCGCGTTCAGCCTTTAGGCCACATTTATGGCCAGGCTACATTGCGTCCCCTGGCAAGAGACAGAGTAGGGCTTCAAATAACGAAAAATTCCATCCTAAAAAGGACGGGTTGGTAGTGTTCCAGGTTGTCATGGAGATACTGTAGGAAACAGATGCCATCACTTATTTGATATGTGAACTTCACTTGGCTGAAGGCTCATACAAGGTCCGACAATTAAATAATGAGACTGATTGTATAAAATTAAAATAATCAACAGTTGAAGATATAACCTGTATTTTATTGAAAGCAAGCCCCTTGTGCATTGATACAGCAAGTGGCACGATCTAACAAACACTGGAATGACCTCTGTAGTTCTTCTGTTGTTGTGACCCTTAAAGTCGATGTTACGGCCCTTTAGATATCATCAATATCATTAAAGAAGCGTCCTTTCAATGGTAACTTTACTTTTGGTAATATAAAATAATCCCAGGGAGACAAATCTGGGGAAAAGGCTGGAAGGCTGAAAATACACACTTGTTTTGGGGCCAACAGTTCTTGTTTTGATGATGTCATTTGGGTACTTAACCCGGTGATGTTTTTGGTCGTCAGAGAACAATTGTGCTACAAACCGGCAAGCAACTTTTTTCTTGCCAAACTCTTGCACTAAAATGGTTTGAATGGTCTCTCTATTAACACCATATTCATCTTTCAGCATCCTCACAGTAAAACAATGATCTTCTCTTGCATCCGTTCTCTGAGTTTCCCAATGAGTTCATCATTACGAACAGAAATTTGGTGTCCAGGTCTAGGTGCATTAGGTAATCATTTCCACACGACTCTTGAATCGTGAATACCACCTGAAATTATTCCTATAAAGATTTTGATTGTCTGACCTTGTACAAGTTGTAAACTGGGAAAATATCCACAATAACATCACAAGTTTAAACGTAACAATCTTCTGATGAAGAGAAACATCGCAGGCTGCAGGAGAGAAAATTTGCTCAGATAACTGTCATTGATTCCCGAGACCAGACCAAACATGAACGGGGCTGGGGTGTCAGAATCAGATCAGAAAAAGAAAAAAAAAATTAAGCTGATAATAGGCCGGGAATTGTTATTTCTCTCAACCTGCACAGTCCTTGGCGACGGCACTAGCTCAAAGACCCCCCTCCCCCCCCCCCCACCACACGTGCCTGCACCTCGACAGTGGTGCATACAGCCAGTAATGGCAGATTTGGCAGAACACATAATATGATGTCCTGTTGGTTAGAGCGGATAATATTGTTGCTAGTTCCATATCACATTATTACTGCATTCATTAGTTATAGAGTGAATACACTGTCAGACCATGGACCGGACGCAGCAGCAATCAGCACCATGTGTTGCAGATGTTGTTATCGGAAAACACTGAGCCCTGTTGAAATTGCTGAACCTTGGCTCCAACACTACAGACTTTTGCTGTCAACGGAGGAAGATGCTGTCTGGTCAGTTGAAGCTCCAGTCAAGACAAGCGACGATAGAATTCGAGAAATTTATTAGGACTTTTGGTCAAAGGGACACAACATGTTAAAGAATGTATGTCTTCGTTAAATCTTGAATTACCTCGCTTTGAATAAATAAGGACTGGTGAGAACACACTCCCATTTCAGAATCTTGTGAATTCAACAGAAAATCGCATCATCAAACAAACAAAAAATTCTCAGATACGGCACAACCCTGTGTTTATCGACTAAAACCTCAAATACTTTACAGAGACCGCAGTTACACAATCACTTCAAAAGAAATTAATAATAATTATGCAATGACATTTTCGTCTTTCCCTGGCGCAGCGCGTTCCTAGGATGAGGATGGAGAGCGGCAGTTAGATCTGGATGCTGCTCACGGCGCCTTTACATTCCAAAACACAACTCTGTGTCCCCCGTGTGGGTTCCGGGGCCCCATTGTGGGGAAAACAAGAATAGACCCACTGCCTCCCAAAAAGCATGTCGTAAGAGTCGACTAATTGGGGAGCTTCCTTTGAAGTCGGAGTGCATCTGCCGGAGAGGCAAGGAACCAACAGTCTGTATTCAAGAGATCTGTAAAACTGATGCACACGCAACACTCAGGTTCTGGGGCAGGACCGCAGTTCAGTAGTGGACGAGCAACCAGAACCTTCCGCCAGAGTTTACAGCTGGTGAACGCGAAGAAGAAGAAGAAGACAACTCTGTGTCAAATGGTCTCATATAATTCAGGTACAACACAAGACATCGGCCAACTCCAGTACATACTACCATCAGACATTGACCAACTCCAGTACCTACCACTATCAGACATCGACCAACTCTATTACCTACCACAATCAGACATCGACCAACTCCATTACCTACCACCATTGTAATGAAGTATAGGCAGAAAGGGGTTAAATGAACAAAGCATACATTTCAGACCACCACACGGCGTACTAATCCATCACTGTGTGAAATGACAGAAATGGGTGATTAGAAAGCCATGGCCTAGCCAACTATGCAGAACATCTTCATGATAACCGCCATGACATCTGACAGTGAGGGATGAAACATTCGACGAGTGCCCGTGAGCTGTGACCAGCTGAAGAGATACGTTCATCCAAACGTGACCACCAAAGACAGGTGACAGGGGCGTGATTGAGAAGGTACGCCAGAAAGAGCGGGAAAGCGGGAGAATAAAGTTAGCCCGGAACCGCTTGAGAGGACAGTTAGGACCGGACTGCTTGAGAGACCAGTTGAGAAAACTAGTGCTGTACTTCGTTAGAAGGTATATGTTAAACTTGGAGTTTAGCTAGAACAGTGAGTTAGCCACAGAACCGATTGATAGGACAGGTTAGGGCTGAACCGCTGGAAAGACCAGTTAGGAGAAAACTAGTGCTTTACTTAGTTTAGAAGGTATATGTTAAACTTGGAGTTTAGCCAGAACAGTGATTAAGGAACTCGTAGAGGCATACGAATAGCCAGTAATAAGGAGTGTTCATATACTATTGCTTATTGAATTTATGAAGTCTGTGTGACGAGAATATTGTGAATAAACCAACTCTTGTGTAATTGTTACATCACTGGCCTTGTTCTTAAATACGATTGAAGAGAGCTACGAACTATATTCATTCACCCTTGGCCGAACTAGGCACATCTATTTCTTGGGGGATGTATAGGCACGACTGTGCCACACCATCAGACATCGGCCAACTCCAGTACCTACCACCATCAGACAACGGTGAACTCCAGTACATACCACTATCAGACATCGGTGAACTTCGTGACTGTAGCTGACCCAAATAAGACTTTGAAATATTTGAACGGAGTTCCTGGCATCTGTTGTTTCTGCTTAGAGAAAAGATTATTGAGTCGCCATATCTCCACATTTCAGACTGCAGTGCTGGAAGAAATGTTAATGTTTTTTTCTTTGCACATAATGCAGACAACTGTTGAAATTAACCTGAATACAGTGTTTCACACACAAGAGTGGATACATGCCATGTCTCTGAATCTGTTGAAATCAGATTCAATAGTTTCATTTTATTGGGTTCCGGTGCCCCATTATGGAGAAAACAAGAATAGACTTATTGCTTTCTTAACACGCATCTCGTTGGGGGGTTCCTTCAAATCCGGAGTGAATTTGCATCAGAGGTAAGAAACCAACACTCTGCATACAACTAAGCCAGATCTATACAACGGATATGCACGCAAGACTCAGGTTATGGAACAAAACTATAGTCCAGTGGCGGACGAACAACAAGACCGTTCCGTCAGAGTTCACAACCGGTTAACACGAAGCAGAAGAAGAGAAAGACGAAGAAGAAGAAAAAGAAGAAGACTACTACTACTACTACAACTTCTGCTGCTGCTGCTACTACTACTACTATTACTACTACAACTACTACTAATACTAATACTATTACTACTACTAATACTACTACTACTACTACTACTACTACTACTACTACTACTACTACTACTACTACTACTACTACTAAAAGGTACTTGCGTATCCATTACAGGACGTTGCAGAACCAACCCTAACAGCCCCTGGCTGTTGTGTTGTTTCTCTAGGCAATTTACATTCATTAGTTTGCCATGCCTCCTGGACGGTCGGCTTTCTTGATACCACTGTCGAAACCAACGCAAGGCGCATTGCCCGCAGCTGGGATCGAACCTGGCATCCCGGCATTACGAAGCGAAGACTACTACTACTACTAATAATAATAATAATACTTAATAAAGTAGTGGGTTCGGGTACTG
>CAJHNH020006323.1:90000-172500 GCA_905116865.2 Candidula unifasciata | reverse complement strand
GTATATGTCACCATGCCAGAGCTTTTAACACTTCAAAAATATTTAGATACTGGGATAGGTTGGTTGGACTAGTCTACATGGTCGAGGTTATGGGTGTCGCAGTATGTTGGTGACTTGCATTTTCGCTTTACTTCCGAGAAAGAGACGGCCTGTGACATACATTTTGTCACCCTCTAGGAGGATTGTGTGTTAGACCAAGTATCAAAATGTTTTAGAAGTTTTAAAAGCTCTGGCATGGTGAAATATACAACACGCGGTATGAGCGCGAGTGCGGAATATCCCAGTGACCTTGTGTAAAAGTCGGATCGCTCGAGGCCGACCTATCAGAGGTGAGGTGGTCAGTAGGTTGTCCAGTCAGAAGCGAGCTATGGTGTAGCGGTGTGTAAATGGGGAGACCAGCGTGAAATTTACCCTTGTCCAAACAATTTATCAATAAAGTTGACCTACACCGGTGGTGTATAAATGGGGAGACCATCGTATAAATAACCTACCGTCCTTATGGTCTGTCAGGTGATAATTGATTTGTGAGACTTCAGGATAGTGTCATGTAGCTAATATGTTGCAGTGTGCAAGGAATCTGATGTACACATTAAAGACATATCAGGCAACGCAGCAGGAGCTCCGTAAATGTACATTTTGAGACACGTTTATATGCTAATTCTTGCTATACTGTGAGTGAGAATACTGCTTGTGTGTGCACGCATTAATTAGCACAGGTGGAATCGATTATACCGGATGTGGTATAATATATCCAACGTAACATTAACAGAAAAGCTACGTTAATAAACTGATACTAGATGACACGCTAAACAACAGAACACAAAGGTAATAAACTGATATTAGATGACACGCTCAAACGAAAGGCACCCCAACTTTTTGCAGTCAGATTTTTCTCATTTATTAAAGACTCTGAGATCAGTTATTATTATTATCATTACTTATTATCTAGTCCTTTTGTGCCTTTGCTGAATCAGGTTGTAAAGAGCCATCTGACGACGGTTTTGGTACCTGCTGCGTGGATGCTGGTATTCAAGATGTCAGACAAAACAGTCTTGGCAGCGTTATGCCCGCCTGGGCAAAGAGTGAGAACAGGCTCCCTATAGAACCACTCCCATAGGAACTGCACTTGTATGTATGGTAGGTCGCTTGACATACACATATTAGCATGGGGCCCCTATGAGAGTGGGTCCCCAGACAGGTGCCGAGCGCTCCCCTGCGTTAAGACGCCTCGGTCCCACCTTGTTTTCTCACATCATTATTGACCATGTCTCTAATTGTGACATTTGGGATTCTTTGTAGATATAAACTTAGAATAATATCTCCAACAGTGGAGAAAGTGCTCTGCGGTCTTTTAATTCTTGTGTCAACCAGCTCTATTTATGACTGGAGCACACACGCTTCCATCCACCCGATCGACTGCATGCATGTTTACAAAATATAAAAACCTGTGAATGTTTTTTGAACAGACGACAAATATGTCATTTATAAATAGCAGTATATTTTATTCCAGCATGTTTCAATTACTTATTGTTTAGCAACATTCGGTTTGTTTGGTGTTCCTATGTTTTCCTGTGTTCTTGTCATGTTTATGTTTTTGTCATGTTTATGTTTTTGTCATGTTTATGTTTTTGTCATATTTATGTTTTTGTCATCTTTATGTTTTTGTCATGTTTATGTTTTTGTCATGTTTATGTATTTGTCATGTTTATGTTTTTGTCATGTTTATGTTTTTGTCATGTTTTTGTCATGTTTATGTTTTTGTCATGTTTATGTTTTTGTCATGTTTATATTTTTGTCATGTTTATGTTTTTGTCATGTTTATGTTTTTGTCATGTTTATGTTTTTGTCATGTTTATGTTTTTGTCATGTTTATGTTTCTGTCATGTTTATGTTTTTGTCATGTTTTTCAGCTTCAGTACAGGGGATGCTGGGACTTCATCAATGTATTTCTCTCTGTTCTTCGTTACAGCCAGGGCCTTTCTGCAGTGTTGAAGTGATAGCTTGTAGAATGCAATGAAGCAATGTTCAGTTCAGTCGTTCCAAAAGATATTCACGTATTGCATAACCGCATAAACAATAACTGGAAGATCAGCAGTAGGAATGTCGAGAAGATCTGCAGTAGGAATGTCGAGAAGATCTGCAGTAGGAATGACGAGAAGATCTGCATTAGGAATGTCGAGAAGATCTGCAGTAGGAATGTCGAGAAGATCTGCAGTAGGAATGTCGAGAAGATCTGCAGTAGGAATGTCGAGAAGATCTGCAGTAGGAATGTCGAGAAGATCTGCAGTAGGAATGTCGAGAAGATCTGCAGTAGGAATGTCAAGAAGATACGCAGTAGGAACGTCGAGAAGATCTGCAGTAGGAATGTCGAGAAGATCTGCATTAGGAATGTCGAGAAGATCTGCAGTAGGAATGTCTAGAAGATCTGCAGTAGGAATGTCGAGAAGATCCGCAGTAGGAATGTCGAGAAGATCTTCAGTAGGAATGTCGAGAAGATCAGCAGTAGGAATGTCGAGAAGATCTGCAGTAGGAATGACGAGAAGATCTGCAGTAGGAATGTCGAGAAGATCTGCAGTAGGAATGTAGAGAAGATCCGCAGTAGGAATGTCGAGAAGATCTGCAGTAGGAATGTCGAGAAGATCTGCAGTAGGAATGACGAGAAGATCCTCAGTAGGAATGTCGAGAAGATACGCAGTAGGAATGTCGAGAAGATCTGCAGTAGGAAAGTCGAGAAGATCTGCAGTAGGAATGCCGAGAAGATACGCAGTAGGAATGACGAGAAGATACCAGTAGGAAGGTCGAGAAGATCTGCAGTAGGAATGTCGAAAAGATCTGCAGTAGGAATGACGAGAAGATACGCAGTAGGAATGACGAGAAGATCTGCAGTAGGAATGTCGAGAAGATCAGCAGTAGGAATGTCGAGAAGATCAGCAGTAGGAATGACGAGAAGATCTGCAGTAGGAATGTCGAGAAGATACGCAGTAGGAATGTCCAGAAGATCTGCAGTAGGAATGTCGAGAAGATCAGCAGTAGGAATGACGAGAAGATCTGCAGTAGGAATGTCGAGAAGATCTGCAGTAGGAATGTCGAGAAGATCCGCAGTAGGAATGTCGAGAAGATCTGCAGTAGGAATGTCGAGAAGATCTGCAGTAGGAATGACGAGAAGATCCTCAGTAGGAATGTCGAGAAGATACGCAGTAGGATTGTCGAGAAGATCTGCAGTAGGAATGTCGAGAAGATCTGCAGTAGGAATGCCGAGAAGATACGCAATAGGAATGACGAGAAGATACGCAGTAGGAAGGTCGAGAAGATCTGCAGTAGGAATGTCGAAAAGATCTGCAGTAGGAATGACGAGAAGATACGCAGTAGGAATGACGAGAAGATCTGCAGTAGGAATGTCGAGAAGATCAGCAGTAGGAATGTCGAGAAGATCAGCAGTAGGAATGACGAGAAGATCTGCAGTATTAATGTCGAGAAGATACGCAGTAGGAATGTCGAGAAGATCTGCAGTAGGAATGTCGAGAAGATCAGCAGTAGGAATGACGAGAAGATCTGCAGTAGGAATGTCGAGAAGATCTGCAGTAGGAATGTCGAGAAGATCCGCAGTAGGAATGTCGAGAAGATCTGCAGTAGGAATGTCGAGAATATCTGCAGTAGGAATGACGAGAAGATCCTCAGTAGGAATGTCGAGAAGATACGCAGTAGGAATGTCGAGAAGATCTGCAGTAGGAATGTCGAGAAGATCTGCAGTAGGAATGACGAGAAGATACGCAGTAGGAATGACGAGAAGATCAGCAGTAGGAATGTCGAGAAGATCAGCAGTAGGAATGTCGAGAAGATCTGCAGTAGGAATGTCGAGAAGATCTGCTGTAGGAATGACGAGAAGATCTGCAGTAGGAATGTCGAGAAGATCTGCAGTAGGAATGTCGAGAAGATCTGCAGTAGGAATGTCGAGAAGATCTGCAGTAGGAATGACGAGAAGATCCTCAGTAGGAATGTCGAGAAGATCTGCAATAGGAATGTCGAGAAGATCTGCAGTAGGAATGTCGAGAAGATCTGCAGTAGGAATGTCAAGAAGATCAAACTGTTTTTGACCACTGGTCAGCAGCTCATAAAACATGCAGCTCTAAATAGCAGAAGAATGTTTCGGAGCCATTATCTGCTTCTCCTTTTGGTGGAGTGTCTGCGATCTGACATGTTTCGTTGTTGTTCACCCTGTTTGTATTGTTGTCTTTGGGCCCTGGAATACAATCTCTGATTACATCTTTGTCAGGCAATGATGGGAAATGTTCTGCCATGATGGTCAGTTTATTCTGGCCCTCTTGTGGCATCTATTAAACCAATGATTATCCCATCAGCACAACCAGGATACCGTCCATTTTCTGAAAGGGTGACAACTCCGTTAATTAATTGAACTGGGTGACACCGCCTCTACTATCTGAGTATAATAGAAATCTCCTTCGCAAGTTGGGATATTGTACACAAATATTGTACACAGTATTTGTACACAGCTATTGTACACAGATATTGTACACAGTATAAGTACACAGCTATGGTACACAGCTATTGTACACAGTTATTGTACACAGTATTTGTACACAGCTATTGTACACATAGCTTCATACAATTTTTTACCGTCTTTTACAGGATGAAATGTTTCCTTATTTGAAGCCCTACTCTGGCTTTTGCCAGGGACCGCAATATAGCCCGGCCATAAATATGGCCTAAAGGCTGAATGCGGTTTCTAGGACCTCTCCACGGTGATCCTCATCCACATGGTGGCACTTTGTGTCATCGGGTGTTTATCGCTTGTGTGATGTCTTGGTGGGATAAAAAAATCTACTACTAATTGCCCACATTTCTTAAAAACGTAAGCAGTTTGCTTTCCAGGATTGCGATCTGCAGGATGAAGAAACAGGGGATGAGAGTTAAACAGGTGCACACCCTAGAAACCATGGATGAGAGACAAACAGGTACACACCGTAGATACCAAGGATGAGAGTCAAACAGGTGCACACCATAGAAACCACGGATGAGAGTCAAACAGGTACACACCCTAAAAACCACGGATGAGAGTCAAACAGGTACACACAATAAAAACCACGGATGAGAGTCAAACAGGTACACACCATAAAAACCACGGATGAGAGTCAAACAGGTGCACACCCTAGAAACCACGGATGAGAGTCAAACAGGTGCACACCATAGAAACCATGGATGAGAGTCAAACAGGTGCACACCATAGAAACCACGGATGAGAGTCAAACAGGTGCACACCATAGAAACCACAGATGAGAGTCAAACAGGTACACACCCTAGAAACCACGGATGAGAGTCAAACAGGTGCACACCCTAGAAACCATGGATGAGAGACAAACAGGTGCACACCGTAGATACCAAGGATGAGAGTCAAACAGGTGCACACCATAGAAACCAAGGATGAGAGTCAAACAGGTGCACACCATAGAAACCACAGATGAGAGTCAAACAGGTGCACACCGTAGATACCAAGGATGAGAGTCAAACAGGTGCACACCATAGAAACCACAGATGAGAGTCAAACAGGTGCACACCGTAGATACCACGGATGAGAGTCAAACAGGTGCACACCATAGAAACCAAGGATGAGAGTCAAACAGGTGCACACCGTAGATACCAAGGATGAGAGTCAAACAGGTGCACACCCTAGAAACCATGGATGAGAGACAAACAGGTGCACACCGTAGATACAACGGATGAGAGACAAACAGGTGCACACCGTAGAAACCAAGGATGAGAGTCAAACAGGTGCACACCACAGAAACCACAGATGAGAGTCAAACAGGTGCACACCGTAGATACCAAGGATGAGAGTCAAACAGGTGCACACCATAGAAACCAAGGATGAGAGTCAAACAGGTGCACACCGTAGATACCAAGGATGAGAGTCAAACAGGTGCACACCATAGAAACCAAGGATGAGAGTCAAATAGGTACACACCGTAGATACCAAGGATGAGAGTCAAAAAGGTGCACACCGTAGATACCAAGGATGAGAGTCAAACAGGTGCACACTGTAGATACCAAGGATGAGAGTCAAACAGGTGCACACTCTAGAAACCACGGATGAGAGTCAAATAGGTGCACACCATAGATACCAAGGATGAGAGTCAAACAGGTGCACACCATAGAAACCATGGATAAGAGTCAAACAGGTACACACCCTAGAAACCACGGATGAGAATCAAACAGGTGCACACCCTAGAAACCATGGATGAGAGACAAACAGGTGCACACCCTAGAAACCACGGATGAGAGTCAAACAGGTGCACACCGTAGATACCAAGGATGAGAGTCAAACAGGTGCACACCATAGAAACCAAGGATGAGAGTCAAACAGGTGCACACCGTAGATACCACGGATGAGAGTCAAACAGGTGCACACCGTAGATACCAAGGATGAGAGTCAAACAGGTGCACACAATAGAAACCACAGATGAGAGTCAAACAGGTACACACCCTAGAAACCACGGATGAGAGTCAAACAGGTGCACACCCTAGAAACCATGGATGAGAGACAAACAGGTGCACACCGTAGATACCAAGGATGAGAGTCAAACAGGTGCACACCATATAAACAAAGGATGAGAGTCAAACAGGTGCACACCATAGAAACCACAGATGAGAGTCAAACAGGTACACACCCTAGAAACCATGGATGAGAGTCAAACAGGTGCACACCCTAGAAACCATGGATGAGAGTCAAACAGGTGCACACCCTAGAAACCGAAGATGAGAGTCAAACAGGTGCACACCCTAGAAACCGAAGATGAGAGTCAAACAGGTGCACACCCTAGAAACCACGGATGAGAGTCAAACAGGTGCACACCCTCGAAACCACGGATGAGAGTCAAACAGGTACACACCGTAGAAACCGTGGATGAGAGTCAAACAGATGCACACCCTAGAAACCACGGATGAGAGTCAAACAGGTGCACACCATAGAAACCACGGATGAGAGTGTAACAGGTGCACACCATAGAAACCATGGATGAGAGTCAAACAGGTGCACACCCTAGAAACCACGGATGAGAGTCAAACAGGTACACACCCAAGAAACCACGGATGAGAGTCAAACAGGTGCACACCATAGAAACCACGGATGAGAGTCAAACAGGTGCACACCATAGAAACCACGGATGAGAGTCTAACAGGTGCACACCATATAAACCATGGATGAGAGTCAAACAGGTGCACACCCTAGAAACCACGGATGAGAGTCAAACAGGTACACACCCTAGAAACCACGGATGAGAGTCAAACAGGTGCACACCCTAGAAACCACGGATGAGAGTCAAACAGGTACACACCCTAGAAACCACGGATGAGAGTCTAACAGGTGCACACCATAGAAACCATGGATGAGAGTCAAACAGGTGCACACCCTGGAAACCATGGATGAGAGTCAAACAGGTGCACACCCTAGAAACCACGGATGAGAGTCAAACAGGTACACACCCTAGAAACCACGGATGAGAGTTTAACAGGTGCACACCATAGAAACCATGGATGAGAGTCAAACAGGTGCACACCCTAGAAACCACGGATGAGAGTCAAACAGGTGCACACCCTAGAAACCACGGATGAGAGTCAAACAGGTGCACACCCTAGAAACCACGGATGAGAGTCAAGCAGGTGCACACCCTAGAAACCACGGATAAAAGTCAAACAGGTGCACACCCTAGAAACCACGGATGAGAGTCAAACAGGTGCACACTATAGATACCAAGGATGAGAGTCAAACAGGTGCACACCATAGAAACCATGGATGAGAGTCAAACAGGTGCACACCGTAGATACCAAGGATGAGAGTCAAACAGGTGCACACACTAGAAACCACGGATGAGAGTCAAACAGGTGCACACCGTAGATACCAATGATGAGAGTCAAACAGGTGCACACCCTAGAAACCACGGATGAGAGTCAAACAGGTGCCCACCGTAGATACCAAGGATGAGAGTCAAACAGGTGCACACCCTAGAAACCACGGATGAGAGTCAAACAGGTGCACACCGTAGATACCAAAGATGAGAGTCAAACAGGTGCACACCGTAGAAACCATGGATGAGAGTCAAACAGGTACACACCATAGATACCAAGGATGAGAGTCAAACAGGTACACACCCTAGAAACCAAGGATGAGAGTCAAACAGGTACACACCCTAGAAACCATGGATGAGAGTCAAACAGGTACACACCATAGAAACCATGGATGAGAGTCAAACAGGTACACACCATAGAAACCATGGATGAGAGTCAAACAGGTACACACCATAGATACCAAGGATGAGAGTCAAACAGGTACACACCCTAGAAACCAAGGATGAGAGTCAAACAGGTACACACTATAGAAACCAAGGATGAGAGTCAAACAGGTACACACCCTAGAAACCACGGATGAGAGTCAAATAGGTACACACCATAGAAACCACGGATGAGAGTCAAACAGGTGCACACCATAAAAACCACGGATGAGAGTCAAACAGGTACACACCATAGAAACCACAGATGAGAGTCAAACAGGTACACACCATAAAAACCACGGATGAGAGTCAAACAGGTACACACCATAGAAACCATGGATGAGAGTCAAACAGGTACACACCATAAAAACCACGGATGAGAGTCAAACCGGTACACACCCTAGAAACCACGGATGAGAGTCAAACAGGTGCACACCCTAGAAACCATGGATGAGAGTCAAACAGGTGCACACCATAGAAACCATGGATGAGAGTCAAACAGGTGCACACCATAGATACCAAGGATAAGAGTCATAAACAGGTGCACACCCTAGAAACCACGGATGAGAGTCAAACAGCTACATGTCCCAGAAACGCCGTACGTCTCCCGGTGAGGTGATGTGAGATGTTGACTGGTCTCTCAGACTCGAGTGAGTGAGACTCACCGGCTGGCCAAGGGTCTCGATCCCTACCGAGGGCCCCGGGCTGGCAGACGTGACCCAAGGCCGGCTCATGACCCCTGGGTTATCAGCAGCGACTTCCTGTAGCTATTGCGCATGCGCTGATATGGCGTTCACAGCAACAGACCGACAACTTCCGGTCGCCAAATGTTTCACAACTTGTTGTTTGTGTTTGTAGGGGCCCTGGTTCAGCAACCGATAGTCCATTCAATTATATATTCCGGTTATAAATTGACTAACTAAACATATTATTCATAAAAAATTGCTAGGGATAATGATGTAAAGAGTTTGACTTGATCAAAATATAGCCACCGATGACAATTGAGACCGAGATCGGCTCACCACATCCTGAGAAGATAAAAACTAAACTTGAAGTTGAAAAATTAATCTAATTAATACAAACATTTTAAATAATTTGTTGTCAGTAGATAAGATAAATTAGCTAGAATTAGACTCATAGAAATAATTTGTAACTTATATTGTTTGAGCATCGGGATCTCTGTGTAGACATCATGTATCGACAAGATGTGCCTATTACCATGAAGGGGACGGCGTCCTCTCTTTGCAACAACCTCTCAGTCCATGCCGTGCCCGACAAGCGACAGATCAACTATGCCGTTGTCCACAAGTCACTGGTCAATCTGATCTCTGCCACAACCGACGGATCTTCCGTGGTCGGTCGTCAGATTCTCTGTAAAGAACCGGCAGCCACCCAGGGAGTGCCCTTTGTCATGCAGGTGCATATGAAAAGAATTCTGTTAATTTGTTAAACCATTCTATTCTAGTAGTCAACACCCACCCCAAAGGACAGCTGGTTACCCACACGGTTCCACAATAAACCTGTTTGATAACAGTTTAGCCAGCAGGTTACCCAGACGGTTCCACAATAAACCTGTTTGATAACAGTTTAGCCAGCAGGTTACCCAAACAGTTCTACAATAAAACTGTTTGATAACAGTTTAGCCAGCAGGTTACCCAGACGGTTCCACAATTGACCTGTTTGATAACAGTTTAGCCAGCTGTCTGCTTCTTGACCTGTTGGATTCAATCTGATTGGTGGCTTTTTGAGTCATGGGGTGACATTGTTTGTGAAAAAAAATATGGTGGCTGTGGGGGGAAAAGGGGGGGGGGGAGGTATGAAACAAAAATGCTTGAGGTGGCTTGCTGACATTGTGTGCCTATGACCTCTCTGCACCAGCTTGCCTTGACTGCCTCGAGGGAGAGCAAGTTTACAAACACTAGCCTCACTCACATCAGCAGTTTATGAATATTAATTAGTTATTTCTCAACCAATCACTTTCCTACAAGGAACAGCTTAGTCTTGCTTTTTTGTCTTCATTTTATGTGTGGCAACTTTAATAATTGCAGTCTAGAAATCTGTTTAATAGTTTGTTTTTGTTCTCAATATTGTGAAAGCTGTTCTGCAGTGTGTAAGTAGGGAGAAATTAGTCACAAGAACTGTGACCAAAACGTTCAGTGAAAGGTAAACAACATGCACACAACAGACAACGTGGTGTTTACTCTGGAAACTTACTTGACACAAATCACACTGATATAATAAAGGGCAAAGTTCAATATTTCACCACTTGTTACTGTTGTGTGGTTTATGTCAAGAAAAACTCGTTTAATCATCGATTTGTCTGTTTTGTGCACATTGTTTCTCTTCCATCTTTCGTTAAACTTTTTGGTAATAGTTCATTGGATTATTTTCCTGGTATTAGCTGGACTCCAGTCTCCCCAGTGTTCACTTTGTTAGTGTATGTAGCAGCTTGTAGTGTATAAGTATTGCACAGTTCCCCTGCTCTGTCTGTCTAATTATTCAGTCTAACTGTTCAGTCTAACTTTTGAGTCTAACTGTTTAGTCTAACTGTTCAGTCTAACTGTATGTCTAACTGTTCAGTTCAACTGTTCAGTTTGACCGCTCTGTGTATCTGTCAGTTTAATTATATTGCTCCCTGCACCTAACTAATGTTTTGTTGATCACAACAGGTCAAGTGGGTCATTTTACCGACCAGGTCACTGTTGGTGTTGACCACAGGGAGAGGAATCCAGGTGAGTACAACCAGATCAATCATTCTTGTGTTTGTGCATGCATGCAAGCACTTGCTCTGGAGATAAGTGTTAATTCATTGTAGCCTGCAGAAAGCAGTCACATTCTTGATAGCAAATTGTCTTGGAGCTGATAACTCTACATACAGCTCCGGATGCCTGTCTACAATTGTCTTGGAGCTGATAACTCTACATACAGCTCCTGATGTCTGTCAAGATTATCCATGTGTTGCATCATGGCAATAGTTAATAACCAGAAAGTTCACAGCAGAAACTTCTAACAAGAACTTTCATATCAGGAATTACTCCTGAGGGGATTCACAACTGGAATTAGTGAGAAGCAGACTCACAACTGGAATTAGTAACAAGCAGATTCACAACTGAAATTATTAACAAGTAGTTTCACAACTGGAATTAGTAACAAGCAGATTCACAACTGAAATTATTAACAAGTAGATTTACAACTGGAATTAGTAACAAGCAGATTCGCCACATAAATTATTAATGAGCAGATTCACAGTAGGAATGAGTAATGGTAAGATTCATGGCAGCAATTGCTAATGAGAAGAGTAATGCGAAGATTCATAGCAGGAGTTGCCAGTGAGAAGATTCATAGCAGGAGTTGCCAGTGAGAAGATTCATAGCAGGAGTTGCCAGTGAGAAGAGTAATGAGCAGATTCACAGCAGGAATTACGCACAAGAATATTTACAACATGAAATACTCATGTGGAGATTCACAGAGAGAATTACTCGTGTGAAGATTCACAGAAATAATTACTCATGAGAATATTCACAAGATGAGTTACTCGTGTGAAGATTCGCAGAAATAATTACTCATGTGAAGATCAAACTATCTCTAACCGTGGATCAGCAGCTCACAGATCATTTAGCTTTGCCTGTATGTGTCCTGAAACTCAACATTAGAAAAAGTGCACTGACGACCGTAACCAGAGGGTTCAGTGGTATAACATGTAAGTCAAATTCAATCGAAGGGTCTACATTGTACCCTTACCCTCTGTCTGGGAGTGCATCAGATGCCTAGACTTTTCAGACAAAGGTGACAAATCAGAGTGCCTGTGTGGATGCTGGCAATCCTTGGCCCACTGGTAATAAAACAACCAAATAGGTTACTAGGTAGGCAGTGTATTTCAAAATATATTTCAAGATTAGAACAACCAAATGGTTACTAGGTAGGCAGTATATTTCAAAATATATTTCAAGATTAGAAAAGCTGTTCACAAAATGAATATTTCCAGCATATTTGGTCCTAACAAAATGCACATTTAGATTCTCTCTTTAGTTAGGGGGGTTAATCCGCTGTATTTGGCATCTGCAAGGTAAAATGTTTGCAATGGCAAACAACTGGATGTAGGATTTGCCTAGAAAAACCACAGCCAAAATATGTTGGGGTTGGTTGTGCAGTGTCTTGTAGAGGGCATGCAACTAAAGCAATTAGATTCTAGAGCTGATGAAGATATTTGTGGGCAACTGAAAGAAGGCCTTTAGTAATCAAACCCTAAACAAAGTTAAAATATTGAACTTTTTGTTGAATTTTTTTTTTCTTGTATTTTCAGATTTTTGAACCAGATGGGGCTGCCATGGTGTACTTTCATTCACTGAGTGACTCATTAGGTCAGTGACAGTAACTTCTTCTTCTCACCACTGATCCTGGTTACATCTCTGTCTCTCATTGTCAGCTCAGGAAGAAGTTTCTTCTTCTGTTGTCTCACTGATACCAAGTTGTAGCTCTGTTTTATGTTTTTCTGTATTTGTCCTCCGCTTCTCGGGTGGCTTGGGTGATGGATTTGTTGTTGTTGTAATGAATACTAGGTCAGTGTATGTTATAGACATTCTCTGCCTACGTTGGGATGTAGTAATGTAACAAACAAGAAAATAAGGGCTGCCTTTGTTGTTTTGCTTAAGGTCATAATAAACCTTGTGTAAATCTCAGTTGTATCTGTGTAAATGTTTATTTGAATTGCTTACTAATGTTGTGTAAGTACCCATTTAAAATCATAGCTCTATGAAAATTATGTGTGTCCATTGAGGAAATGACTGTTATTTTTACTTATAGTGGTTGGAATAAGCCACACATTTCACAATTTTAAAATGCAGAAATTTAGGGATAACAGATTTTTTTTGAAAAATTGTGGAGGATAATAAAGTTGCAGTTTATGGTATCTAGAAGATCTAAGAATGCCTGCCTGTGGAAGAATCCACCATAGACACACATTTCTTGTCTAGAAAACTGTAGCTTTTTGTAGTCAACATGGTAACCACAACTGAAGTTGATTCTCATGCAGGTGACAGTGTACGCCTAGGTGACAACCACACCTGATTGCTGCCTGACAGGGTTGTTGATTCTCATGCAGGTGACAGTGTACGCCTAGGTGACAACCACACCTGATTGCTGCCTGACAGGGTTGTTGTATTGCAGGAACATTGAGGTCATTCTAATGTGAAACTAGGGAAGCAGAACCAAGGAAATGGCTGAAGTAGATGTCCTGGCAGTCAGATGCAGAAAACATGCTACAGTTCGTTGTTCATTTTAAAGATCAACTTCATCACACATCAGACATGACCCTAACCTCGCCGATCTCCTCATGACTGTCTGAAAGTGTTTTTAGTCTAACTCCATGAATTTTATAACTAAAAACAAGTAACAGCTGACTTTGTTTGGCTGTCCACATAGACTTGAGGTTTTGATGAATGGATCAACATCATGGCACACAGGTGTAACCCATAAGTACTCCATTTTTTCTTTAGGCTCTGTAGCACCAACAAGGATTTTGAAATACTTTGGGTAGATTTTAAAATCAAAATGTTTCCTGGGCAGCGCCGTCAGGCTACTCTTTTTTTTCCCAACTGTCAAGAGATTTTTTTATGTGCGCAAAAATGCTCATGCCCATCCAATCTCACTACCCAGAGACCAGGGGGAATTACTAGAAGTCCAAGTCCATGTGAAAAAATCATAACCATTACTGGGGATTAAACCCGGAAACTCTAGCACTTGAGGTGAATACCAAGCCTCAAGACCATGCAGCCCACCGGCTGTCCAGAGATAAAAGCAAATAACACCTGACTTTGTTTTATTGTCCACAGATAAAAGCAAATAACACCTGACTTTAATTGTTCACAGATAAAAGCAAATAACACCTGACTTTGTTTACCTGTCAACAGATAAAAGCAAATAACACCAGACTTTGTTTCATTCTCATTGTCCACAGATAAAAGCAAATAACACCTGACTTTGTTTGCCTGTCAACAGATAAAAGCAAATAACACCTGACTTTGTTTCATTCTCATTGTCCACAGATAAAAGCAAATAACACCTGACTTTGTTTTATTGTCCACAGATAAAAGCAAATAACACCTGACTTTGTTTTATTGTCCACAGATAGAAGCAAATAACACCTGACTTTGTTTTATTGTCCACAGATAGAAGCAAATAACACCTGACTTTGTTTTATTGTCCACAGATAAAAGTAAATAAAACCTGACTTTGATTGTTCACAGATAAAAGCAAATAACACCTGACTTTGTTTGGCTGTCCACAGATAAAAGCAACTATGCAAAAGGTGTGGCTGGTGTGGGAGAAAAGACACTTTGTGTTGGTGAGCAGTGGATTTCTGGTTCTGTTGTCATCATCTGTTTGTTTAAATTGCTAGTGTCTTCAACTTAGACTTTGTTAATGTTTTTTTGCATGTTTTGAGAAAGAATCATGTCAGAAATGTGGCAATATTGATGGAAAGGGAGCACGAGAAAGACAAAGAGAAGTACCTGGATGGTGTGGCCAAATGGATTGGGAGAGACAACAACAGTGAATGATCCAGGATTCTGGTGATGGTGTGGCCAAATGGATTGGGAGAGACAACAGCATCGAATGATCCAGGATTCTGGTGATGGTGTGAGGTGGCGAAACATGAGAGTCTCTGCTACTACCAGCTTGGCACATGATGATGATGAGTGTCTTCATACTGAACAGACTTTAGAGCATGACTGTCGTCTTCTGGAGGAGCTAGGAAGCAACATGTCATGCATGACTGTCGTCTCCTGGAGGAGCTAGGAAGCAACATGTCATGCATGACTGTTGTCTCCTGGAGGAGCTAGGAAGCAACATGTCATGCATGACTGTCGTCTCCTGGAGGAGCTAGGAAGCAACATGTCATGCATGACTATCGTCTCCTAGAGGAGCTAGGAAGCAACATGTCATGCATGACTGTCGTCTCCTAGAGGAGCTAGGAAGCAACATGTCATGCATGACTGTCGTCTCCTGGAGGAGCTAGGAAGCAACATTTCATTAGACCTGACAGCTAAGCTTTGGAGACACCCAAGAGACCATGAGCTGACATCCAACATATGCCCATTGTGGATTTCAGTGCATGACCAGAGACTGCTCAGGAAGATGAAATGTAGATTTTCAAGATTATTTGCCTTATCATGAAAAGAAATATGCTTGGCAGATGTAAGAGAAAGTCAATAATTGTTTCTGATTTCAGTCTTTGATTGTTTCCCTGGTAACTGAGACAGTCTTTATGTCTGATCTCACAATCTTTGTTTCCCCAGAACGATATTATCGTTTTGTCCTTTTTAGGATGAAATGCTTTGTTATTTGAAGCTCCACCCTGGCTTTTGCCAGGGGCCACAATATAGGCACTCCATAAATATGGCCAATTGTCTGAACGCGGTTTCTGGGACCTCTCCGCAGCGATCCTCATCCACATGGTGGCACTTTGTGTCATCGGGTGTTTATCGCTTGTGTAATGTCCTGGTGGGGTAGAAAGTCAGTCACTCAGTCCCCAAGAACTGAGACAATCCTAATGTTTGATCTCACAATCTTTGTTTCCTCAAGAACTGAGACAATCCTTATGTTTGATTTCACAATCTTTGTTTCCCAGGAACTGAGACTGGAGCCATTCTCATGTTTGATGTTCCAGCCAAGGGAAACAATATCACATTGTTGGATACCGTTTGTAGTATGTGTTATGTCCCTTTGTATAATTTTTGTATTTAGCATTGATTTCCTAACTGTTTGAATGTGTTCTCTTTATAAATATTGTTTTTAAAAAAAAGTTGAAATAACACATATCCTTGTCAACACACTTTCCCCACCACTGACAGTGGATGGGGTAACATATACTAGCAACTGAGAATATGAATAATAAAATCATGAAGGACATCAAAAAAACTGTGAGAGCAGGATCATGGGGAGACAGTAAATGAGTGAAACAGGGAAGCACAAAGTTCTCAGGTGAAGAAATGTTTTTAAGAGAGGTAGTAAAGAATTTGGGCATCAGTCAAAAAAATATCACACAAACTAGCATCGATGGAGTGCACAGAAGCTAATAGTTACATGTTCTGTTACCTAGAAATGCCCAGAGAATTCTGTTTGATTGAAATAGAACAAATCTTAGATCTCATCTGTAGTGCTCTCCGTGAAGTCTCCCAGACAAGAATACATCTTGATCTGACAGTGTTTGTTTCCACAAGAACTGAGATACTCCTTATGTTTGGTCTCACAGTCTTTGTTTCCACAAGAACTGAGACAGTCTTTATGATAGAAACGCCCAGATAATTCTGTTTTTTTTTTTAAATAGAACAGATCTCGGATCTCATCTGTAGTCCTCTCTCCCTGAAGCCTCCCAGACAGTATGCCTTGTTTGATGCCTTACTATGTATGCATGTGATTTGCCTTTACTGTTTGCTGCCTGTCTAGACTTAGGAGTCTTTTAGCTCCGACGTCTGATACACTTGATGATCTCTGTCTTGCCAGTCGTTTTTCGGCTTCTTCAACATTCAGGAATTCTCTACACCAGTTGTTTCCATTTCCAAGCCTTCCCTTGCTGTCATCCTCTGACATCACTTGGGCTGTCATCTGATCTACCTGTGATTGTTATCACCATTCACAAACCAAAGACCTACCAGCCACTATCTTTTCCAGAAGTCAAAACTCTCATTAGGAGAAAATCAGAAACAGATTGGAAAACCAACACTGGTTATAACTACGAAGAAGATTTTCTGAAACACTTGAACAGAACAGACCAAGTCACAGTTTTTCGCTTACGTACTGGACACTGCAGACTCAATAAACACTCATATAAATTAGGTATGAGCCAAACAGCTCTCTGCCAGTGCTTTCGTGCTGAACAGACTCCAGAACATGTCCTGCAAGACTGTCCTCTCCTGGCGGAGCTGCGGAGCAACATATGGCAACACCCAGTAGAACTGACAACTAAGCTTTGGGGAAACCTCAAAGACCTTGAAAAGACATCCCAGTTTATGACCCACGGTGGATTATGCGGATGACCAGAGATCGCTGAAGAAGAAGTTATCACCATTCAGCTTGGACTCTCAGTTCACTTGGCTGTGCAGTCTATCAAGTTACTGGTCAGTCAAAAATGTCTTATTATGGTACTGCCTTACTTAGTTGTAATTTGCCGACTTGTTTGCAGTTTGTTGTGACTCTGTACCGGGAAGTTGTATTTCTCTTCATATGTTGATGCACATCCTGGTTTAACTGTGATGCTGATGGCAAATTCGATGTAGATGAAGACTAGCTTTGAAATGAGCTCACTCGTCTAATGAGGTGTTCTTGGAAAGATTCTTTGTAGTTTGCTGGTTTTTCTTTGCTGTTACAAAAAATTGAAAGTGAAAATTCTGGAATCACTGAATGCACCTGGTGAGACACAGGAGAAAACATACTGGAGCCATAAGCTGCCTGTCCTGTGTGACACACAATAGCACAAGGAACAGATGATGATGATGTTCCACTGTTCACATATATCTGGACTTGTTACAGAACATCAAGCCCCGGTCTCAGATCTGACCTCCGAGAAAGATGTCCTGGCCAGTGCAGATGACTTGGGAACTATCATCATGTGGACGTTCAATGGGATCAAGTTGTCGCCGGTGACAAGTATCAGAGGAACTGGGTATTATCTTTGTTTCAAATGTTGACAGTTTGTTGAATCCTGCATATATTTATAGGGTAGCACTATACTCTTTGTTTCAAATGTTGACAGTTTGTTTAATCCTGCATATATTTATAGGGTAGCACTATACTCTTTGCTGATGCTAGTGTGGTTATTGTGTCTGTTTATAAATGAGACGACAAATGACAACTTGGTTCAAGTGGCGGGGTCACGCATGGGGGATGGTAGAGGTACCAGGGACATCCCCTGTGATCTATTATAGATGGGTAGAAGATGTTGGTGTTGGGACCTGACTGATATAGGAATTCAAAGTCAGAGTGTATCTTCCTGAGAGGAGGAAACCAGCAGTCTGCATATACATAAGTCAGATGTGTAAAACAGATCTGCATGCAGCACTTACGTTCTGTAGCTAGACTAAAGCCCAGATGTAGAAGAACAGCCAGAACTTTCCGCTAGAGTTTACAGCTGGGGAACGCAAAGAATAATTAGGAATCAACATCACAGCACATGTGACAATCTCAGAAGCGCCCCATCCCATCTTCAGCAGCAATTGCAGAGTCCCAACTCTGATGGTCCATATTGTTCCAGTTGTGATTATATATCTGTCTCACATCTCCCTTGAGCATTTAGCATCAGGCAGATCTTTTGGTCACTCCTCACAGCACAGATCTCCTGGTCACTTCTCACAGCACAGATCTCCTGGTCACTTCTCACAGCACAGTTCTCCTGGTCACTCCTCACAGCACAGATCTCCTGGTCACTTCTCACAGAAAAGATCTCCTGGGCACTCCTCACAGTACAGTTCTCCTGGTCACTCCTCACAGCACAGATTTCCTGGTCACTTCTCACAGTACAGATCTCCTGGTCACTTCTCACATCACAGATCTCCTGGTCACTCCTCACAACACAGATCTCCTGGTCACTCCTCACAACACAGATCTCCTGGTCACTTCTCACATCACAGATCTCCTGGGCACTCCTCACAGCAGTTCTCCTCACACCATGATGGTCTATTTGTGCCTCTGTACCTAAAGGACACTTACAATATCTAGCTTGTCATGCATCACTTCACACCAGACGGGGCAGAACCAGCCACTATTCTGCCTATTTATTCCCCAACACACCAGTGTGACCTGGAGAAAATAATCAAAAGACATTAACTACCCAGGACCTTTGAATCAATGTGCACGAAGCAAACTGGTTTCCACCTTTCTCAACATGCTCGGCCAGTCGGTTACAACTGTGACATGTATGTATGACTGAAGTCCTAAGCCAGTGGAAGGCTACACTGACTGCTTCCACCTCCATTCTCAAACTGGAAGTTGTGGTATCAGAGGCCAGGCTTTGTTGCACTCAGCCACTTCCATTTGCTTTTGCACTTCTTCTGTCACTCAGCACAGAGCATTTTATACTGAAAATCTCATCACCTAGGCAGAGATCAGCCTGAATTATCTGTTGAATATGTGTTCTGCAACGCTCACTGGCCAGTCCCTGCACTCACGGCCCGAAATTTCTGCAACGCCCACTGGCCAGTCCCTGCACTCACGGCCCAGTGTTTCTGCAATGCCCACTGGCCAGTCCCTGCACTCACGGCCCAGCATTTCTGCAACGCCCACTGGCCAGTCCCTGCACTCACGGCCCGGCGTTTCTGCAACGCCCACTGGCCGGTCCCTGCACTCACGGCCCAGCGTTTCTGCAACGCCCACTGGCCAGTCCCTGCACTCACGGCCCAGCGTTTCTGCAACGCCCACTGGCCAGTCCCTGCACTCACGGCCCAGCGTTTCTGCAACGCCCACTGGCCAGTCCCTGCACTCAGGGCCCAGCGTTTGCAGATATAGATATATTCTCTGTTGTGTTTGTGCAAAGCATCCTGAATGTTGTCACCTACTGGCTGGTTGCCTCCGACTTTAGCAACTTACTTTGCTAGGGTAGACTGTGATCTGACTTGTGAATGCTAGGATAGACGGTGATCTGACTTGTGGATGCTAGGGTAGACTGTGATCTGACTTGTGGATGCTAGGGTAGACTGTGATCTGACTTGTGGATGCTAGGGTAGACTGATCTGACTTGTGGATGCTAGGGTAGACTGTGATCTAACTTGTGGATGCTAGGGTAGACTGTGATCTGACTTGTGGATGTTAGGGTAGACTGTGATCTGACTTGTGGATGTTAGGGTAGACTGTGATCTAACTTGTGGATGCTAGGGTGGACTGATCTGACTTGTGGATGCTAGGGTAGACTGTGATCTGACTTGTGGTTACTAGGGTAGACTGTGATCTGACTTGTGGATGCTAGGGTAGACTGTGATCTGACTTGTGGATGTTAGGGTAGACTGTGATCTGACTTGTGGATGCTAGGGTAGACTGTGATCTAACTTGTGGATGTTAGGGTAGACTGTGATCTAACTTGTGGATGCTAGGGTAGACTGATCTGACTTGTGGATGCTAGGGTAGACTGTGATCTGACTTGTGGATGCTAGGATAGACTGTGATCTGACTTGTGAATGCTAGGATAGACGGTGATCTGACTTGTGGATGCTAGGGTAGACTGTGATCTGACTTGTGGATGCTAGGGTAGACTGTGATCTGACTTGTGGATGCTAGGGTAGACTGATCTGACTTGTGGATGCTAGGGTAGACTGTGATCTAACTTGTGGATGCTAGGGTAGACTGTGATCTGACTTGTGGATGCTAGGGTAGACTGTGATCTGACTTGTGGATGTTAGGGTAGACTGTGATCTAACTTGTGGATGCTAGGGTAGACTGATCTGACTTGTGGATGCTAGGGTAGACTGTGATCTGACTTGTGGATGCTAGGGTAGACTGTGATCTGACTTGTGGATGCTAGGGTAGACTGTGATCTGACTTGTGGATGTTAGGGTAGACTGTGATCTGACTTGTGGATGCTAGGGTAGACTGTGATCTAACTTGTGGATGCTAGGGTAGACTGATCTGACTTGTGGATGCTAGGGTAGACTGTGATCTGACTTGTGGATGCTAGGGTAGACTGTGATCTGACTTGTGGATGCTAGGGTAGACTGTGATCTGACTTGTGGATGCTAGGGTAGACTGTGATCTGACTTGTGGATGCTAGGGTAGACTGTGATCTAACTTGTGGATGCTAGGGTAGACTGATCTGACTTGTGGATGCTAGGGTAGACTTTGATCTAACTTGTGGATGCTAGGGTAGACTGTGATCTGACTTGTGGATGCTAGGGTAGACTGATCTGACTTGTGGATGCTAGGGTAGACTGTGATCTAACTTGTGGATGTTAGGGTAGACTGTGATCTGACTTGTGGATGCTAGGGTAGACTGATCTGACTTGTGGATGCTAGGGTAGACTGTGATCTGACTTGTGGATGTTAGGGTAGACTGTGATCTGACTTGTGGATGTTAGGGTAGACTGTGATCTAACTTGTGGATGCTAGGGTAGACTGTGATCTGACTTGTGGATGCTAGGGTAGACTGATCTGACTTGTGGATGCTAGGGTAGACTGTGATCTAACTTGTGGATGCTAGGGTAGACTGTGATCTGACTTGTGGATGCTAGGGTACACTGATCTGACTTGTGGATGCTAGGGTAGACTGTGATCTAACTTGTGGATGTTAGGGTAGACTGTGATCTGACTTGTGGATGCTAGGGTAGACTGTGATCTGACTTGTGGTTACTAGGGTAGACTGTGATCTGACTTGTGGATGCTAGGGTAGACTGTGATCTGACTTGTGGATGCTAGGGTAGACTGTGATCTGACTTGTGGATGCTAGGGTACACTGTGATCTGACTTGTGGATGTTAGGGTAGACTGTGATCTGACTTGTGGATGCTAGGGTAGACTGTGATCTGACTTGTGGATGCTAGGGTAGACTGTGGTCTGACTTGTGGATGTTAGGGTAGACTGTGATCTAACTTGTGGATGCTAGGGTAGACTGTGATCTGACTTGTGGATGTTAGGGTAGACTGTGATCTGACTTGTGGATGTTAGGGTAGACTGTGATCTAACTTGTGGATGCTAGGGTGGACTGATCTGACTTGTGGATGCTAGGGTAGACTGTGATCTGACTTGTGGTTACTAGGGTAGACTGTGATCTGACTTGTGGATGCTAGGGTAGACTGTGATCTGACTTGTGGATGTTAGGGTAGACTGTGATCTGACTTGTGGATGCTAGGGTAGACTGTGATCTAACTTGTGGATGTTAGGGTAGACTGTGATCTAACTTGTGGATGCTAGGGTAGACTGATCTGACTTGTGGATGCTAGGGTAGACTGTGATCTGACTTGTGGATGCTAGGGTAGACTGTGATCTGACTTGTGAATGCTAGGATAGACGGTGATCTGACTTGTGGATGCTAGGGTAGACTGTGATCTGACTTGTGGATGCTAGGGTAGACTGTGATCTGACTTGTGGATGCTAGGGTAGACTGATCTGACTTGTGGATGCTAGGGTAGACTGTGATCTAACTTGTGGATGCTAGGGTAGACTGTGATCTGACTTGTGGATGCTAGGGTAGACTGTGATCTGACTTGTGGATGTTAGGGTAGACTGTGATCTAACTTGTGGATGCTAGGGTAGACTGATCTGACTTGTGGATGCTAGGGTAGACTGTGATCTGACTTGTGGATGCTAGGGTAGACTGTGATCTGACTTGTGGATGCTAGGGTAGACTGTGATCTGACTTGTGGATGTTAGGGTAGACTGTGATCTGACTTGTGGATGCTAGGGTAGACTGTGATCTAACTTGTGGATGTTAGGGTAGACTGTGATCTAACTTGTGGATGCTAGGGTAGACTGATCTGACTTGTGGATGCTAGGGTAGACTTTGATCTAACTTGTGGATGCTAGGGTAGACTGTGATCTGACTTGTGGATGCTAGGGTAGACTGATCTGACTTGTGGATGCTAGGGTAGACTGTGATCTAACTTGTGGATGTTAGGGTAGACTGTGATCTGACTTGTGGATGCTAGGGTAGACTGATCTGACTTGTGGATGCTAGGGTAGACTGTGATCTGACTTGTGGATGTTAGGGTAGACTGTGATCTGACTTGTGGATGTTAGGGTAGACTGTGATCTAACTTGTGGATGCTAGGGTAGACTGTGATCTGACTTGTGGATGCTAGGGTAGACTGATCTGACTTGTGGATGCTAGGGTAGACTGTGATCTAACTTGTGGATGCTAGGGTAGACTGTGATCTGACTTGTGGATGCTAGGGTACACTGATCTGACTTGTGGATGCTAGGGTAGACTGTGATCTAACTTGTGGATGTTAGGGTAGACTGTGATCTGACTTGTGGATGCTAGGGTAGACTGTGATCTGACTTGTGGTTACTAGGGTAGACTGTGATCTGACTTGTGGATGCTAGGGTAGACTGTGATCTGACTTGTGGATGCTAGGGTAGACTGTGATTTGACTTGTGGATGCTAGGGTAGACTGTGATCTGACTTGTGGATGTTAGGGTAGACTGTGATCTGACTTGTGGATGCTAGGGTAGACTGTGATCTGACTTGTGGATGCTAGGGTAGACTGTGGTCTGACTTGTGGATGTTAGGGTAGACTGTGATCTTACTTGTGGATGTTAGGGTAGACTGTGATCTGACTTGTGGATGTTAGGGTAGACTGATCTGACTTGTGGATGCTAGGGTAGACTGTGATCTGAATTGTGGTTACTAGGGTAGACTGTGATCTGACTTGTGGATGCTAGGGTAGACTGTGATCTGACTTGTGGATGCTAGGGTAGACTGTGATCTGACTTGTGGATGCTAGGGTAGACTGTGGTCTGACTTGTGGATGCTAGGGTAGACTGTGATCTTACTTGTGGATATTAGGGTAGACTGTGATCTGACTTGTGGATGTTAGGGTAGACTGATCTGACTTGTGGATGCTAGGGTAGACTGTGATCTGACTTATGGATGTTAGGGTAGACTGTGATCTGACTTGTGGATGCTAGGGTAGACTGTGATCTGACTTGTGGATGCTAGGGTAGACTGTGATCTGACTTGTGGATGCTAGGGTAGACTGTGGTCTGACTTGTGGATGCTAGGGTAGACTGTGATCTGACTTGTGGATGCTAGGGTAGACTGTGATCTGACTTGTGGATGTTAGTGTAGACTGTGATCTGACTTGTGGATGTTAGGGTAGACTGTGATCTGACTTGTGGATGCTAGGGTAGACTGTGATCTGACTTGTGGATGCTAGGGTAGACTGTGATCTGACTTGTGGATGCTAGGGTAGACTGTGATCTGACTTGTGGATGCTAGGGTAGACTGTGATCTGACTTGTGGACTCCTATGTTTAGAATTGGAGCGTGATTCATACGGCTTCATTATCATTACGACACAGCAGCCACTGTTTGACAAGATACATGTTATCATAACACCCCAAACCACAGAATACTTAGTTTCCATGAATAGCAAAATATCATATACTAATTTGTAATAGAGGCACTTTGTTATAAAAAAGTGCAGATAAAGTGTGAATTTTAATAAAACCACATGTCGCTACAAAGTCATCTAGGAGCCGCCATTTTTAAACTGGAAGTACTGATTACACAAGATTAGAACCCTACACTAGTCTGATTGTTGCTTGGACACTTTGGCTCAATCACCCAATCAGTCTGACTGTAGTGTCAGTTTATATATATATATTTGCCCTGATAGTCGGAAATTGTTAAAAGTGCAGGTTAAAATACCCCATGTGGATGTGGAAAGCAATGGGAAACTACAAAATTATATTCCCAAGATATGTCATGAAGAAACACAACCAAGAGAGATGATGCTGGATGAGCTGAAACGATGGAATGGAGGGATATCTTCAAGAGAGCTGTTCCAGGCAACCAGGGATCGTGATCTGTGGAGATGCATGAGCGCCTACATTGGCAGGGCACATGATGAGGATATTTTGTTTTTTAAATATCCATGAGACTGACTATAACGTCAGTTTATAGTATCTGTTTATCGTTTCTGTTTATAATATCTGCTTAGTTAGTTACAAGAAAGATTATACTTTAGTGTTTATGATGTTTTTTCATTACTTATAAGACCGTTCAAAGTGTGCAGTTTATAGTGTTATTTTATTGGCAATAATCTAGTTGTAGCTATCCCTCACCACTGTGAGACATTATACTAGTTACAATGTTTAGATCCAGCAGTTCTGACTGGTCATGCGTGACAACCTGAATCATGACCCCTGTATCACTTAGGTGGCCCTGCAATAGTTTAGCCTTGTGGAAGAGTGTGGTGATTGCTGGGTTTGCATCTGGCCATCTGCGTGTCTACAACGCCAACTCTGGCATCTGTGGGGCCGAGGTCTTAGCACATGCTCGCACAATCAATGCTGTTGATGTTTCCAGAGACAATGGAATGGTGAGTTTCTTCACATCAAGAACCTGGGTTTTAGTTTTTTATTTTTATATTATTTTCTGACTGACACAGATAAAAGAAGCAGCAACTGGCAACCTAATGACATGCAGTATTAGGAGTCTATGATAGTGATGAATATTATATAGATCTGATATAGTAGAAATTGCTGAGTGGGAATACAGTTGGAAGTGGTGATACAGTTGGAAGTGGTGATACAGTAGGAAGTGGTGAAACAGCTAGAAGTGATGAAACAGCTAGAAGTAGTGATACAACTAGAAGTGGTGATACAACTAGAAGTTGTGAAACAGCTAGAAGTGGTGATACAGCTAGAAGTAGTGATACAGTTGGAAGTGGTGATACAGCTAGTAGTGGTTATACAGCTGGAAGTGGTGATACAGCTAGAAGTGGTGATACAGCTGGAAGTGATGATACAGCTAGAAGTGGTGATACAGTTGGAAGTGGTGATACAGCTAGAAGTGGTGATACAGTTGGGAGTGGTGAAACAGCTAGAAGTGATGAAACAGCTAGAAGTAGTGATACAGCTAGAAGTGGTGATACAGCTAGAAGTGGTGATTCAGCTAGAAGTGGTGAAACAGCTAGAAGTGGTGATACAGCTAGAAGTGGTGATACAGCTAGTAGTGGTGATACAGCTAGTAGTGGTGATACAGCTAGTAGTGGTGATACAGCTAGTAGTGGTGATACAGCTAGAAGTGGTGATACAGCTAGAAGTGGTGATACAGCTAGTAGTGGTGATACAGCTAGAAGTGGTGATACAGCTGGAAGTGGTGATACAGCTAGTAGTGGTGATACAGCTAGTAGTGGTTATACAGCTAGAAGTGGTGATACAGCTAGAAGTAGTGATACAGCTGGAAGTGGTGATACAGCTAGTAGTGGTTATACAGCTAGAAGTGGTGAAACAGCTAGAAGTGGTGATACAGCTAGAAGTGGTGAAACAGCTAGAAGTGGTGAAACAGCTAGAAGTGGTTATACAGCTAGAAGTGGTGAAACAGCTAGAAGTGGTGATACAGCTAGAAGTAGTGATACAGTTGGAAGTGGTGATACAGCTAGTAGTGGCTATACAGCTAGAAGTTGTGAAACAGCTGGAAGTGGTGATACAGCTAGAAGTGGTGATACAGCTGGAAGTGATGATACAGCTAGAAGTGGTGATACAGCTGGAAGTGGTGATACAGCTAGAAGTGGTGATACAGTTAGGAGTGTTGAAACAGCTAGAAGTGATGAAACAGCTAGAAGTAGTGATACAGCTAGAAGTGGTGATACAGCTAGAAGTGGTGATTCAGCTAGAAGTGGTGAAACAGCTAGAAGTGGTGATACAGCTAGAAGTAGTGATACAGTTGGAAGTGGTGATACAGCTAGAAGTGGTGATACAGCTAGAAGTGGTGATACAGCTAGAAGTGGTGATACAGTTGGAAGTGGTGATACAGCTAGAAGTGGTGATACAGCTGGAAGTGGTGATACAGCTAGTAGTGGTGATACAGCTAGTAGTGGTGATACAGCTGGAAGTGGTGATACAGCTAGTAGTGGTGATACAGCTAGAAGTGGTGATACAGCTAGAAGTGGTGATACAGCTGGAAGTGGTGATACAGTTGGAAGTGGTGATACAGTTGGAAGTGGTGATACAGTTGGAAGTGGTGATACAGATGGAAGTGGTGATACAGATGGAAGTGGTGATACAGATGGAAGTGGTGATACAGATGGAAGTGATGATACAGATGGAAGTGTTGATACAGCTAGAAGTGGTGATACAGTTGGAAGTGGTGATAAAGTAGGGAGTGGTGATACAGTAGGAAGTGGTGATACAGTAGGAAGTGGTGATACAGTTGTAAGTGGTGATACAGCTAGAAGTGGTGATACAGTTGGAAGTGGTGATACACTCTTATACACAGAAAGGACATTTTACACTTGAAACAATGTAATTGTACCGGCGACACATCAAACCACACTCTTTGACTATAAACCTGACTACGTTAGACATTAATCTAGTCACTAGTCAAGGTTCTAAGGTCATTCAGTGAAAACAGGTCACCCCTATTCTTTTCTGCTCCTGTGCCAGTGGGAATCACACAGAATTTCTTTACTGTTCCATTTAAAAACTACTGAAAAACATTTCTGTCTCAGCAGAATTTTGGAGGTCGCACATGAAAAGGATATGCATAAGGCAGGCATTGGCCTGTGACAAACAGTCTATCCAAAAACACACCAAACCGAACACCCACAGAGCACACACAACAATCTTTAATGAAAATCACAGACTAACATGAGACAGTTGACGTTGAGAGATGTAGGCATCGTTATCCGAGACACAGGCTGTGCTGGCTTTACAATTCACCATGTACGTCTTCATATGGATAATTCTCAAGTCCAAACCCACACTGATACCACCGCAAAGCTTGTATTCTAATGGACTCTACCAGGATCAAGTGGGGCCCGCAAAGTTTTGGGTTAGTATGCAACGATAGACAGAATCACAACAGCCATTTCAAAACCGACCCTTAATATGCACAATGCCTCAGCACTACTTACATAATACCATGACACCATCGGACGCTACACAACACAGAAAAGCTATGCTATCGTAACAAAAAACATCACAATCTATTCGGTCACTAGAATATGACTATAACACGCTAAGATTCTACTCCATCCACCTATCTTCTGTCTGCTGTCCGAATCCCCTTTGTCCGAACACCTTGTGGCTTTTTGTCACTGTCAGCTATCTCAGTTGGGACCCACCACTGGAGCCTTCGGTTCAGCCAGGCTTGATCATCTTCACAACTGTGTGGGGCTGAACTGTATTTTCCCCATGAGCCTTCCAAACACATTCATGGACAGTCACCCCAGCACATACATGGACAGTCATCCTAGCACATACATGGACAGTCACCCCAGCACATACATGGACAGTCACCCCGGCACATTCATGGACAGTCACCCCAGCACATTCATGGACAGTCATCCCAACACATACATGGACAGTCACCCCAGCACATACATGGACAGTCACCCCAGCACATAATGGACAGTCACCCCGGCACATTCATGGACAGTCATCCCAACACATACATGGACAGTCACCCCAGCACATACATGGACAGTCACCCCAACACATACATGGACAGTCACCCCAGCACATACATGGACAGTCACCCCAGCACATACATGGACAGTCACCCCAGCACATACATGGACAGTCACCCCAGCACATACATGGACAGTCACCCCAGCACATTCATGGACAGTCACCCCAGCACATTCATGGACAGTCACCCCAGCACATACATGGACAGTCATCCCCACACATACATGGACAGTCATCCCAGCACATACATGGACAGTCATGATTTTTACCGTGCTGACCTTTCTGTCAACTCTCCGTTATGCACTTACACACTGTACACTGTCTCTATGGTATGCACCATCCCATGACTGTTCAAACAGGGTTCTGACAACGTATTAATGTGTTTTTACTTTTGTAAGTACTTTCTTTCTGTTGTAGCCACTAGTGTGAGTACTTTCTTCCTGTTGTAGCCACTAGTGTGAGTACTTTCTTCCTGTTTTAGCCACTAGTGTGAGTACTTTCTTCCTGTTGTAGCCACTAGTGTGAGTACTTTCTTCCTGTTGTAGCCACTAGTGTGAGTACTTTCTTCCTGTTGTAGCCACTAGTGTGAGTACTTTCTTCCTGTTGTAGCCACTAGTGTAAGAATACTTTCTTCCTGTTGAAGCCACTCATGTGAGAATACTTTCTTCCTGTTGAAGCCACTCATGTGAGAATACTTTCTTCCTGTTGAAGCCACTAATGTGAGAATACTTTCTTCCTGTTGAAGCCACTAATGTGAGAATACTTTCTTCCTTTTGAGGCCACTAGTGTGAATACTTTCTTCCTGTTGAGGCCACTAGGAATACTTTCTTCCTGTTGTAGCCACTAATGTGAGAATACTTTCTTCCTGTTGTAGCCACTAGTGTGAATACTTTCTTCCTGTTGTAGCCACTAGTGTGAATACTTTCTTCCTGTTGAAGCCACTAATGTGAGAATACTTTCTTCCTGTTGAAGCCACTAATGTGAGAATACTTTCTTCCTGTTGAAGCCACTAATGTGAGAATACTTTCTTCCTTTTGAGGCCACTAGTGTGAATACTTTCTTCCTGTTGAGGCCACTAGGAATACTTTCTTCCTGTTGTAGCCACTAATGTGAGAATACTTTCTTCCTGTTGAAGCCACTAATGTGAGAATACTTTCTTCCTTTTAAGGCCACTAGTGTGAATACTTTCTTCCTGTTGAGGCCACTAGGAATACTTTCTTCCTGTTGTAGCCACTAGTGTGAATACGTTCTTCCTGTTGTAGCCACTAGGGTGAGTACTTTCTTCCTTTTGAGGCCACTAGTGTTAATACTTTCTTCCTGTTGTAGCCACTAGTGTGAATACTTTCTTCCTTTTGAGGCCACTAGTGTGAATACGTTCTTCCTGTTGTAGCCACTAGTGTGAATACTTTCTTCCTGTTGTATCCACTAGTGGGAATCCTTTCTTCCTGTTGTATCCACTAGTGGGAATCCTTTCTTCCTGTTGTATCCACTAGTGTGAATCCTTTCTTCCTGTTGTATCCACTAGTGGGAATCCTTTCTTTCTGTTGTATCCACTAGTGGGAATCCTTTCTTCCTGTTGTAGCCACTAGTGGGAATCCTTTCTTCCTGTTGTAGCCACTAGTGTGAGTACTTTCTTCCTGTTGTTGCCACTTGTGTGAGTATTTTTTGTATGGAGAACTTGTTCTCTGTTCTAGTAACTTATGTGAGATCACATGCCATTCTCATTGTGTTTACCTATGTATTAAATGTTAGTGACCTCTAAATAGTGGACCTAACTTTGTCTCTCAGGTATTATCTGTGAGTGATGACACATTCTTCAGGGTGTGGCATCTCAAAGCCTTGAATGTCCCTCAGGTAAGTGGGAAATGTTCCTTACTTAGGTTTGAAATGTCCCTTAGATATGAGTGAACTGTCCCTTAGATATGGGTGAAATGTCCCTTAGCTAGGTGTGAAATTGCCCTTAGATAGGGGTGAACTGTCCCTTAGATATGTGTGAACTGTCCCTTAGATATGTGTGAACTGTGCCTTAGATAGGGGTGAAATGTCCCTTAGCTAGGTGTGAAATTGCCCTTAGATAGGGGTGAACTGTCCCTTAGACATTTGTGAAATGTCATTTAGATATGTGTGAAATGTAGCTTAGATAGGTATGAAGTGTCCCTTAGATAGGTGTGAAAGTCTCTTAGATAGTTGTGAAATGTCCCTTAGATATGTGTGAAATGTCCCTTAGATAGGTGTGAAATATACCTTAGATAGGTGTGAAGTGTCCCTTAGATAGGTGTGAAAGTCTCTTAGATAGTTGTGAAATGTCCCTTAGATATGTGTGAAATGTCCCTTAGATAGGTGTGAAATATACCTTAGATAGGTGTGAAGTGTCCCTTAGATATGTGTGAAATGTCCCTTAGATATGTGTGAAATATACCTTAGATAGGTGTGAAGTGTCCCTTAGATATGTGTGAAATGTCCCTTAGATATGTGTGAAATATACCTTAGATATGTGTGAAATGTCCCTTAGATATGTGTGAAATATACCTTAGATATGTGTGAAATGTCCCTTAGATATGTGTGAAATATACCTTAGATATGTGTGAAATGTCCCTTAGATATGTGTGAAATATACCTTAGATAGGTGTGAAGTGTCCCTTAGATATGTGTGAAATGTCCCTTAGATATGTGTGAAATATACCTTAGATATGTGTGAAATGTCCCTTAGATATGTGTGAAATGTCTCTTAGATATGTGTGAAATATACCTTAGATATGTGTGAAATATACCTTAGATAGGTGTGAAATATACCTTAGATAGGTGTGAAATGTCTCTTAGATAGGTGTGAAATATACCTTAGATAGGTGTGAAATGTCTCTTAGATATGTGTGAAATATACCTTAGATATGTGTGAAATATACCTTAGATAGGTGTGAAATATACCTTAGATAGGTGTGAAGTGTCCCTTAGATAGTTGTGAAATGTCTCTTAGATATGTGTGAAATGTCCCTTAGATATGTGTGAAATATACCTTAGATATGTGTGAAATGTCCCTTAGATATGTGTGAAATGTCCCTTAGATATGTGTGAAATATACCTTAGATATGTGTGAAATGTCCCTTAGATATGTGTGAAATGTCTCTTAGATATGTGTGAAATGTCTCTTAGATATGTGTGAAATGTCCCTTAGATATGTGTGAAATGTCTCTTAGATATGTGTGAAATGTCTCTTAGATATGTGTGAAATGTCCCTTAGATATGTGTGAAATGTCCCTTAGATATGTGTGAAATGTCCCTTAGATATGTGTGAAATATACCTTAGATATGTGTGAAATGTCCCTTAGATATGTGTGAAATGTCTCTTAGATATGTGTGAAATATACCTTAGATATGTGTGAAATGTCCCTTAGATATGTGTGAAATGTCCCTTAGATATGTGTGAAATGTCCCTTAGATATGTGTGAAATGTCCCTTAGATATGTGTGAAATGTCCCTTAGATATGTGTGAAATGTACCTTAGATATGTGTGAAATGTACCTTAGATATGTGTGAAATATACCTTAGATAGGTGTGAAGTGTCCCTTAGATATGTGTGAAATGTCCCTTAGATATGTGTGAAATATACCTTAGATATGTGTGAAATGTCCCTTAGATATGTGTGAAATATACCTTAGATATGTGTGAAATATACCTTAGATATGTGTGAAATATACCTTAGATATGTGTGAAATGTCCCTTAGATATGTGTGAAATGTCCCTTAGATATGTGTGAAATGTACCTTAGATATGTGTGAAATATACCTTAGATATGTGTGAAATATACCTTAGATATGTGTGAAATATACCTTAGATATGTGTGAAATATACCTTAGATATGTGTGAAATATACCTTAGATATGTGTGAAATGTCCCTTAGATATGTGTGAAATATACCTTAGATAGGTGTGAAGTGTCCCTTAGATATGTGTGAAATGTCTCTTAGATATGTGTGAAATGAGTATGAAACATCTCTGAGGAAAGCATGAAATGTCTCCCAACTAATTTTAACAAACCTTTTTTTTGAGTCTTATATATCATTCAGTTCTTGAGGTCAGTAACCAGTACCCACGTGTACTTTTAGCGTCCCCTAAGTGCTGTTTGAAAGCCTGTAAAGTGTATATTGAATGTCCCTACAATGAATGTATGTGTCCCATATAAGTCCTGAGTATCCTTTAGGTGTCTGCTGAATGCCCCCCCCCCTCCCGCTGTGATGAATTTTCCTTTTTATTATTATGGTTTCTGTTTCCTTGTGTTATTTAGGCACAATGCTTTTGTCCTTTCTCAATTTTCTATCTCAGCTTTTCTTGTCACAGCAGCAAGCTCTCACTCATGTTTCAGTATTTATTTTCTTATTGCCTTTTTCATATATTTTTTGGTCTGTTTCTCACAGTCTGAGTTGGTTTCATACAATTGTTGTTTGTTTCTCACAGTCTGTTTGATACAGTTTTGGTCAGTTTCCAACAGTCTTTTTGATACAGTTTTGGTCTGTTTCCCACAGTCTGTTTGATACAGTTTTGGTCTTATTCCCACAGTCTGTCTGTTTGCTTGATACAGTTCTGGTCGTATTCCCACAGTGTGAGTTTGTTTGATACAGCTCTGGTCTGTTTCCCACAGTCTGTTTGATACAGTTCTGGTCTTATTCCCACAGTCTGTTTGACACAGTTCTAGTCTTATTCCCACAGTCTGTTTGATACAGTTCTAGTCTTATTCCCACTGTCTGTTTGATATAGTTCTGGTCTTTTTCCCCACAGTCCATTTGATACAGTTCTGGTCATATTCCCACAGTCTAAGTTTGTTTGATATAGTTCTGGTCTTATTCCCTCAGTCTGTTTGACACATTTCTAGTCTTATTCCCACAGTCTGTTTGATACAGTTCTGGTCCCACAGTGTGAGTTTGTTTGATACAGTTCTGGTCTTATTCCCACAGTCTGTTTGATACAGTTCTGGTCTTATTCCCACAGTCTGTTTGACACAGTTCTAGTCTTATTCCCACAGTCTGTTTCATATAGTTCTGGTCTTATTCCCACAGTCTATTTAACACAGTTCTAGTCTTATTCCCATAGTCTGTTTGATATAGTTCTGGTCTTATTCCCACAGTCTCTTTGACACAGTTCTAGTCTTTTTCCAACAGTCTGTTTGACACAGTTCTAGTCTTATTCCAACAGTCTGTTTGATACAGTTCTGTTCTTATTCCCACAGTCTGTTGGACACAGTTCTAGTCCTATTACCACAGTCTGTTTGATACAGTTCTGGTCTGTTTCCCACAGTCTGAGTTTGCTTGATACAGTTCTGGTCTTATTCCCACAGTCTGAGTTTGCTTGATACAGTTCTAGTCTTATTCCCACAGTCTGAGTTTGTTTGATTCAGTTCTGGTCTTATTCCCACAGTCTGAGTTTGCTTGATACAGTTCTGGTCTTATTCCCACAGTCTGAGTTTGCTTGATACAGTTCTGGTCTTATTCCCACAGTCTGAGTTTGCTTGATACAGTTCTGGTCTTATTCCCACAGTCTGAGTTTGCTTGATACAGTTCTAGTCTTATTCCCACAGTCTGAGTTTGTTTGATACAGTTCTGGTCTTATTCCCACAGTCTGAGTTTGTTTGATTCAGTTCTGGTCTTATTCCCACAGTCTTCATTTGTTAGATACAGTTCTGGTCTTATTCTCACTGTCTGAGTTTGTTTGATACAGTTCTGGTCTTATTCCCACTGTCTGAGTTTGTTTGATACAGTTCTGGTCTTATTCCCACTGTCTGAGTTTGTTTGATACAGTTCTGGTCTTATTCCCACTGTCTGAGTTTGTTTGATACAGTTCTGGTCTTATTCCCACTGTTTGATACAGTTCTGGTCTTATTCCCACTGTCTGAGTTTGTTTGATACAGTTCTGGTTTTATTCCCACTGTCTGAGTTTGTTTGATACAGTTCTGGTCTTATTCCCACTGTCTGAGTTTGTTTGATACAGTTCTGGTCTTATTCCCACTGTCTGAGTTTGTTTGATACAGTTCTGGTCTTATTCCCACTGTCTGAGTTTGTTTGATACAGTTCTGGTCTTATTCCCACTGTCTGAGTTTGTTTGATACAGTTCTGGTCTTATTCCCACTGTCTGAGTTTGTTTGATACAGTTCTGGTCTTATTCCCAAAGTGTGTTTGATACAGTGCTGATCTGTTTCCTCAGTGTGTTTGAAACAGTTCCGGTGTTTCCCAAAGTGTGTTTGATACAGTGCTGGTCTGTTTCCCAAAGTGTGTTTGATACAGTGCTGGTCTGTTTCCCAAAGTGTGTTTGAGACAGTACTTTTGTTTGATAAATTTGTTGTCCATGTCTCACAGATTGAGTTCTGCCACGGGGAGACTGTGAAGAATAGCCAACTTGTTGGAGGCCGTTTTGTGGATGGACAAGGGAGAGCACTCTGTGTAACCGGCTATGATAGCAGTGAAATTACTTTCTTCGTCAGAGTATAATGATATTTTAATTAAAACAACTAACATGTTCCTTCAATTTCAAGACTTATATGCCTAAAATGATCTTCTGTTTTTAAGCAAAGACAAGTTTACCGTGAAGAGAGACTTGACGCAGTCCTGGTATGTGTTAACCACAAAATGTTTGGTGCAATAATGAGAGTTGTTTGCTCTTGGTAGTACATGTTTATGTTTTGTATGTTAGCTGGGCCTGGCACTTACATGTCAGTCAGCCAACCAGTGTCATGGTTTATCCTTACACTTACATGTCAGTCAACTAACCAGTGTCCTGGTTTATCCTTACACTTACATGTCAGTCAACCAACCAGTGTCCTGGTTTATCCTTACACTTACATGTCAGTCAACCAACCAGTGTCCTGGTTTATCCTTACACTTACATGTCAGTCAACCAACCAGTGTCCTGGTTTATCCTTACACTTACATGTCAGTCAACCAACCAGTGTCCTGGTTTATCCTTACACTTACATGTCAGTCAACTAACCAGTGTCCTGGTTTATCCTGGCACTTACATGTCAGTCAACTAACCAGTGTCATGGTTTATCCTTACACTTACATGTCAGTCAACCAACCAGTGTCCTGGTTTATCCTTACACTTACATGTCAGTCAACCAACCAGTGTCCTGGTTTATCCTTACACTTACATGTCAGTCAACCAACCAGTGTCCTGGTTTATCCTTACACTTACATGTCAGTCAACCAACCAGTGTCCTGGTTTATCCTTACACTTACATGTCAGTCAACCAACCAGTGTTATGGTTTATCCTTACACTTACATGTCAGTCAACCAACCAGTGTTATGGTTTATCCTTACACTTACATGTCAGTCAACCAACCAGTGTTATGGTTTATCCTTACACTTACATGTCAGTCAATCAACCAGTGTTATGGTTTATCCTTACACTTACATGTCAGTCAACCAACCAGTGTCCTGGTTTATCCTTACACTTACATGTCAGTCAATCAACCAGTGTTATGGTTTATCCTTACACTTACATGTCAGTCAACCAACCAGTGTCCTGGTTTATCCTGGCACTTACATGTCAGTCAACCAACCAGTGTTATGGTTTATCCTTACACTTACATGTCAGTCAACCAACCAGTGTCCTGGTTTATCCTGGCACTTACATGTCAGTCAATCAACCAGTGTCCTGGTTTATCCTTACACTTACATGTCAGTCAACCAACCAGTGTTATGGTTTATCCTTACACTTACATGTCAGTCAACCAACCAGTGTTATGGTTTATCCTTACACTTACATGTCAGTCAACCAACCAGTGTTATGGTTTATCCTTACACTTACATGTCAGTCAATCAACCAGTGTTATGGTTTATCCTTACACTTACATGTCAGTCAACCAACCAGTGTCCTGGTTTATCCTTACACTTACATGTCAGTCAATCAACCAGTGTCCTGGTTTATCCTTACACTTACATGTCAGTCAATCAACCAGTGTCCTGGTTTATCCTTACACTTACATGTCAGTCAATCAACCAGTGTCCTGGTTTATCCTTACACTTACATGTCAGTCAACCAACCAGTGTCCTGGTTTATCCTTACACTTACATGTCAGTCAACCAACCAGTGTCCTGGTTTATCCTGGCACTTACATGTCAGTCAACCAACCAGTGTTATGGTTTATCCTTACACTTACATGTCAGTCAACCAACCAGTGTCCTGGTTTATCCTGGCACTTACATGTCAGTCAATCAACCAGTGTCCTGGTTTATCCTGGCACTTACATGTCAGTCAATCAACCAGTGTTATGGTTTATCCTTACACTTACATGTCAGTCAACCAACCAGTGTCCTGGTTTATCCTGGCACTTACATGTCAGTCAACCAACCAGTGTTATGGTTTATCCTTACACTTACATGTCAGTCAACCAACCAGTGTCCTGGTTTATCCTGGCACTTACATGTCAGTCAATCAACCAGTGTCCTGGTTTATCCTGGCACTTACATGTCAGTCAACCAACCAGTGTCATGGTTTATCGTGGTCCAGTGTGCTAGATTCTGGCCAGTCTTGTGTAAATGTTGAACAACATCAGCAGTTACAGAGAGCCCTAATGCTGGCCCAGGTATTTATGCACAGTTTTTCTGGTATCCAGGTTTTAAAATAACATTTCTTGTTATAGGTAGTCACAGAAATAGCATTATGAGAGTTGTTATGGTTGACAGGATGCCAAGATAAGATGGAGAAACATAGATTATGACAGAAACACAGACTTAACAAATAAAGAACTGTTCACATTGTTTAGATCAAACTATATTATAGCAAAAGGTGTGTTGTGTTTTCAGTACCAGTTGTGTGGTTATCCTTAAGCCCTTTATTTATTTTGCCAATATTTTTGTATCCTGTCGCTTGGAGGGGAAGATATGTAGAGACAGACCAAGACAGAAGATTCTGATCAACAAATAATTAGGTAAACACCAACTTTATCAAAATAACAGGTTAAGAAATACAAATCTGAACTGTCGCCATCGCCGATGTCTCAATGGTCTCTTGCCCGTCACTGTCGTTTCTTTGATAAAGGGACGTAATTAGCTGAACTGTTTAAATATATAGTCACGGTTAGTTCCCTTCGATTACTGAAAACATTTTCGCTGAGACCCATGAGGTGCAATTGTTGTGTACACTAGAAAAATATAATTGTATGCCGCTCAACAAACAAGAAACACAAAAATCTAGGATTGTTGACGAAAGTCGTTAAGGTGAATCCAGTAAAGAACAACGGACTGAGAGACAGGAAAACATAAATATACCTGTCTGGGAATTCAATCTGACAGAAAAAATACCTTCTTGTGTTGACAATTTTTAGGGCGGTGTATGTTAGGAGGAGGGAGGGGGTCTTAGGATTAGTGCTGCATGAGTAGTGCAGTTGCCATGGACTGTGCAGCTGTGGATTTTTATTTATGCCACCCACAGAAAGAATCTGTATCCCATACCGTGAATCGAACCCAGTGTCTCATACTTGGTTGGCCAGCTATTACTACTTGACCAGTTTTGTATTAATGGATTTGAAAAACGCCTGAAATTCTGAACATTTCAATTTCCAAGATGTGTTTCTCCGCATAGGAGTTCCGGTTACACCAGGCCAGAAGTCGTGTGGCCTCATTTCAACTTCTTTGGAGACTGCGCGAGATATCTGGGGTCTGTCTTGTTGTTGCACAGGATGTGGTTCAAGAAATCGCATGGTTGGCTCTAGAAGTCGTATGGTTGGCTCTAAAAGTATGGTTGGCTCTAGAAGTCGTATGGATGGTTCTAGAAGTATGGTTGGCTCTAGAAGTATGGTTGGCTCTAGAAGTCGTATGGTTGGCTCTAGAAGTCGTATGGTTGGCTCTAGAATTCTTATGGTCGGGTCTAGAAGTATGGTTGACTCTGGAAGTCGTATGGCTGGCTCTGGAAGTCGTATGGTTGGCTCTGGAAGTCGTATGGTTGGCTCTGGAAGTCGTATGGTTGGCTCTGGAAGTCGTATGGTTGGCCCTAGAAGTCGTATGGTTGGCCCTAGAAGTCGTATGGTTGGCCCTAGAAATCGCATGGTTGAGTCTATAAATCGCATGGTTGGCTCTAGAAGTCGTATGGTTGGGTCTATAAATCGTATGGTTGGCTCTAGAAGTCGTATGGTTGGGTGTATAAATCGCATGGTTGGCTCTAGAAGTCGTATGGTTGGGTCTATAAATCGCATGGTTGGCTATAGAAGTCGTATGGTTGGGTCTATAAATCGCATGGTTGGCTCTAGAAGTCGTATGGTTGGGTCTATAAATCGTATGGTTGGCTCTAGAAGTCGTATAGTTGGGTCTATAAATCGCATGGTTGGCTCTAGAAGTCGTATGGTTGGGTCTATAAATCGCATGGTTGGCTCTGGAAGTCGTATGGTTGGCTCTAGAAGTCGTATGGTTGGGTCTATAAATCGCATGGTTGGCTCTAGAAGTCGTATGATTGGGTCTATAAATCGCATGGTTGGCTCTAGAAGTCGTATGGGTGGCTCTAGAAGTCGTATGGTTGGCTCTTGAAGTCGTATGGTTGGGTCTATAAATCGCATGGTTGGCTCTAGAAGTCGTATGGGTGGCTCTAAAAGTCGCATGGTTGGGTCTAGAAATCGTATGGTTGGCTCTATAAATCGCATGGTTGGTTCTAGAAATCGCATGGTTGGGTCTAGAAATCGCATGGTTGGTTCTAGAAATCGCATGTTTGGCTCTAGAAATCGTATGGTTGGCTCTAGAAGTCGTATGGTTGGGTCTAGAAATCGCATGGTTGGGTCTAGAAATCGCATGGGTGGGTCTAGAAATCGCATGGTTGGGTCTAGAAATCGTATGGTTGGGTCTATAAATCGCATGGTTGGGTCTAGAAATCGCATGGTTGGTTCTAGAAATCGCATGGTTGGCTCTAGAAATCGTATGGTTGGGTCTAGAAATCGCATGGTTGGGTCTATAAATCGCATTGTTGGTTAAATCGTCAATTTGCATCCAGGCCTCGGCTCTCTAGCGAAGTTAGCTAAACCTAACTTTGCGGTGACTGGGTGACGAACTCCTTGTGGTCCGGGTTCACGCCTGGGGTAGGCAGAAAAGCCATATTTCTCCCAGACTTACGGTACCTATCATGGAATTAACACCGAAGGGTTATGTTATCCACAGTACCGAGCCAAAGGGTTAACAACTCATGATTTCTGGATATTAAAAAATTGCATCCAGGAGAGGTAAAATAGATGGTTTACTCTTCAAGTGTGTGATCTTTCCGCAAAGTTTTTCTGGTAAGCTAATATAGGGGCTTTCCTGGCATTCTGCTTGGTGGATTAGTAGCACTTTCTTTGACAGTCATTGTCAGCTGCCAGCACAGGTGTGTGCCTTGCTCCGCTCACTGCTGGAAAGCGAAGAGATACTGATCATCAGCCCACCGCCACAGTCCACCGCCACAGCCCACCGCCACAGCCCACCTGAACTGTTTCATAACATCACATATGAGCCCTACCTTATAGCATGCTCCATCCGTTCTCACACAATAACTCAGCAAGTCCTTGTACCATGTCCCAGTCTGTCTTTTTTTCATGTCCCAACATGTCCTTAAATTATGACCCACTCAGTCCTTTCACCATGACCCACTCAGTCCTTACACCATGACCCAGCCAGTGCTTACATCATGACCCAGCCAGTCCTTACATCATGACCCAGCCAGTGCTTACACCATGACCCAGCCAGTGCTTACACCATGACCCAGCCAGTCCTTACATCATGACCCAGCCAGTGCTTACACCATGACCCAGCCAGTCCTTACATCATGACCCGTCCAGTCCTTACATCATGACCCAGCCAGTCCTTACATCATGACCCAGCCAGTGCTTACATCATGACCCAGCCAGTGCTTACATCATGACCCAGCAAGTCCTTACACCCTGACACAGCCAGTCCTTATATCATGACCCAGCCAGTGCTTACACCATGACCTAGCCAGTCCTCACATCATGACCCAGCCAGTGCTTACACCATGACCCAGCCAGTCCTTACATCATGACCCAGCCAGTCCTTACACCATGACCCAGCCAGTGCTTACATCATGACCCAGCAAGTCCTTACACCACGACCCAGCCAGTACTTACATCATGTCTCATCTATTCCTTACATGACGTCCAAGCCTTTCCTTACATCATTCTCACTGCTAGCCTGTCCTTGTTCACTTACTGACATCCACATGCTGGCGTCTACTGGTTCTTATATATAACTAGCTGTATCCGGCCACGCGTTGCTGTGGCATAGTTTGGCTGAATTGAAAAGAAAGAAAATAGAAATCTTGCTTTGTACATTGAAGTAGTCGGAAAAATTACCCAAGTGAAAAGCTATGAAAACAGGAAAAATACACAATAATTACGAAATGATTGCTATGGTAAACTGTACCAAGCGCGCGTTGCTACGCCTCTAATAGAAATTCAATTGAAAGGAAAGTCGATATAACAATATGTAGTATTTATTTTGGATCATTGTGCTGTTTACAAATCCTTAGGAAAAAAACAGGCAATTTAAAATGTAATTGTTCTTAGTTTTTCCGCCTGGTGCGTACACGAATAAATCAGTAGATTTTCCGACGCTTGAACATATGGCTGTCCATGTGAAAAGCATGGATGTTCCAAATTTAGTCCACACAATTGTTCTGATTGTCCCTGTGATTTGTTGATGGTCAATACTAAGGTGAGTCGCACCAGAAACTGCAAGTATCTAAAGTTAAATGGCATGTCTGTTGGAATTGCGTTGCAATAGTATATCCTGGCCCTTAAATGTTCATGTAAAATTGTACTTACGATGATATTGGGCACCATCTTTTTCACTGAAAGCCTGGTACCACTGCAAAGATGTGGCGGATTGATGTTTCTGAGAAGAATAACAGGCACGCCAACTTTCAAGGTTAAAACATGGGGTGGCATGCCTGGCAAATCAAGCGAATTAAAGAACTCAGTTGGATAATTGACAACCTCGTCTTGAATCATTACAGTATCGATAGACTTATACATTGTCACTCCGCCTGGTAATTTGTCTTAGATGTTCGGATTCATGGCATACACATCCTTGTTTTTAGCTGCTAAGGTAGCACCTTCACTGAGCAACTGATGATTTATGTAATTCTGTGTGATATTACAGAAAACTTCGTCCCATATAATGAGTTGACATACTTTGCGTACTTTACCCATTGCAGAATCATTGTTGATATTGCATGTTGATGTCTCAGTGATATGCATATTGAAAGGCAACTTCAGTGCTGAATGCGCTGTTCGGCCACCACCCAAAAGAGTTGCAGCAAATCCAGAAGTTGTGATTGCCAGTGCAATATTATTTTTTCCCAAAGCTCTTTTGAATTGAATGGAAAGCGAGGTGTTAATATTATTGCAAATAATGTGCGTATTTGCTGTGGTCGAGCAGTATTCGAAGCATCAGCGAGTGAAGTGTCCCAATGTGCATCATTGTCAAGAAGATTTAATTCTTGGCAAGCTTCACAGTAAGTAGCACATACTTTACCATAAACTGTTCTCAAGTCCTGGAAGGATGTCGGTCCCCGTTTGTTGATTAAAATTAATCGCAAGTAAAAGCAATCTGCATTTTTGGGATGAACGACCTAAAACATCAGTAGAATATAAAGTAGGAGCCAACCGCTTGACCTTGCTTGCAACATTGATCTTATTAGCTGATCCATTCCATGTGTAGTGTGTTGGCAGGTCAGAATAAAGTAGTGTCTTTGCAAACATATCATCTCTACACAATGAGAAAAATCAGTTAACGTGGTTGGCGGTGGTAACAATGCTCGTGCATGTGCATTTTCTGTAGTGAAGTACACGCGCTGTCCATTGTCAAGGTGCACTGCCAAATGAACAACTGCTGGATGTCGTTTATGAATTGGAAATGACAAAATGCGCCATACCGCTTCATTGCTACTAATGTAGCGCCCCAGCTGATATTGCTTGATTTCATCGATAGATGCAGCTGCATGTCCAACTCCAAAGACTGCCACATCGCCTCCTTTGTTGACATATTTGCAAATGTACTTATGTTTGCCAAGAAATGTGTCGACTGGCCTGTGTCACCTGCTACCAATGATGATAATGGTTCGGTTGGTGAATGTAATACTGGCAATTTAACTTTTCCACCAGCGCAGCACATACCCCGCATGTCATTCTTAAATTTGAAGGCACTGCAATGTACGCACAATTTATCCATTTTGCCAATAAGCACCTGTAGATGAAGACTGTAATCATAATTGCTGTTGTAATGGAATGCACCAAGATTCAAATCAACATGCAGTGTTCGCCTGGATAAAGTAGTGCGCATTCGAACGGTGTCCAGTCTTGCTTTCCGTTGCTCGACTGTGTCTGATAAACGGATTTGAGCAGTGCGTACTCTATTGGTTTCCAATCTTGCTTCTCGTTGCTCGTCTGACTGAGACGATCTGGCTTCAACAGTGCGCACTTGAACGTTTTCTAGTCTTGCTTTCCGTTGCTGGTCTGATTTAGATGAACGGGCTTCAGCAGTGCGCACTCGAATGGTTTCCAGTCTTACCTTACGTTGCTCGTCTGTTTCTGAAGCAATTAATGCCCTTCTCTTGCGTGTTTTAGGTGTAGATGGGCCAATTGCTTGTCGTTTGGGAGGCATAACTGCAAATTTTGTGAGCGCTGATCATCAATAGCTTGTTCGTCATCACGCACTGAATGAAATGTGACTTGAAGTATCGCTGAAATAAATGAAAATATAAGCATGAGATAACAATCTATTTTGACTCAAGAGGAAATGCATAGAAACTGGGCAGCGAATAGTAAGAAAAGACGGTATATAAGACAATATGAAAAAGCCAACAGATAATGTGCACACATTTATCATTGTGAGATCTAAGGAGTGGTCCACACATGTATTTGAAGTTTAAAAAATGTACATAATGACTGATGGACCAATGTGTATACATTTATCATTGCTATTTTTAAGAAGTGGTCCTCACTTGTTTGAAGTTAACAAAAACATGTACATAATGCATAATGACTGATGTCATATTTTAAGATTCTAACACTGACCTGAGACGGAATGTCGTGTAAATTTGTATAATTCTTTTGAATAACAGAAGAAAGCCAACCAAAAATGTTGTACTACTTGTACTTATGAGTATGAGAAAGATAATAATGTGTATACATTTATCATTGCTGGATTTAAGAAGTACTAGTGGTCCTCATTTGTTTGAAGTTAACAAAAACATGTACTTAATGCATAATGACTGATGTCATATTTTTAGATTCTTACACTGACCTGAGACTGAATGTTGTGTAAGTGTATATAAATCTTTTGAATAACAGAAGAAAGCCAACCAAAAATGTTGTACTACTTGTACTCATGAGTATGAGAAAGATGATAATGATAATGGTTAATGATAATGTGTAGTATACATTTATTTTATCATTGCGGGATTTAAGAAGTGGTCCACACCTGTTATTTAAAGTAAACAAAAAACATGTACATACTTACTAATGTTACTTAAATAAATGCGCTCACCTGTTTAGATATTTTTAGATTCTAACACTGACCTGAGACGGAATGTCGTCTAAATTTATATAATTCTTTTGAATAACAATAACAGAAGAAAGCCAACCAAAAATGTATGTCGATATAGCCGTTTTCCTTCTAATATTGGGGGCGGATGTTGACGATATAGCGTCACTACTGCGCATGCACGGTAAATCGATCGCACGTAACGTGGCTATAATTAGAAATCACTAAAATTATAAATATTAGTTTCGAATATTATGGCTTAAATTGTGGTCACCTATCTCTAACAGTGACAGGTTGAATTTCAAACCATGATGGTTCAACATCCGGTGTCAAAACAAACATATCCTGAAAATTTCAGCTAAATCGGTTCAGCAGTTTCCGAGTCTATAGGGGGCAAACAAACACACAAACATTGATTTTTATATATATATAGATGTGTTTATCGTTGTCTTCTCTGTTCTCCTTCTTCTAATCTCACCCTGCTATCCCCCCCCCCTCACCATAACCCCCCCCCCCCTTCACCACCACTACCACATCTAATCGACACGCTGGACACGAGGAACACCTGCTGGCTATCCCTAGTCCCTGTTGTTTCACTAACTGAGAGTCACAGAGTCAGCGACCTGTTCTGAAATCATCTGTTGTTACACTGCCCGTGAGTCACTGAAAGAGTGACCTATGCTCAACTGCATCCTTGATTGCACTGTGCTTGAATGAGAGTTGGTGCCCTGCTCTAAAACTCCTTCACTCCGAGTTAAAGCCATTGACCTGCTCTGAAGCTCATCTGTTTTCAGTAACTGTTGTTACACTGCCCGTGAGTCACGGAGTCAGTGACCTGCGGTTGTTGTTAACAGTTGCCAGGAGTTAACACTTTAATGAAAGGAAATTATGATAAATATGCTCGTCTGCAGGCTAAAAAGTCATTGTTATGTCCCTTTATCCCCCCTAAAAATGATTTCAAATTGACTTGCGTGTCCAGGGTGAACATCCATTGTCCCGTCTTTGACGGGATCTAACCGTCCGTGGGCTTTGAAGCCAACAGTTAAGCCTGTGATGTGCTTTAATCCTGACATGGATGATTGACACACACAAAATGTAGGTAGTGTGTGGGAGATCGGGGCAGTCACGACTGTGACTTCAGCCCGCTGGGTTGAGTCAGCTGCACCTTTGCTCTTTGATCTAACAAATTCCTTGTCTCGCTACCTGTACTTCTGTCCATATCACAGACATTCCTATTGTGTTAGTCAGTCAGTCACTCTGGTCGGGGGGCAGGCAATACACATTAAGTGCTCTAGCACGACAGTGTCTTGTCACACGCATCGGTTCATGGCTTGTTCATATTTAGTAAACATTTACAGCAGGTTGTGGCGGCGCTGTGGCATGACTGTTGCACGAATGTCTAGTGTTCAGATCGCGATGGGTCGAGTTTTAAACACGTTTTGAGATAATCTAAACAAGGAGACCAGGTTTGAGAAATGACACAGAACACATCAGTTCTGAGAGATAATCTTAAGTTTATCAATCTTGAGCTGCAACCTAAAGCATATCATCATCAACAACACCTTGTTGTGCGTTATAAATCCCACACAACTGGCTGTATATCCTTCCCTTTTGTGTAGCCTGGGAATATGTTTCAATATCATATAGGGAATCCAGTCCGGAAGTTTTGGCCCGCCTTATCTGTGTTCGTCTCAGGGTTTCTTGTGGACGTCCTGACTTTGTTTGTTTCCCATCTAAGTGCCTGTTTAACGATTCCCTCTTGGCTTCTGGTCAGAACTGAATAACCGCTCTATGAGCTTCTTTAGCCTGATTTTAGATCACACCGGCCATTTTCTTAACAGTCGGAAACATAACATAACACGCCCACCATGATTCTCTGGTCAGTTCTCGTGACATGATCATGCACACGGCACCTGTTTACGAACGGTGCGGCCCAAAAGGGTTTCAAATGAAAGCGCCTGTATAAATCAACTTTGAAATAAAACCTAAGGTGTATCAACTATAAGATAAAATCTTAAGTTAATCTGCTATAAGACAAAAACCGCACATGAATCAACTATGAGATAAAACTTCAGGAATCAGCTATGAGACCAAATCTCAAGTGTATCGTCTACAGCATAAAACCTAAAGTGTATCAACTATGGGACAATATCTCAAGTGTATCAACTATGAGATAATACCTATAGCTTATCAACTATGAGTATGAGACAAAATCTTAAGTGTATCGTCTATGAGATAAAACCTAAAGTGTATCAACTACCAGACAAAACTTTAAGTAAATCAACTATAAGATACAACCTAAAGTGCATCAACTATGAAACAAACCCTCAAGTGAATCAGCTACGAGACAAAACCTCAAGTGTATCAACCATAAGATAAAACCATAAGTGTATGAACTATGAGATAAAATCCCAAGTGTATCAACTATGAGATGTTTGTTTGTTTTAGTATCCAGAAGCCATGAGTTGTTAACCCTTAGGCTCGATATTATGGATATCGTAACCGTCGGCCTTGATTCCATTGTAAATACCGTAAATCTGGGAGAAATGTGCCTACCCCGGGAGTGAACCCGGACCACAAGGAGTTCGTCACCCGTTCACCACGCAATCCGGTTTAGCCAATTACGCTAGAGAGCCGGGCATCAACTATGAGACAAAACCTCAAGTGTATCAACTATGAGACAAAACCTCAAGTGTATCAACCATAAGATAAAACTTGTATAAACGAAAAGATAAAACCTCAAGTGAGTAAACAATAATACACATTTTCAAGTGAATCAACTTTGAAACGACATGGTGTTCACAACTTTGAGATAAGTTGCAGAAACACATGATTGGAGCGGGAAGGACATGATTGGAGCGGGAAGGACATGATTGGAGCGGGAAGGACATGACTGGAGCGGGAAGGACATGATTGGAGCGGGAAGGATATGACTGGAGCGGGAAGGACATGATTGGAGCCGGAAGAGTGAAACAATAAATGCTATAGTTAGTTCAACATCTCATGAACACACTTGCAAGACATTTTCTCCAAAACTGCCAGTTAGATCGCAACGATTTTTGTGCATGCAGCCTTAGAATATCCATGACTCAAAAATTATGGTATTCTTTGGTCCACAGATGCTATGGGTGCTTACAAGCCAGTTCCTTTGATCTTTTCGAACCTTTGTAATTAAGTAGACTGAACTTTTAGATTCACAGTAAAATCTGAATTTCCGGGTTTTTTTTTTTTTTTTTTTGGTTCTGCCGGAGGCGTGTCTTGCTAAAACAATGATAGATGAAGTAAATTTACTTGTTGTCATTTGTATTCAACTAAGCTGAGTAGAGCTAAGTCAAGAAAGACATAAGAGCACTCGGAGCATTCCCATATGCGCTCCGTCCCCATCTTCAGCAGCCAGCACAGAGTTCCAGTACTAATGGTATTGGACGCAGTCTGATTATTTGTCCATCTTGCCATTCCTCAAGTGCAATGCGCTGGCCTGGCCCTCTGGTCACGTTCAGGTCTATCATTCTCTCCAGGCCATGATAAACAATTTTCTCTTCTGACTTCATTACGTCTTCCCAAAAGGCCTTGACTACATCTGCCTTGTCATCTATCAACTCACCACCCGGTGCAGCAGATCAAGCCAATCTGCCTGCCTTGTCATCTATCAACTCACCACCCGGTGCAGCAGATCCAGCCAATCTGCCTGCCTTGACCAATTGAAAACATGTCCCCAACATGCAACCGTTAGCATTCGCCTTCGGTCACCACTAGACCGCACGGTGTATCTTAACCGCACATCAAATTGATTATGATTGACACATTTGGATATGCAGATGTATTTGTTGCAGCTGTATATGTACTTCACGGGTTGATGATATTGAACCACTCATCGATAAAATGGTTTGAATCATTCCGAATCGGACGATCCCAGAAGGTTGATAATTGTTACTGGCTGAATAAAGTATAATCCATCTCGGTGCCGCTACTCGTCTTCCTCTCGGAGCACTTGTTCAAAAAAACTTCTTTCAAAAATGAATGTCCATTTTTTAGAGATGCTTTTTAAAAATGTCAATACTGCATTGTGATTTTAATGTTAATTTCAGTTACGGAGAGTAGCAAGTTGATCTGTCTCTAACATTTTTAAGATCTCGCGTCTAATGACATCTACATCAAAGTCTTCAACTTTCTATTTCCTTCTTTGCTTGACATGAGTGTCCTCTGTGATCTGTCTAATCCAACGGTTCAATGACGCTCTATCCAGACCAAGCGCCAATCGGGTTCGTTTCTCGGGGCCATGAATATCACAATACAAATGACCCATCTTAGATTCCCCGAGGAAGTGCTGGTACAGTCAAACGGTCACCTTCTGCATAGTTATCAATGTGCATCCCAAATTCAATTTGAAATTGATGTCAATGTCAGATTTTATAAGCTAGCTATATCACACAGGTTAGTTGCGTATCCTTTACAGGATGTTGCAGAACCAACAACAACAGCCTGAGCTGTTGTGTGGTTTTTCTAGGCAAACTTACGTCCAGTAGTTTGCCATTGCCTCTGGACTGTCGGCTTTCTTGATACCACTGTCGAAACCAACGCAAGGCGCATGGCCCGCAGCTGGGATCGAACCCATATCACACAACTCAACATAATTTGTGGTGCCCTTTTGACTAAACAACCATGACCTTATTCTGCCGTGAGGTCACAAAGAGTGCGACTCTGCACGAGAAAATCATACAATTAAGTAGGGGTTCCTTTGACCCCTGGTTAAACCAGTCATAGTGTGCATTACTTCCCGGAACTAATAAAAGTCTACAAAGACAGTTTCATGATAGATATATAGATATCGTAAAAAAAAGAAAACCTACACATTCTTTAGTTTCAAAAAATTAATAAATAAATAAATAAATATTGCCTGAACGTCACGGTTATTCTAAGGCCGCATGCAAAAAATCATTGCGATCTAACAGGCAGTTTCCAGAGAATGGCTTGTTAGTGTGTTTATCTATTGTTTGAACGAACATCACAACAATTTAAAACACATAATCTAGGCGATCCCAGGGCCAAATATTTGCATACATAATTAATCTGGCCGAGTTAAGACAGCGGAGACTACGGTGTGGAAGTGGTGCGCCTTTTCTCTCCAGCAAAAGCTGCAATGTAGCAACTCAGCCGTCGGGAGAAGACGGGCCGCTCGGGGCATTACTGTCTCGGTCACCACAAAACAGATTGGTTATCTAAATTAATGTTCATTTTACTTGGCGCGCAGTTCGACCTGCTTTTGCTCGAGTTATTTAGGGACAGCTTAAATACAAGTCACGTGTTATATGTTTAAGTGCCGTGATCGTTAAATGACAGCCAAAGGCGATAGATCTTTAGTGCAGATTTCAGCAGTTACATTTCATCTTACATATATTTACATCATTGCTATCTACATCAAATCGTGACATACGAACGAACGAACGAACTTTATTTTCAAAGGGTTTCAGAATTGGACAGGCCTCTAGCATTCTGTTCTTCCAGTCTGACTCCATGCTTGCAATTATTAATTCAAACACCATTTCATAAGTAATAATAAACATGTTCAAAGAGAATGAAATCTTGATTATAAACACTAGAATGTGTTAATTATTCTTACAATAATAAACCATTTTCTTTACATAGTAATATCTCTAATTCATCAGTGTTATAAACATAAGGGCGGCATAATACAAACATAAGGGCGGCATAATACAAACATAAGGGCGGCATAATACAAACATAAGGGAGGCATAATACAAACATAAGGGCGGCATAATACAAACATAAGGGAGGCATAATATAAACATAATAGGCGGAATGATATAAACATAATGGGCGACATAATATGAAAATAATGGGCGGCATAATATAAACATCATTGAAAGAAATCAAAATTAATTACAATGTACATTAAAGCATAGATTTTAATATTCAAGCTGCGTGTACCCACTTGACGCCTGTACAAGCTATATCTATCCGGCGGACGTCTGTTCAAGCTGTGTCTACCCACTGCACGTCTGTTCAAGCTACATCTACCCACTGCACGTCTGTTCAAGCTACATCTATCTATTGGACGTCTGTTCAAGCTACATCTATCTATTGGACGTCTGTTCAAGCTACATCTATCTATTGGACGTCTGTTCAAGCTACATCTATCTTTTGGACGTCTGTTCAAGCTACATCTATCTTTTGGAAGTCTGTTCAAGCTACATCTATCCACTGCACGTCTGTTCAAGCTGTGTCTACCCACTGCACGTCTGTTTAAGCTACATCTACCCACTGCACGTCTGTTCAAGCTTCATCTACCCACTGCATGTCTGTTCAAGCTGTGTCTACCCACTGCACGTCTGTTTAAGCTGTGTCTACCCACTGCACGTCTGTTCAAGCTTCATCTACTCACTGCACGTCTGTTCAAGCTTCATCTACCTACTGCACGTCTGCTTAAGCTGTGTCTACCCACTGCACGTCTGTTCAAGCTACATCTACCCACTGCACGTCTGTTTAAGCTGTGTCTACCCACTGCACGTCTGTTCAAGCTACATCTACCCACTGCACGTCTGTTTAAGCTACATCTACCCACTGCACGTCTGTTCAAGCTACATCTACCCACTGCACGTCTGTTCAAGCTACATCTACCTACTGCACGTCTGTTCAAGCTACATCTACCCACTGCACGTCTGTTTAAGCTGTGTCTACCCACTGCACGTCTGTTTAAGCTGTGTCTACCCACTGCACGTCTGTTCAAGCTTAATCTACCCACTGCACGTCTGTTCAAGCTTCATCTACCCACTGCACGTCTGTTCAAGCTGTGTCTACCCACTGCACGTCTGTTTAAGCTACATCTACCCACTGCACGTCTGTTTAAGCTGTGTCTACCCACTGCACGTCTGTTTAAGCTGTGTCTACCCACTGCACGTCTGTTCAAGCTTCATCTACCCACTGCACGTCTGTTCAAGCTTCATCTATCCACTGCACGTCTGTTTAAGCTGTGTCTACCCACTGCACGTCTGTTTAAGCTGTGTCTACCCACTTCACGTCTGTTCAAGCTGTGTCTACCTACTGCACGTCTGTTCAAGCTTCATCTACCCACTTCACGTCTGTTCAAGCTACATCTACTCACTGCACGTCTGTTTAAGCTGTGTCTACCCACTGCACGTCTGTTCAAGCTACATCTACCCACTGCACGTCTGTTCAAGCTGTGTCTACCCACTGCACGTCTGTTCCAGCTCTATCTACCCACTGCACGTCTGTTCAAGCTGTGTCTACCCACTGCACGTCTGTTCCAGCTCTATCTACCCACTGCACGTCTGTTCAAGCTGTGTCTACCCACTGCACGTCTGTTCAAGCTACATCTACCCACTGCACGTCTGTTCAAGCTACATCTACCCACTGCACGTCTGTTCCAGCTGTGTCTACCCACTGCACGTCTGTTTAAGCTACATCTCTCCGGTGGATGACTGTTCAAGCTGATTCTATCCAGTTCCATTTTGGTTCCATTTTCAACTTCTTCCAACTACAATCATTGACATGAAACCTATTTAGCTGCGACAGTTTAAGTCATATCCGTTCCATTGTTATTTATTCTTCTGTGCAGACTATATCTAATCATACTAAATGCTACGTGTGTTCATGGTAAATTAGTTCATCTATATATCTATTGTGCGTCTATTATAGTATATCTGTAGAGACAACGTCTGTTCGTTTTACATTTTTATCACATTAAATTTATGCATTTGCCATTTATGCATACTAAATCTGTTGTTTCATCTATTCATATGAAATCTTTTTTAATACATCTATTTACACTATATTTGTTCGCACTACAGCAATTCCGTTTAGATCCAGTGTGGCTTGTCTAATCAAGTTATATCTGTTCAACATAGATCAAATAGAATTCCCGTTTCAAGCAGCCTCTTTCTGTTTCAGCCTCACATAGTCAAGCTATATTTAATCAAAACTATTCAAGCTATATTTAATCAAAACTATTCAAGCTATATTTAATCAAAACTATTCAAGCTATATTTAATCAAAACTATTCAAGCTATATTTACTGAAGACTTATTCAGTCCAGCTGTATTTATTCATTCCACATTCACTCAAGCTATATTTGTTAAGGTCGTTGAACCTATTTTTTTCCCTTCCCGTCTGTCACATATCACTCCTGTCGCGTGCCTAATGTAAGGATTTCTCCTTCAGAACCAACAGCACTCAGAAATAATTGTGTTGAGTCGTTTGGCTCGTATTGGTCTAAGGGATTCCCCGTGGCCAATATACGCTCAACTTATCTCTGGAGTAGGGCAACTCAAGTATTGGCACTACAAAATATGTCAGTATATGAATACAATATTTCTAGGCACACTTGGCTGGACACCCCCACTACTTACTAAAGAAAGCCCCCAGGTTATGATAGTTCATTATCATAACCATGTTAACACATATAATGAAGATACATACACACACAACTGCTAAACACTTAAAAAGGTGAAATAGAGACACCTAAGTCAGCCATGAAAATGAATGCATGTAATCAATATAAAATAGACATATAATAGTGAAACAAATGCCAGATCTCCTAGGCTAGATCTCAGGATATCATGTCCAAATCACAAAGATACTACACAGACAGAAGGTCCTGGAGATGACATCTTCTCATAATTGGGAAACAAAGGAGCTGTGAGGAATAAAGCACATAAGGCATGAAACTGCACTTAGCCTCTTTCTGTCTATGATGCCTCCCTCAGCTCCTGATGATTCGACTGTCTTTGACTCTGGTAATTCTGCTCAACTGGATCAGGTAGTGAACTAGTACTTCACCATAGAGGACACAGCAATTGTACCGGTATTCAGCAAGTCTCTCCCACCAGTTAGGTCACAACAGGGACTCTGAGCTACACCAAGCTCTTGCACTGGTAGGCTGTTTGAGTTATCTGTCCCCACATAGTGGTAATGTCAGAAACCTTCACAGGAGTTAGCTGGTGGGTAGTTGGTTGATAGTTGGTTTATGGTTGGTTTATGGTTTATGGTTGGTTTATGGTTTATGGTTGGTTTATGGTTTATGGTTTATGGTTGGTGGGTGTTGGTTGGACTGTGAAACTTCTGCCAGCTCCTCACAAAGGATTCATCCAAAGCATATGAAAAGTCCGAGACATTCCAGGTTGCCTTATGAAAGTGAAATTATACAGGCATAGATTGACACGTCTGGACGCTTGGAGCCGGCAAGAGAGAATGGCGCAAATTAAGCACTTCAAGCGTTGGTAAAAAAGGAGTTCCCAGTATACATGGGCAAGGAGTAAATCGGTTCCTAAGAAACCTCGAATAACTCCTCTAATATTTATCCAATGGAGATACATTTAAAATTGGAGTTAAGTCAAAGCAAGCAGAAAATGTAGACATAATAATGTTGTCTAATAAAGGCATATATATATAGATATAAGGGACTATATCTTTCCGGACGAGTCCAAGTTTGAATTTTTGCCGATTACAGGAAAGTCAAGTTACCAGTCTAACGGACTGATGCGTAATGGCTTATCATTCCACGACACCGTCGAGCTATTTTGCTTTTACCTATATTCATTCAGCCTATTCAAGCTATATTTATTAAATGCTATTATTCAAACAAAGAAGACACAAACAATGGACTACAATTTATTGCCTGGTGCAGGTGACGAATTGCAGAAGGTACGAGAGTATATTTATTTAGTCTATTCAAGCTATATCCATCAGGGCTATCCAAGCTATCTCTATTTAGTATGTTGAGAATATATACACCCCAGCTATTTGAGCGATGTTTATGTAAGGCGGACCGAGCGGTGTTTATGTAAGGCGGACCGAGCGGTGTTTATGAAAGGCGGGCCGAGTGATGTTTATGTAAGGCGGACCGAGCGGTGTTTATGTCAGGCGGGCCGAGTGATGTTTATGTAAGGCGGGCCGACTGATGTTTATGTAAGGCGGGCCGAGTGATGTTTATGTAAGGCGGGCCGAGTGATGTTTATGTAAAACGGGCCGAGTGATGTTTATGCAAGGCGGGCCGACTGATGTTTATGTAAAACGGGCCGAGTGATGTTTCTGCAAGGCGGGCCGAGTGATGTTGATGTAAGGTCGGCCGAGTGATGTTTATGTAAGGCGGGCTGACTGATGTTTATGTAAGGCGGGCCGAGTGATGTTTCTGCAAGGCGGGCCGAGCGTTGTTGATGTAAGGTGGGCCGAGTGATGTTGATGTAAGGTGGGCCGAGTGATGTTGATGTAAGGTGGGCCGAGTGATGTTGATGTAAGGTGGGCCGAGTGATGTTGATGTAAGGCGGGCCGAGTGATGTTTATGTAAGGCGGGCCGATGCTTAAGTTGCGGTTAAGATCTCCACCCCGCTCAGTTTCCCTTGTTGAATGGTATTGCCTTAGTTGTTGTTGAGATTCCCACCCCGCTCAGTTTGGTCGTGTCCTCGTGGCCCTCTTGACCTGTGTTTAAATGTGATTAAGCGATCAAGGTGGGCGGCGGGGGCATAGAAGTCAAGACAATTATCTTCCCACTGTGTGGTGGTTGGTTGGAATCTGGTCGGAACCGTAACAGTGTGATATCCAAGCTGTAGTCTGCCTGAAACTTGCAATAGGAAATGAAAACAGAAATAAAGGCGACCAAACAATATTGACGACACCAGTCCTCTAGTAATTATTGGTCTGTTCACCAAAATATGGAGCTAAAAAACTATATGCCCAACAAGCCAGGAGACCATGTGTATTTGACACTCAGCACATTATTGTTGTTGTTAGGCTCTTAAACAAGGCTTAAGCTTCATTTGACATCTTACGCCCAATTGAAATAGGGCTGAGGCTCGCTAACTCTAGCACCCTCGATGTTGTCTTTGTGTCGGCTCACCTGCAACATGTCTCAGCGACTGGCACCAAATGCTGTACTGTTACCTAACATGTGATCAAACAAACAATCTGCCAGCATATCTTGTTTATTCTAGAGGTGGATACATTCTAATGTGTCCAGAGATAATAATCAGATGACAGAGGTGGATACACTCTAATGTGTCCAGAGATAATAGTCAGATGACAGAAGTGGATACACTCTAGTGTGTCCAGAGATCCGATGACAGGAATGAACAAAGTTTGATTCATAAATGTCCTCTTCTTGTTTTTCGTCTTCAGCCTTTGATTCCCCAGTGGATCCAACCCCCCTCCACCAGCTCACGCCAGGTGACCCTTACTCTTGCTATGCATGCAGCTGACCCCATGGCAACCATATCTTTATTCTTCCTTCTCTAGCTCACTTCTCCGTGTGCTTTTTGTGGGGAAGGGGGCGGGGGTGAGGGCGGGGGTGCTCTCTCCCACGCAGACCTGTTTTTTTTCCCCACAATATTCACTAGAATTTGGTTAGTTCTCTTCCAAAACTCAACAGTTGTGGCTCTAACATTGACTTCCCTTGATTCTCCGCAGGCACCAGTTTGTGAATGTTTAAAGTTTGTTATAATTTCTTATCAATAATTGTTTTAGAAGTACTGCATATTTCCGCCCCATACAACAACAGTACTCATCTTATATTATTTCAGCTCCATACAACAACAGTACTGATCTTACATTATTTCCACTCCATACAACAACAGTACTGATCTTACATTATTTCCGCCCCATACAACAACAGTACTCACCTTACATTATTTCAGCTCCATACAACAACAGTACTCACCTTACATTATTTCAGCTCCATACAACAACAGTACTCACCTTACATTATTTCCGCCCCATACAACAACAGTACTGATCTTACATTATTTCCGCCCCATACAACAACAGTACTGATCTTACATTATTTCCGCCCCATACAACAACAGTACTGATCTTACATTATTTCCGCCCCATACAACAACAGTACTGATCTTACATTATTTCCGCCCCATACAACAACAGTACTCATCTTATATTATTTCCGCCCCATACAACAACAGTACTGATCTTACATTATTTCCACTCCATACAACAACAGTACTGATCTTACATTATTTCCGCCCCATACAACAACAGTACTGATATGACATTCATTCAGCTCCATACAACAACAGTACTGATATGACATTCATTCAGCTCCATACAACAACAGTACCGATCTTACATTATTTCAGCTCCATACAACAACAGTACTGATCTTACATTATTTCAGCTCCATACAACAACAGTACTGATCTTACATTATTTCAGCTCCATACAACAACAGTACTCACCTTACATTATTTCAGCTCCATACAACAACAGTACTCACCTTACATTATTTCAGCTCCATACAACAACAGTACTCACCTTACATTATTTCAGCTCCATACAACAACAGTACTCACCTTACATTATTTCAGCTCCATACAACAACAGTACTCACCTTACATTATTTCAGCTCCATACAACAACAGTACTCACCTTACATTATTTCAGCTCATACAACAACAGTACTCACCTTACATTATTTCAGCTCCATACAACAACAGTACTGATCTTACATTATTTCAGCTCCATACAACAACAGTACTGATCTTACATTATTTCAGCTCCATACAACAACAGTACTGATCTTACATTATTTCAGCTCCATACAACAACAGTACTGATCTTACATTATTTCAGCTCCTTACAACAACAGTACTGATCTTACATTATTTCAGCTCCATACAACAACAGTACTCACCTTACATTATTTCAGCCCCATACAACAACAGTACTGATCTTACATTATTTCAGCCCCATACAACAACAGTACTCACCTTACATTATTTCAGCTCCATACAACAACAGTACTCACCTTACATTATTTCAGCCCCATACAACAACAGTACTCACCTTACATTATTTCAGCTCCATACAACAACAGTACTCACCTTACATTATTTCAGCTCCATACAACAACAGTACTCACCTTACATTATTTCAGCCCCATACAACAACAGTACTGATCTTACATTATTTCAGCCCCATACAACAACAGTACTCACCTTACATTATTTCAGCTCCATACAACAACAGTACTCACCTTACATTATTTCAGCTCCATACAACAACAGTACTCACCTTACATTATTTCAGCCCCATACAACAACAGTACTGATCTTACATTATTTCAGCCCCATACAACAACAGTACTCACCTTACATTATTTCAGCTCCATACAACAACAGTACTCACCTTACATTATTTCAGCTCCATACAACAACAGTACTCACCTTACATTATTTCAGCTCCATACAACAACAGTACTCACCTTACATTATTTCCGCCCCATACAACAACAGTACTGATCTTACATTATTTCCGCCCCATACAACAACAGTACTGATCTTACATTATTTCCGCCCCATACAACAACAGTACTGATCTTACATTATTTCCGCCCCATACAACAACAGTACTCATCTTATATTATTTCCGCCCCATACAACAACAGTACTGATCTTACATTATTTCCACTCCATACAACAACAGTACTGATCTTACATTATTTCCGCCCCATACAACAACAGTACTGATATGACATTCATTCAGCTCCATACAACAACAGTACTGATCTTACATTATTTCAGCCCCATACAACAACAGTACTCACCTTACATTATTTCAGCCCCATACAACAACAGTACTGATCTTACATTATTTCAGCCCCATACAACAACAGTACTCACCTTACATTATTTCAGCTCCATACAACAACAGTACTCACCTTACATTATTTCAGCTCCATACAACAACAGTACTCACCTTACATTATTTCAGCTCCATACAACAACAGTACTCACCTTACATTATTTCAGCTCCATACAACAACAGTACTCACCTTACATTATTTCAGCTCCATACAACAACAGTACTCACCTTACATTATTTCAGCCCCATACAACAACAGTACTGATCTTACATTATTTCAGCCCCATACAACAACAGTACTGAACATTATTTCAGCCCCATACAACCAGTACTCACCTTACATTATTTCAGCTCCATACAACAACAGTACTCACCTTACATTATTTCCGCCCCATACAACAACAGTACTCACCTTACATTATTTCCGCCCCATACAACAACAGTACTCACCTTACATTATTTCAGCTCCATACAACAACAGTACTCACCTTACATTATTTCAGCTCCATACAACAACAGTACTCACCTTACATTATTTCAGCTCCATACAACAACAGTACTCACCTTACATTATTTCAGCTCCATACAACAACAGTACTCACCTTACATTATTTCAGCCCCATACAACAACAGTACTGATCTTACATTATTTCAGCCCCATACAACAACAGTACTCACCTTACATTATTTCAGCTCCATACAACAACAGTACTCACCTTACATTATTTCAGCTCCCATACAACAACAGTACTCACCTTACATTATTTCAGCCCCATACAACAACAGTACTGATCTTACATTATTTCAGCCCCATACAACAACAGTACTCACCTTACATTATTTCAGCTCCATACAACAACAGTACTCACCTTACATTATTTCAGCCCCATACAACAACAGTACTCACCTTACATTATTTCAGCTCCATACAACAACAGTACTCACCTTACATTATTTCAGCCCCATACAACAACAGTACTCACCTTACATTATTTCAGCTCCATACAACAACAGTACTCACCTTACATTATTTCAGCTCCATACAACAACAGTACTCACCTTACATTATTTCAGCTCCATACAACAACAGTACTGATCTTACATTATTTCCGCCCCATACAACAACAGTACTGATCTTACATTATTTCCGCCCCATACAACAACAGTACTGATCTTACATTATTTCCGCCCCATACAACAACAGTACTGATCTTACATTATTTCCGCCCCATACAACAACAGTACTCATCTTATATTATTTCCGCCCCATACAACAACAGTACTGATCTTACATTATTTCCACTCCATACAACAACAGTACTGATCTTACATTATTTCCGCCCCATACAACAACAGTACTGATATGACATTCATTCAGCTCCATACAACAACAGTACTGATATGACATTCATTCAGCTCCATACAACAACAGTACTGATATGACATTATTTCCACTCCATACAACAACAGTACTGATATGACATTATTTCCACTCCATACAACAACAGTACTGATATGACATTATTTCCACTCCATACAACAACAGTACTGATATGACATTATTTCCACTCCATACAACAACAGTACTGATATGACATTATTTCCACTCCATACAACAACAGTACTGATATGACATTATTTCCACTCCATACAACAACAGTACTGATATGACATTATTTCCACTCCATACAACAACAGTACTGATCTTACATTATTTCCACTCCATACAACAACAGTACTGATCCTACATCATTTCCGCTCCATACAACACCAGTACTGATCTTACATTATTTCCGCTCAATACAACAAAAGTACTGATATGACATTATTTCAGCTCCATGCAACAACAGTACTGATCTTATACTTTTCCCGCTCCATACAACAACAGTACTGATATGACATTAATTCAGCTCCATACAACAACAGCACTGCTCTTACATTTTTCCCCCGCCCCATACAACAACAGTACTGATATGACATTATAATAAAATAAAATCTTGGAGTGGGACATAGTACTGAGAAATCAGATCACTGTTTGTCTGGTCGATTCTCATTATCTTTGACTTTACTGAGTTACACATTTTAACAGTTGAACTTCTAGAACGAACTATACATTTCCGTAGGTTTATCACGCGGCCAGGACAGGCGGTGAGTGTCCTATATGTCCTGTGAGTGTCCTCTGTGTCCTGAGTGTCTTGTGTGTCTTGTGTGTCTTGTGTGTCTTGTGTGTCCTCTGTGTCCTGCGTGTCCTGTGTGTCTTGTGTGTCCTGCGTGTCTTGTGTGTCTTGTGTGTCTTGTGTGTCCTCTGTGTCCTGCGTGTCCTGTGTGTCTTGTGTGTCCTGCGTGTCTTGTGTGTCTTGTGTGTCCTCTGTGTCCTGCGTGTCCTGTGTGTCTTGTGTGTCCTGCGTGTCTTGTGTGTCTTGTGTGTCTTGTGTGTCTTGTGTGTCCTGCGTGTCTTGTGTGTCCTGCGTGTCTTGTGTGTCTTGTGTGTCCTCTGTGTCCTGCGTGTCTTGTGTGTCTTGTGTGTCTTGTGTGTCCTCTGTGTCCTGCGTGTCTTGTGTGTCTTGTGTGTCTTGTGTGTCCTCTGTGTCCTGCGTGTCCTGTGTGTCTTGTGTGTCCTGCGTGTCTTGTGTGTCTTGTGTGTCTTGTGTGTCTTGTGTGTCCTGCGTGTCTTGTGTGTCCTGCGTGTCTTGTGTGTCTTGTGTGTCCTCTGTGTCCTGCGTGTCCTGCGTGTCTTGTGTGTCCTGCGTGTCTTGTGTGTCTTGTGTGTCTTGTGTGTCCTCTGTGTCCTGCGTGTCCTGCGTGTCCTCTGTGTCCTGCGTGTCTTGTGTGTCTTGTGTGTCTTGTGTGTCCTCTGTGTCCTGCGTGTCCTGTGTGTCTTGTGTGTCCTATGTGTTCCGTGTTTCCAGGGCTCGTCATCGCCAACATACGATTTGTCTTTGAACTCTGGCAGCTGAGAGAAGAGGACAGACAACACCGCCCATGTGTACCCCTGACGTCCTCGCTGATTGATCGATGCGTCCAAACTGATTGATTGACTTGGTGTGTTGTTGTTGTTTCTCTTTGTTTTCTTCACTGTGTCTGCTCACATACAAGTTTTCAACAATCTGTTTGACAAACGATGCACAGTCTTAAGGTCTGTAAGTGTCGTTATGGTCGCTACACATTTTCGGTGGTAAATAGTTGTAGACTCCTGTCATATGGTCAACAGTGGTGGCTAACTTAGTCAAGTGTGTCTGTATTGTTTGCTCTCATAGACTGCACTGGAGATCCATGACACGGTTTTCTTTAATTTCCGAAAAATTTTAACATTTTGTCGACTGGTGCCAACCCACCGTGGTGTTATCTCAAAGTGTGTTTGACCCTAAATTATAAAAGTGTACACCGACGATTTACCACTATAATAAGATTTACACCAACGATTTATCACTATAATAGGATTTACACCAACGATTTATCACTATAATAAAATTTACACCAACGATTTATCACTATAATAAAATTTACACCGATTTATCACTATAATAAGATTTACACCAACGATATACCACTATAATAAGATTTACACCAACGATTTATCACTATAATAGGATTTACACCAACGATTTAGCACTATAATAAAATTTACACCGAAGATTTACCACTATAATAAGATTTACACCGACGATTTACCACTATAATAAGATGTACACCGACGATTTACCACAATAATAAGATTTACACCGACGATTTATCACTATAATAAGATTTACACCGACGATTTATCTCTATAATAAGATTTACAACTACGATTTATCGCTGTAATAAGATTTACACCGACGACTTACCACTATAATAAGATTTACACCAACGATTTATCACTATAACATAATTTAAACCGACGATTTATCACTATAAGATGTACACCGACGATTTATCACTGTAAGATTTACACCAACGATTTACCACTATAATAAGATTTACACCAACGATTTACCACTATAATAAGATGTACACCAACGATTTATCACTATAATAAGATGTACACCGACGATTTATCACTATAATAAGATTTACACCGACGATTTTCCACTATCAAAAGATTTACAGTGATGATTTACCACTATAGCAGGAGTTCACACCGCGGATTTGCCACTATAGCAGGAGTTTAAACCGCTGACTTGCCACTATAGCAGGAGTTTACACCGCTGATTTGCCACTAAAGCAGGAGTTTACACCGACGATTTACCACTATAATAAGATTTACACCGACGATTTATCACTATAATAAGATTTACACCGACGATTTACCACTATAATGAGGGTTACACCGACGATTTATCACTATAATTATATTTACACCGATGATTTATCACTATAATAAGATTCACACCGACGATTTACCACTATAATAAGATTTACACCAACGATTTATCACTATAACAATATTTAAACCGACGATTTAACACTAAAAGATTTACACCAACGATTTACCACTATAATAAGATGTACACCAACGATTTACCACTATAATAAGATTTACACCAACGATTTACCACAATAATAAGATGTACACCGACGATTTACCACTATAATAAGATTTACACCAACGATTTACCACTATAATAAGATGTACACCAACGATTTACCACCATAATGAGATTACCCAAGATTTACCACTATAATAAGATTTTAACACTACCAACGATTTACCACTATAATAAGATTTACACCAACGATTTTACCACTATAATAAGATTTACACAACGAACGATTTACCCACTATTCGAATAATAAGATTTACACGATTTTACCAACGATTTTTACCACTATAATAAGATTTACACCAACGACTTACCCAAAATAAGATTAAACACGATTTACCACTATAATAAGATTTACACCAACGATTTACCACTATAATAAGATTTACACCAACGATTTACCACTATAATAAGATGTACACCAACGATTTACCACTATAATAAGATGTACACCAACGATTTACCACTATAATAAGATTTACACCAACAATTTACCACTATAATAAGATTTACACCGACGATTTATCACTATAATAAGATGTACACCGACGATTTATCACTATAATAAGATTTATACCGATGATTTTCCACTATCAAAAGATTTACAGTGATGATTCACCACTACAGCAGGAGTTTACACCGCTGATTTGCCACTATAGCAGGAGTTTACGCCGACGATTTGCCACTATAGCAGAAGTTTACACCGACGATTTGCCACTATAGCAGGAGTTTACACCGCTGATTTGCCACTATAGCAGGAGTTTACACCGCTGATTTGCCACTATAGCAGAAGTTTACACCGCTGATTTGCCACTATAGCAGGATTTTACACCGCTGATTTGCCACTATAGCATAAGTTTACACCGACGATTTGCCACTATAGCAGGAGATTACACCGCTGATTTGCCACTATAGCAGGAGTTTACACTAACGATTTGCCACTATAGCAGGAGTTTACACCGACGATTTGCCACTATAGCAGGAGTTTACACCGCTGATTTGCCACTATAGCAGGAGTTTACACCGACGATTTGCCACTATAGCAGAAGTTTACACCGCTGATTTGCCACTATAGCAGGATTTTACACTGACGATTTGCCACTATAGCAGGAGTTTACACTGACGATTTGCCACTTTAGCAGGAGTTTACACCGCTGATTTGCCACTATAGCAGGAGTTTACACCGACGATTTGCCACTATAGCAGGAGTTTACACCGCTGATTTGCCAATATAGCAGGAGTTTACACCGACGATTTTCCACTATAGCAGGAGTTTACACCGCTGATTTGCCACTATAGCAGTAGTTTACGCCGCTGATTTGCCACTATAGCAGGAGTTTACACCGACGATTTGCCACTATAGCAGGAGTTTACACCGACGATTTGCCACTATAGCAGGAGTTTACACCGCTGATTTGCCACTATAGCAGGAGTTTACACCGACGATTTGCCACTATAGCAGGAGTTTACACCGCTGATTTGCCAATATAGCAGGAGTTTACACCGACGATTTTCCACTATAGCAGGAGTTTACACCGCTGATTTGCCACTATAGCAGGAGTTTACGCCGCTGATTTGCCACTATAGCAGGAGTTTACACCGCTGACTTGCCACTATAGCAGTAGTTTACACCGCTGATTTGCCACTATAGCAGGAGTTTACACCGCTGATTTGCCACTATAGCAGGAGTTTACACCGCTGATTTGCCACTAAAGCAGGAGTTTACACCGCTGATTAGCCACTATAGCAGGAGTTTACACCGCTGATTTGCCACCATATCAGGAGTTTACACCGCTGATTTGCCAGTATAGCAGGAGTTTACACCGCTGATTTGCCAGTATAGCAAGATTATTCATCCATAATTCACAACTATAGCAAAGGTAAAAACAGATGATTTGCACTATAGCCAGATTGTTCACTGAACACTCAAAACTATAGCAAGATGTACACTAATAATTTACCACGTAGCAAGAGGGTACACAAATCGTTTACCACTATAGCAAGAGTGTGCACCAGTCACTTACCACTATAGCAAGAGTGTGCACCAGTCACTTACCACTATAGCAAGAGTGTGCACCAGTCATTTACCACTATAACAAGAGTGTGCACCAGTCACTTACCACTATAGCAAGAGTGTACACCAGTCATTTACCACTATAGCAAGAGTGTATATCAGTCACTTACCACTATAGCAAGAGTGTATATCAGTCATTTACCACTATAGCAAGAGTGTATATCAGTCATTTACCACTATAGCAAGAGTGTATATCAGTCATTTACCACTATAGCAAGAGTGTATATCAGTCATTTACCACTATAGCAAGAGTGTATATCAGTAACTTACCACTATAGCAAGAGTGTATATCAGTCACTTACCACTATAGCAAGAGTGTATATCAGTCACTTACCACTATAGCAAGAGTGTATATCAGTCATTTACCACTATAGCAAGAGTGTATATCAGTCATTTACCACTATAGCAAGAGTGTATATCAGTCATTTACCACTATAGCAAGAGTGTGCACCAGTCATTTACAACTATAACAAGAGTGTGCACCAGTCACTCACCACTATAGCAAGAGTGTACACCAGTCATTTACCACTAGAGCAAGAGTGTATATCAGTCATTTACCACTATAGCAAGAGTGTACACCAGTCCCGTTCTGTAGAATGTCCCAGTGTTTTTCAAGTTTTCCAAAATGCTGCCCCTAATAGCTTCGCGCTGTCAGATCAAATGTTTAAATTGTGTTTTGATTTCGCTGCCTATGCAGCCCTCCTTTACACGGTGCGCTGATGCGGCCGCATTTCTGTATCATAGCACAGCACAGCCGTGATACCAGTATTGCTCAGCGCCGATGCAGCACCATTTGTAATTGTGTCAAAATCGTCTTGCCTTAAAGAATCTCTCCTCTCATGCATTAGCGTGAGGAGCACAGCACACTCATACACAAATGCACATACACGCACACTCACACACATACATATACATATACACACACATACACATATACATTCGCACAAATACAGGCACATACACACACATGCACCAGTATCACTGCCCCCCCCCACACACACACATGCACCAGTACATTCCTCCCACACACACATATACACCTGTACCACCCCCTCCCACACACACACACATACACCAGTTTCACCGCCCCCGCACACATACACACATGCACCACTACCACCCCTTCCCTCCCCTACACATACATGCACTAGTATCCCCCCACACACACATACACCCTTACCACCCCCTCCCCCACGCATACACCAGTACCACCGTCCACTGTCCTCACCAAACACACATGCACCAGTACCACCGCCCTCACACACGCACACATGCACCAGTACCACCCCTCCCCCCCCGCACACACACACACATACACCAGTACCACCCCTCCCCCACTCACATGCACCAGTACCACCGCCCTTCCCCACACACACAAACACCTGTACCATAGCCTCCCCACCCCCTCCCCCCCACACACACACATGCACCAGTACCACTACCCATCACACACACACATACACCCTTACCACCCCACACCCACATACACCTGCACCACCGCCCCCCACACCCACCACAAACACATGCACCACCAGTACCATCGCCTTCCCACCCCCACACACACATGCACCAGTACCACCGCCCTCCCACACACACACACACATTCACCATTACCACCCCTCCCCTCAAACACACATGCACCAGTACCACCGCCCTCCCACACACACATTCACCATTACCACCCCTCCCCTCACACACACATGCACCAGTACCACCGCCCTCCCACACACACACACACACATTCACCATTACCACCCCTCCCCTCACACACACGTGCACCAGTACCACCCCTTCCCTCACACACACATGCACCAGTACCACCGCCCTTCCCCACACACACAAACACCAGTACCATAGTCTCCCCACCCCCTCTCCCCCACACACACATGCACCAGTACCACCACCCATCACACACACACATACACCCTTACCACCCCCACACCCACATACACCTGCACCACCGTCCCCCACCCCCACCACACACACATGCACCACCAGTACCATCGCCTTCCCACCCCCACACACACATGCACCAGTACCACCCCTTCCCTCACACACATATGCACCAGTACCACCGCCCTCCCACACACACACACACACACACAGAAACATCCACATTTTAAAAGGCTCCCTCCTGTGTACTTAGCCCATGGTGGAGAGGGTGGGTATGCTACCAAGACAGAGAGGCTATCTCTGCAGACAGCTACCCCGACAGAGATGTTACCGCGTCAGATATGCTACCCCGACAGAGATGTTACCACGTCAGATATGCTACCCCGATAGAGATGTTACCACGTCAGATATGCTACCCCAACAGAGATGTTACCACGTCAGATATGCTACCCCGACAGAGATGTTACCACGTCAGATATGCCACCACGACAGAGATGTTACCACGTCATATATGCTACCACGAAAGAGACGCTACCACATCAGAGATGATACCACGTCATATATGCTACCACGAAAGAGACGCTACCACATGAGAGATGCTACCACTACAGAGACGCTACCACGTCATAGATGCTACCACACACAAAAAAAACAACGGTACCACGTAATATATGCCACTACATCAGAGATGCTACCATGTCAGAGATGCTACCATGTCAGAGATGCTACCATGTCAGAGATGCTACCATGTCAGAGATGCTGTCACATCAGAGACCCTACCAAAACAGAAATGCTACCACGATAGTGACGATACCAGGATAGAAACGTTAGCATGACAGAGATGCTATCAAAACAGTGACACTACCAAAACAGAAACGGTATAAAAACAGAGACGCTACCAGAACAGGGACGCTACCAGAACAGAGACGCTACCAGAACAGAGACGCTACCAGAACAGAGACGCTACCAGAACAGAGACGCTACCAGAACAGAAACGCTACCAGAACAGAAACGCTACCAGAACAGAGACGCTACTAGGTCCTGGACATCAGTCAGTTCTGGGACAGCACTATGGCTAGCAAGGTTGGGATCTCCTTAGAGACCGATTGGCAGTGCTGCCGATGACTTCCGGCTGGACGAAACCTGAGACAGTTTTGAGAAATGTTCCGTTCCGTCACAGGAACATTATTAGACATCAGCAAACAAACCAAGCGAAAGTCCATTCAGGCTACAGCAAACAGTATTCGTAATTTAAGAAACAAACAGTTAAAGAACAACATGTTGTCAGTTAAATAACAGTAGTAGTTAGTTAAATAGGAAAACATTATATGTTAAGCAACAGTAAATAGTCAGTTGAAAAACAAAATCGTCTTTCAAACAATATTAATTAGTTAAACAGCAAGTAGTCGGTTTAACAACAGCAAGCAGTTAAACAACAGTCAACAGTAGTTCAGCCACAGCAACGTTCAAGCAGCAGCAAAAAGCCTATCCAACCATTATCACGTGAAAACTAGTTGACCATGTATCTTAGTGCACTTGTATTCATGGCGAGGCGCACACGCCGTCTGGAGGTGACAGGTTTAATTCCCGGCACGGTAACTATAGCTTTCGATTTTTATGTTGTCTAGTGTGTTCTTCTATCTTTCTACTTCTTTCTATGAGTGCCGTTCACAATACTTTCTGTTACTTGATTAATTCACGTGAAAACTGAACTGTATGTTTGTACAATGCGGTCTGAATAACCTTCCATGGAAACACGTGAGCTCACGAAGCAACAAACAGTATTGGAAATGGCTTGGTGTGAAGAAGCTTGATCGGTCAGGCCAGTGGACAAGACAAGTAACGATAAATAGATCATACATTAGCCATCAACGAGTTCTCTTTTGTCTGCTTTTCCCAACATCCTTGAGGCAGATGAGTTATTAATATCCCCACAAGGCTCAAGAGCGGCCCTGACAAGAATTTATATTCAAGTCAAATTGTAACTTTCCAGGAGAAAGGTTCAGTGCAAGCAATGCCACTCAGGCCTGCACCCACATGCCGGCTGTCCCCCTGGACTAGGCAAATACCAAGGACATTTTGCCTGCCAGTTATCGCCGAGTAAATAATCGTGTAATGAGCAAGGGCGTATCCCAGCCTACTCTCTGGAGGGGTATCTATTCCACATCCTGCATTTGATCTCATTAAGCAGTTGGGCAATTTTCTAGCTTCACAATAAACGCCCTCACTGGGCTTCTGTTGAGGTCCTCGGCTAAAAGTGTTGACCGGTTCCAGCAATTGTCGGCGACTAATGGGTTCCATCAAGTTAATATGAACATTTGCTGGTGTGTCACTGGTGACTAGGGGGCGGTTCCTTTTGTCTCCAGCGCTGACAGATATTGGACATGACGGCTCTCGAATGATCCCTATGGCACCACCCACTGCCTGTACAGATGGGTGGAAATAGTGGGTCGCCTGAGTGGATCTGGCCACATGTAACCTGTCTCCTGTTACAATCAATTGAAATCATTTTAATTGTTTGCCAAAGAACTGACTGCTTGTAGTGCTGTGATGTGTGGGTTAGCTCGACAGAAGGTACGTGTTGTCATGTGTGGGGTAGCTCGACAGAAAGTACGTGTTGTCATGTGTGCGGTAGCTCGACAGAATCGTGGTGTTGTCATGTGTGGGGCAGATCCACAAAGTGGTGGTGTTTTGATGTGTGGGCAGATCCACAAAGTGGTGGTGTTGTCATGTGTGGGGCAGATCCACAAAGTGGTGGTGTTGTGATGTGTGGGCAGATCCACAAAGTGGTGGTGATATGATGTGTGGGGTAGATACACAGAGTGATGGTGATGTGATGTGTGGGGTAGATCCACAAAGTGGTGGTGTTGTGATGTGTGGGGTAGATCCACAAAGTGGTGGTATTGTGATGTGTTTGCAGATCCACAAAGTGGTGGTGATGTGATGTGTCTGATAGATGCACAGAGTGATGGTGATATGCTGTGTGGGGTAGATCGTTAACGACTCACAAGAAAATATTTTTATTGACGGCAAGTCCCTGGAAATCATCAGATCAGCATCTGGTCCCTATGTCTGTGTGTGTGTGGGAAGAAGATGGGGGGGGGGGGGCGAGCAAGTTCCCAGGGGGCCCATGCGTTGGGACGGTCCTGCCTGAGAGGCAAGCAACAAACAGTCTGCATATAAGTAAGCCGGATTTGTTAAAAGGATGTGCCTGAAAACTCAGTCTGGAGCAGAGTTCAGCCCAGAAGTGGACGAACAACAAGAACTTTCCGTCTGAGTTTACAGCCGGTGAACGCGAAGATTATTGTTAGTATTAATATTATTATTTTTATCATCATTATGCTGAAAGGCAAATAGATATGATAATATACTGTAAATAATATAAAACAGATAACCAATCAGCTTTAAACAGCTTTAACAAACATACTGGGGTGTGGTACGCCAACCGAGATCCTGGGTTCGGCGTCTAGTTGAATAACCTGCCAGATTTTTGTCGATAATAATCCTGACATTCTGTCTGACCCCAACCCCGCATTGTTATTTCTAGCCAGGATATAAACAGCGTCTTCCCTGAAAACACATACACTCAAACACGAAACACTGGGGACTTAATAGCTAACTGTTATTTGAAGTTAGCACAGAAAAATTAGGGTGGGCTGGTATCGCCGGCTATTCTGTCTGAAGTCGTTTTTAAGTTGTCAAGTCAAATCAGGTCAAGTCAAGTCAATTCAGGTCAAGTCAGGTCAGGTCAGATCAAGTCAAGTCAAGCCAAGTCAGATCAAGTCAAGTCAAGCCAGGACAGGTCAAGTCAGGTCAGGTCAAGTCAAGCCAAGTCAGATCAAGTCAAGTCAAGCCAGGACAGGTCAAGTCAGGTTAAGTCAGGTCAAGTCAAGTCAGGTCAAGTCAAGTCAGGTCAAGTCAAGTCAGGTCAAGTCAAGTCAGGTCAGGTCAAGTCAAGTCAAGCCAGGTCAAGTCAAGTCAAGTCAGGTCAAGTCAGGTTAAGCCAGGTCAAGCCAAGTCAGGTCAAGCCAAGTCAGGTCAAGTCACGTCCGGTCATGTCAAGTCAAGTCAGGTCAAGTCAGGTCAGGTCAAGATTTATGTTTTTAAAACGTTGCCTTCAACAAACAGTTGACGTTAATTTTGTTTAATGGAGGTGGTGGTAAAAGGGGTGCTCAACTTGGCTAAAAAGTTGGGGAGGGAGGAGGGAGGGGTCTTGCAGGGCCCGATCAACCAGGTTCTGGTGTCTATGACGTGGACATAATACTGTTGTTGTAATGGTGAGGTGATGTGCAATTCCTCAAGATTATGATGCTGTGGTTGTTACAATGATGTGGTGGTTGTAACAATGATTTTGCGGATGTTACAATGATGTGGTGGATGTTACAATGATGTGGTGGTTGTTACAATGATGTGGTGGTTGTTACAATGATGTTGTGGTTGTTACAATGCTATTGTGGTTGTTACAATGATGTTGTGGGTGTTACAATGATATTGTGGTTGTTACAATGACGTGGTGGTTGTTACAACGATGTTGTGCTTGTAACAATGATTTTGTGGTTGTTACAATGATGTTGTGGTTGTTACAATGATGTGGTGGTTGTTACATTAATGTTGTGGTTATTACACTGATTTTGTGGTTGTTACAATGATGTTGTGGTAGTTACAATGATTTTGTGGTTGTTACAATGATGTTGTGGTTGTTACAATCATTTTCTGGTTGTTACAATGATTTTGTGGTTGTTACAATGATGTAGTGGTTGTTACAATGATGTTGTGGTTGTAACAATGATATAGTGGTTGTTACAATGATGTAGTGGTTGTTACAATGATGTGGCAAGACGAAGCGTTTTTTATTAACAGAAAACCAGAATATCATTCTTGACCCGACACAGCCCCAACGTTGTCGCAATCTTTACAACTAGTTCTCCACCTGTCACAGCCACAACATAGTCGCAATCTTTACAACTAGTTCTTCACCTGGCACAGCCACAACTTTGTCGCAATCTTTACAACTAGTTCTTCACCTGTCACAGCCACAACGTTGTCGCAATCTTTACAACTAGTTCTTCACCTTGCACAGCCTCAACGTTGCCGCAATCTTTACAACTAATTCTCCACCTGTCACAGCCACAACGTTTGTGCAATCTTTACAACTAGTTCTTCACCTGGCACAGCCACAACTTTGTCGCAATCTTTACAACTAGTTCTTCACCTGGCACAGCCACAACGTTGTCGCAATCTTTACAACTAGTTCTCCACCTGTCACAGCCACAACATAGTCGCAATCTTTACAACTAGTTCTTCACCTGGCACAGCCACAACGTTGTCGCTATCTTTACAACTAGTTCTTCACCTGGTACAGCCTCAACGTTGCCGCAATCTTTACAACTAGTTCTCCACCTGTCACAGCCACAACGTTGTCGCAATCTTTACAACTAGTTCTTCACCTGGCACAGCCACAACGTTGTCGCAATCTTTACAACTAGTTCTTCACCTGGCACAGCCACAACGTTGTCGCAATCTTTACAACTAGTTCTTTACCTGGCACAAACAGATTCACAACCGACTAGCCACGGCCGCAACTGCTGTCTGTGCTGACACTGTCAGATGACACCAGACTGAGACTCGGATCTTACGAGGGAACAGAACATGCAAGACAGACGGGATAGTCAAACTTTGTCGATGAACATTTGAGACGGTCAATGAAAACCAACATGTGTGCCATAGTTTGTCTGTCTGTCTTTGCCTGTCTGCCTCCCCCTCCCCCTCTCTCTTTCTCTGTCTGTCTCTCTCTCTCTCTCTCTCTCTCTCTCTCTCTCATATACACACACATATTTATATATTTATATACACATAAACATACACATCCACACACACACATACATACACACACACTCACTTCCACCTAGATACAGATCACACGCGCGTGCGCACACACCCACACACATACAGACACAGACATACACACACACACACACTCACTTCCACCTAGACACAGATCACACGAGCGTGCGCACACACCCACACACAAAAACAGAATAGCAGTCTGTCGGAATAAAATTAAAGTTTCAAGGACGAGAATCAACCAAGTACCGATCCGGGAACTCTCGTTCAACCCTGCAACCATAAAGCTGTTCTACTGGGCCACCACAACACGCCTATGAGGTCACCAGAAGTCCAGCCTGAATGACTGACTGGATGACTGACTGGCTGACTTTCTACCCCACTAGGACATCACACAAGAGATAAACACCCTCTGACACAATGTGCCACTATGTGGGTGAGGATCGCCGTGGAGAGGTCCCAGAAACCGCGTTGAGCCTTTAGGCCATATTTATGGCCAGACTATATTGCGGCCCCGTGGGTTCGCTCCCTGGTAGAGACGGACTTTTCTTCAAAAATGACCTTGGCTCCCAGGTAGACCCAGCCTTGAGTGGGTACCGGGTGCAATCCCGGGAAGTAGAGGCGGCCGACGTGATGCTGACCACATCACCCATCTTGTGCCGTTGGTCTAGAAAAATATAGGTCTAGCCCTATATGCCTAAAGGCGTGGAAAGGGTCCTTTACTTACTTTTACTATATTGCGGCCCCTGGCGACAGCCGGAGTAGGGCTTCAAATAACGAAAAATTTCATCCTAAAAAGCACGGACAGATAGCCGTCCAGCCTGGATAAGTCGTTTATTGGAGTCATCCACAATTTTGTTTCCCTGGTTCTGAAACTTAATTGTTGTGTATTATCTATTGCCGTAGTTTGCCACAACCCACTACTGGAGAGAAAAGGGAAGAGAGCTGGTCTAGGATGAAAGCAACTGACACCCTGATGCTGTTGGCCTGGCCCTAACCAATTAGCCCTAGAGTCCGGCCATTAGGGTCATCTCTGGTGGTGTCCGAGAGAAAAGATCTGTTCAAATATTGACAAGCTTCCAGCAGTGGTATCCAACACAAGCGGAAATGGTGGCCTGTCGCCACAGATAACTCTTCTACCCATCGGCTCCAGGCAAACATTGATAAGCTGATTGCTGCTACATGCTAGCGCTAAGTTACTGCCCGTGATAGACGCATAGACGCTCTCTTTTCAAGTATTTATTTATACGTTTCATATTATTTTAAATATACCAATTGAACGATGTATCATACTGTACTTGTAAAAATATTGCCTTTTCTTTTTTTTAAATCATCGTTAGTGCAATGAATGCAACATATACTGCTACAGTGTGTCTTATCTTGGGTCATGTTTAACACATTACAACTCTATTCACAATCGATTCTACTGCTTGAACTGCTAACAGTATATCAGGAAATGACGTCATACATTGTTGGACAACTAGATTCGAATTTCTGGCACCGTTATGGAACACACACACACACACACACACACACTGGCACACACACACACACACACGCGTGGGCACACACACACACACGGGCGCACACGCACACACACACACGCGGGCGCGCGCACACACACACACACACGCGGGCGCACACACACACACACACACACGCGCGCGCACACACACACACACACCAAACAAACCAAAACTGTCTTCAATAGTTAGCACCACTACAAACAGTCACGGTCCCTGTTCCCCGCCTTGAAGCGTTTTGGGAATATAGGGTTGGGCCTAAATTTGTATAGGCCAATCGGAACTTGGTGGCTGATGTCAACATTACGCCGGCCGCCTTTACTTCCCAGGACTACACCTGGTACCCACTCAAGGCTGGGTCGACCTGGAGATCAAGATTTTTTTTTGAAAACGTCATCCTCTCTCAGGATGCGAACCCACCAACTTCCGATCCACAGCGGGGGGGGGGGGGGAGTCTAGCAGCCAACCCCTTGGCGACTCATAACACTATTAAAGTTAACATGAATAACTAGAAAGCTGGTATATATCAGTGATATTCTAAACCTATTTGATATTTTTTTTCTATTCAGCACATTAATAATAATATTATTATTACTATTATTACTGCACGTTTAAACAAAGCCTATGCCACTTGATCTTCCGTCCATAGAAAATCATTTGGGGTTGAGCACATCGAGTTTTCTTTGTGTGTTTGCCTGGTTCATTTGAGGTCCTCTAAAGTAAAGCTATTCAGCTGTGGGCCAGCGGGGCTAATCTGGCCCGCAGAGGCCTAGCAAGTGGTCCGCGGATCATTGCCAGTTGTCTTATATTGATGATCTTTCTATGTTGGGGCTTTAGCTTCTGGCCCTGACGATCCCAGTTTTCCAACATTTTAGCCCTTGAGTTTATCACCCAAAGGCGTTGCCCAAAATGGGAGACGATTGGTGCAGTAGCACCAGCGTCCCATCCTCAAGTTACCCAGGCGTGGGTGGTTTCACGGAACGTTCTGGTCTGGCCCGAGCCGTGTAGTCAACTGCTAGCGACAGGGTGTGAAATGCTTAACCAACCGACACAAATGTCTCCCGTGTCCGTCTTTATCGAACACACACGACTTGCCTCGCTGTTTTCTCCTTCCAATATTTGTGTGTTTAGCGTGTGTTTGCATGTGTGTGTGTGATTTGTGGTAGTGTATGTGTGTTTGCATGTATATCTGTGCTGTTTATGGTAGTGTATGTGTTTGCATGATGCTTGGCAGTGTAGAGTGAGTGAATGCGTGCATGTGTGTATTTCTTGTGTGTGTGCATTTCTATATGTGGGTGTTTCTTGTGTGTGCGTTATTGTATGGTATGTATATTTTATTAGAGTGTGTGCATATCTGTTTGTGTGAGCGCGCGCACTCTCTTCTCCCCTGTACACCAAATGCAGACAATCGGTTCTGGTTGTGAGGTATCAGCTACTGAGACATCGCCAGGACCTTGTTCAGCTGGCCATACCACTCTCAGCCCTAGTACACAGCTTTGACACATATCAGTCAGCTGGCTGAGTGTCTATTATGCACTTCTGTAGCACACAATTAGTTCTATAAAATTGCCCCAGCTGGCAAAAACAAACAAGGATATAAATACGAAATGTTATTGACCTAAAGCAGAGCTTTTTATGAAAGTGACATTTGTATACATAATTTTCACAACACTTCACGCAACAAGCAAATACAAAGTTAAGCTAATCCTCTAAAAGAGATACGGACCCGTGTATTTAATTAGGCTGGCGCCAAGCTGCGTTAGCCTGCAATCGACACAGTAACATGTCACCAGACACGGTTTGGAAAGCTCTGGTTCTTACATCAGAGTAAAAGTAACATTAGTTGCTGCTACTACTACTATTACTACTACTACTACTACTACTACTACTACTACTACTACTACTACTACTACTACTACTACTACTACTACTACTACTACTACTACTACTACTACTACTACTACATCCACTACTACTACTACTACAACAGACAAAATGTAAATACAGTTGTACTGTCTCTGGATGTGGATGAAGCTGTCGAGAAACAGAGGTGGCTTGTTGAATCATTGTAAAAGCATCTGTCACAAGCAACAATAATCGTCCCTAAGGAGAAGAGAGCTACCAAGTCACAACAATTATGCTGGAGGGGCTGATGTGGCATGTAGGGAGTGAATCAAAGTCTAGTTCATGCTGGATTGTGTACCGTCTGACTCGGAGCGATCACGTCCATGTCTGGCCAAGACTTCAGAGAATTCTGCCCGTGGTCGTTAGCTGCGCATGCTCGGGTTGTCAGGGAGACAAGGCAGGAGATGTCTGTCGTGACCCAGATGTTTGTTGGTTGCAGGCTGGAGGACAAGAGGCCAATGCCAGGTCTGGAACACAGCCGCAGGAAGTCATTTGTCATGTCAAAGTCTGCCATAATTATACTTACACCTGAGTTACCTTTGTCGTCAGCACCTGTACCAACAATGGTATACTTCCTTATTGTTTATTATACAAGGTAAATTTCTCTGTCTAAAGTGTTTGCTTGCAACATCGTCTCGCTTCCGTTTGTGTGTCCAGGTTTTCTTCTGGGTGATGAAATTCTACACAACTGTACGTTCACTATACTACTACTACTACTACTACTACTACTACTACTACTACTACTACTACTACTACTACTACTACTACTACTACTACTACTACTACTACTACTACTACTACTACTACTACTACTACTACTACTACTAACACTACTACTACTACTACAACTACTACTGCTGCTACAGCTACTGCTGCTACTGCTACTGCTAGTACTACAACTCTTCTCCTGTCTCTTCTACTGTTTCTCTAACTGATGACATTGTATAAGGAATGAGAATATGAACCTGTCCCAAAGGCTGCCTGGTTTATTTTCTCCGCCATGTCTGAAGAGAAATCTTTCAGTTAGACTGCATATAGTTTAGTGGTCCAGCTTCTGAGTTAAATGGCGTGACACTGTGAGCTGCAGATTTCATTTGGAATTGTATGTGTGTGTGTGTGACTGTGACTAACGTGGTGGTGTGAATTGTAGATTCAGAACATGGCGCAAATCCGGTTGTCGCAATGTTGGTGGTGCCCGTATTTGATTAAAATTGATCGCGTGTGTAACTGCTGATCTATTGGTGACTTCTGCTACCATCAATGATGAACTGTATTTCTAACGTCGGACTGTTTGAGTTAGCACTTCGGATGGCTACCGTATGCTTTAATGTGTGTGTATGCTAGACATGCTGAGACAGCAGTCTGTCAATCTTTCCACAACAGACTATGATAAACGTTCCGTGTGTTTTTCGTTGGCACAGGAGCGGAGCAAAAACTGAGACTACCAGACATCTTTTTCTCTGACTTAACAACATTCTGTCTCACCTTACAACTTTGTGTCAGACATTACAACTTTATGTCTAATCATAAAATTTTCTGTCTGCCTTCTCACGGTACAACTTTCTGTCTAATCTTACGATTTTCTTTTTTACCTTTACAACATTCTATCCGGCTTTACAATACCCTGTCTGAATGTACAACTTTATGTGACAACATTCTATGTGGCCTTACATTTCCCTGTCTGAATGTACAACTTTATTTACAACATTCTATCTGGCCTTACAGTTACCTGTCTGAATGTACAACTTTATCTGACAACTTTGTATCAGGCCTTACAATGTCCTGTCTAAATGTACAGCTTTATGTGACAACATTGTATCCGGCCTTACAATGACCTGTCTGAATGTACAACTTTATTTGACAACATTCTATCTGGCGTTACAATTCCCTGTCTGAATGTACAACTTTATATACAACATTCTATCTGGCCTTACAGTTCCCTGTCTGAATGTACAACTTTATGTGACAACTTTGTATCAGGCCTTACAATGTCCTGTCTAAATGTACAACTTTATGTGACAACTTTGTATCAGGCCTTACAATGTCCTGTCTAAATGTACAACTCTATGTGACAATATTATATCGGGCCTTACAATGTCCTGTCTGAATGTACAACTTTATGTGACAATATTATATCAGGCCTTACAATGTCCTGTCTGAATGTACAACTTTATGTGACAACTTTGTATCAGGCCTTACAATGTTCTGTCTGAATGTACAACTTTATGTGAGAACAGTGTATCAGGCCTTACAATGTCCTGTCTGGATGTACAACTTTATGTGAGAATATTGTATCTGGCCTTGCAATGTCCTGTCTAAATGTACAACTTTATGTGACAATATTATATCTGGCCTTACAATGTCTTGTCTAAATGAAGAACTTTATGTGACAACTTTGTATCAGGCTTTACAATGTCCTGTCTAAATGTACAACTTTATGTGACAATATTATATCTGGCCTTACAATGTCTTGTCTAAATGTACAACTTTATGTGACAACTTTGTATCTGGCTATACAATGTCCTGTCTAAATGTACAACTTTATGTGACAACTTTGTATCTGGCCTTACAGTCTGAATGTACAACTTTATGTGACAACATTGTATCAGGCCGTACAATGTCCTGTCTGGATATACAACTATATGTGACGAGCTGTTTGTTGGTACTGGCGACGACAACGCTGCTGATCTGACAAGCTGTCATCAGGTTGTACACTTGTAGTTTTGCCTTGTTAAATCAATTTCTCTTCTGTCCCTTGTCAGATGGACACTCTCGTCCTGCAGGCAGACACAGGTGAGTAAAGTAATGTTGTTTGACAGGTATCTAGTCAATAACATGTCTATGTCATGAATCAGCGACAGGTATCTAGTCAATAACATGTCTATGTCGTGATATCAGAGACAGGTTCTTAGTCAATAACATGCCTATGTCATGATATCAGAGACAGGTACCTAGTCAACAACATGTCTATGTCATGATATCAGAGACAGGTTCCTAGTCAATAACATGTCTATGTCATGATATCAGAGACAGGTATCTAGTCAATAACATGTCTATGTCATGATATCAGAGACAGGTAGCTAGTCAATAACATGTCTATGTCATGATATCAGAGACAGGTATCTAGTCAATAACATGTCTATGTCGTGATATCAGCGACAGGTATCTAGTCAGCAATATGTCTATGTCATGATAACTGGGACACGTGTCTAGTCAACTACATATCTATATCATAATATCAGAAAAAGGTATATAGTCAACTACTTGTTTGTATTATAATAACAGTGTCCCTTATCTAGACAACTTCATTTTTCTATCATAAAAATAGTGTCCCTTTAATAGTCAACTGTGTGTTTATAACATAATGCCCGTGACCGATATATAGGCATCCTAATTATGTCTCATAATTCCAGAAAGACAGATAAATAGTCAACTTGATATCAGTATCACAATACATGAGACAGATAAATGGTGAACTTGATGTCAGTATCACAATACCTGAGACAGATAAATGGTGAACTTGGTGTCAGTATCACAATACCTGAGACAGATAAATAGTCATCTTGATGTCAGTATCACAATATCTGAGACAGATAAATAGTCATCTTGATGTCAGTATCACAATATCTGAGACAGATAAATAGTCATCTTGATGTCAGTATCACAATATTTGAGACAGATAAATAGTCAACTTGATGTCAGTATCACAATATCTGAGACAGATAAATAGTCATCTTGATGTCAGTATCACAATATCTGAGACAGATAAATAGTCAACTTGATGTCAGTATCACAATATCTGAGACAGATAAATAGTCAACTTGATGTCAGTATCACAATACCTGAGACAGATAAATAGTCATCTTGATGTCAGTATCACAATACCTGAGACAGACAAATAGTCAACTTGATGTCAGTGTCACAATATCTGAGACAGATATATGTAATCACTTACATAACAATGTTATCAATCAAGGAGTGCACCCACGATGCATCTGATTTCGGTTGTTCATGGTGCCAAAGCAAGTAGGACTGAAGCTCTGACCAGTAAGTCTCACAGCAGACGTGCATCGTTTGTCTGGTGACCAGTGGATGACCACATCAGGTAGCCAGTGTGTGTGTAGGTGTGTGTGTGTATGTACGTGCATGCACTTGCGTGCCTGTGTGTATGCGTACGTGTTTATGCTTATGTGTGCAAGAGTGCGCGCGTCTGTGTGTGTGTCTTTGTGTCTTTCAGATTTGATTATTGCGAAGAACATTCTCGGCCCAGTTACACTCATCTGTCCCCGCACTCAGCGGCCCAGCCTTTCACGTTCTTGGCTTTCGCACGTAGCCTGCGGCTGGTAGAAATGACTCCTGCCTGTATGTCGGCAGACATCAACAGTTAGGAGATGACTGGCACAGTGCTCGTATATTAGGTATGCCTATTCCTCACTGCGACGTCTGTCTGTCTGTCTGTCTGTCTGTCTGTCTGTCTCCATCTATATACATACCTAGAGCAGAAATTGGGAAAGACAAGAAGGATGGACGTGAAGACGATAACTAGAAAAGGACGAGGAGAGAACAGAAGAGAGAAGATCAGGAAAGAATGAGCGGCGGGGAGGAAAAGTTGGAACAGCAGAGAACTGAGAGGAAAATACCATGTATCTTGGGAGATGAACGACCACTGGCTGGTTGCCTGGACTGCCAACACCGAGGATCGACCAGGAGACGAGACGTTGGTGAAGAAGGGAGTAGATCTGGCACCACGGACCCACCAGCTCTTAAGTCCAGGATACCCATCATTTTCTGGTACTTCTATAAAACAACATATACTTGGGCTGCTGTATGTATTTAGCATACTGATAATATCTGGCTGGTGGTTTGAACACACAGTATGTTTGTCACACAGCATGTTAGACACACAGTATGTTTGACACACAGTATGTTTGACACACAGCATGTTTGACACACAACATGTTTGACACACAGCATGTTTGACACACAGTATGTTTGACACACAGTATGTTTGACACACAGTATGTTTGACACACAGTATGTTTGACACACAGTATGTTTGACACACAACGTTTGTGTTGCCTATTTGACAGTAGTCCACTATACTGCTTTCTCTGTGGCCCTTGTCTTGCTGCAGGACTCAAGCTATGAGGCACGGTGCCATCGCCCTCTGCTGGACCTCTTGTCCTGGTGCAGGACTCAAGCTATGAGGCACGGTGCCATCGATCTCTGCTGGACCTCTTGTCCTGGTGCAGGACTCAAGCTATGAGGCACGGTGCCATCGACCTCTGCTATACATCTTGTCCTAGTGCAGGACACAAGCTATGAGGCACGGTGCCATCGACCTCTGCTGGACCTCTTGTCCTAGTGCAGGACACAAGCTATGAGGCACGGTGCCATCGACCTCTGCTGGATCTCTTGTCCTAGTGCAGGATTCAAGCTATGAGGCACGGTGCCATCGACCTCTGCTGGACCTCTTGTCCTCGCGTTGAAGCTGATCTGACTACCACCACTGAGATCCTGGCCCAAGGATGGTCCGCCATGTTGAAATCCATGGAGTGTCAGACCTGTGTTAGAGCTGGTTCTCAGTGTGTTGTCTCGTGCCGTCAGACCTGTGTTAGAGTTGGCTCTCAGTGTGTTGTCTCGTGGCGTCAGACCTGTGTTAGAGTTGCCTTTCAGTGTGTTGTCTCGTGCCGACTGACCTGGTCAGGTGCTCTCTGAGTGTTGACTCGTGCCGACTGACCTGGTCAGGTGCTCTCTGAGTGTTGACTCGTGCCGACTGACTTAGTCAGGTGTTCTGAAAATGTTGTCTCGTGCCGACTGACTTGGTCAGGTGTTCTGAAAATGTTGACTCGTGCCGACTGACTTGGTCAGGTGTTCTGAAAATGTTGTCTCGTGCCGACTGACTTGGTCAGGTGTTCTGAAAATGTTCACTCGTGCCGACTGACTTGGTCAGGTGTTCTGAAAATGTTGACTCGTGCCGACTGACTTTGTCAGGTGTTCTGAAAATGTTGACTCGTGCCGAATGACCTGGTCAGGTGTTTTTAGAATGTTGTCTTGTGCCGACTGACCTGGTCAGGTGTTCTTATGTCATCTGTCTTGTTTTATCTTTTCTTTTACTGAACTTCCACACATATGCAAACCGACGCATACACATACATACACACATATAAACACGCACTGATGTACACATTACACTGATAGACATACAAACAAACAATCACCCAGAGGGGAATGGATACAATATTGCAGAGATTATGTAGGAATTAACTGAGGAACAATGGGTAGGTTAATTGATACGGTGGTGAATTAGGTGATACAATAATGGGTAGGTTGATAGATACAGTGGTGAATTAAGTGATAGAATAATGGGTAGGTTAATAGATACAGTGGTGAATTAAGTGATAGAATAATGGATAGTTTAATAGATACAGTGGTGAATTAAGTGATAGAATAATGGATAGTTTAATAGATACAGTGGTGAATTAAGTGATAGAATAATGGGTAGGTTAAAAGATACAGTGGTGAATTAAGTGGTACAATAATGGATAGGTTAGCTGACATTGTTGTAACTACATACATTATTACTTTCAAGTGTTGATAAATTAAAGATAAATGGACTGAAATATATGTAAATAGACATATATGAAGATATATTTATGTGTGATTATACAGACATATATGTAGATATATTGATGTGTGATTATACAGACAGATCTGTAGATATATTGATGTGTGATTATACAGACAGATATGTAGATATATTAATGTGTGATTATACAGACAGATAGAAACATTAACTGGCAAACAGATGGACACATTAACTGGCAAACAGATGGACACATTAACTGGCAAACAGATGGACACATTAACTGGCAAACAGATGGACACATTAACTGGCAAACAGATGGACACATTAACTGGCAAACAGATGGACACATTAACTGGCAAACAGATGGACACATTAACTGGCAAACAGATGGACACATTAACTGGCAAACAGATGGACACATTAACTGGCAAACAGATGGACACATGATTGGGGAGAGGCAGATAGTAAAGCAAAACGACAGACGGGCAGATCGTCAGGTCATGAGATATTCTATACAATGTGTGTTCTGACAAACATGCGGATAGAAACGTTTGAGCAGACGCAGTGTAGCATATCACTCATCACCTGGTCTGAAATAGCCACTGACCCTGACTGACCCCGC